>VXAV01008352.1:49327-96940 GCA_013399715.1 Alectura lathami | reverse complement strand
TCCTTTTATATATATATATATATATATATATACAGTGTAAGAATAAGAATATATATTCTTGCACAGAGCTAATATGTAATGTGCATAGGCCAAGGGAGCACATATAAAATCTAAAATATTTCAAAATATTCAAAACTGCAGAATAAAGCTGCTGTTGGATCAGACTATGGGAGTTTCTACAACTCAGCTTCCCCAAGAATTTCTGGTGCTTGGAGAATTTCCTGCTGAAATGGGTCCTGCTGAGCTCAAAGCTCCACTTGGTTCTCACCAGGATGATCTTCTCCTGCATCGCTACCTGCTTTGCATTACTCATTTTAATTTAACCATGCAGAGGGCAGGGAAAGAGCAGTCCCACAGTTTCAAATAACCCAAACACAATCTGTTGCAGCTGGGCAATTCCTCATGCATAATTCCAGCCATCTCTGATGTATGAGCTCTGAAGAAACTGTGATGGTACCTAAAGTGCAGCAGCTTTGGGATGGCCTTCAAAATTGCTTTGACACAGTCATCCACTGGTTCTCAGTCAGATATCACAGAATCACAGAATGGTTTGGTTTGGAAGGGACTTTAACGCCCACCCAGTTCCAACCCCCTGCCGTGGGCTCGTTGCCACCCACTGGATCAGGCTTCCCAGGACCCATCCAACCTACCCTTGAGCACCTCCAGGGATGGGGAATCCACAGCTTCTCTGGGCAGGCTGTGCCAGTTCCTCACCACCCTCTGAGTAAAGAATTTCTTCCCATGTAACGATATATATGTACATCATTAGAACAACAATATATTAAATTTACGCATAAACGTGCGTATGTATCAGAAAGACGTCCATAAAACAAGAACCAGACCGTTGCTCTTCTTGCAGCAAACTGATTTTATTGTGTGCAAATCCAAGGAAAGAAAGGTGGGTTCTGAGTTAAGTCCATTGCTTCTTGTGCCAAGAACGCAGATCCCTTTCCAAGTAGAAAAGAAAAAAAAAAAAAAAAGCCAATTCTAACGCTTGAAAAAAGTGTTGGGTCTCCCATTTTTATAACAGACTGGCCTATCACCCCAGAATGATCTGCCTCAATGTTGGCACAACCATGAGCCTGGATTTGGGCTGAAACGAGACTTTCTAAATCAAAACCAACCAATTTCAGCAACCTGCTTTCACCCCTTCTTTCCCCTCTAGCTGTCTGTGGATAATTATAAATGATAATTACATCATTATAATGATAAGCCAATTACTAGAGCGAGGCATCTTTTCAAAATCATGTAATAGAAAGAGAAGTGTGCACGTTCTCTAAACTCATGCTTTTGCAAAGTGATTCTGACAGCCTCTCCTCTGCCGAGAGTCGCTTGCAGCCGCGGTGCTGAGCACAACCGCAGCCTCGGCACGGGTCATTACCTGCACAATGCTTGTAGTTTGATTTTACTACACTGCATATCTGAAAGTGGGGTCCAGCCAAGTGCAAAGTGCCAGATGTAGATCGCATTTGATGTGACTGTGGAGCTGGGACTGCTCTAGGCAGTTTGCAGGTGCGGAGTGATAGAGGGCACAGAGGTCCTGGGCATTTCCAAAGAATTTCCAAGGCACTTCCAAGCCTGAGCTGTGTGCTGTTGCCCAAAGCAGCAGGCATAGTGGCTGCTGCCTCTATGGAAGTTCCTGACAGGCAGGCATGAGCTGGGTAATGCTCTCATTCCCATCACTCTCTTGTCTATCTTAGTGTGCGTGCCTCAAATGTTTGTTTTTTTCTTCTTTGCACTTGAACTTGCAATAGTCTTCAAGATGAGGTGGCACCCTGGAGTTGATTTTGTTCCTATCCTCTGTGTTTAAGCAACCAGCTGCTCCTCTTGGCTCTCCCAAAGCCTGTCCCAATGCAGAACAGTCTCAAGTGCTTTATGGTGTGATTCGAGGTGTAGTCCTCCTAGGACGTATCATCTCTGCAGGATGTTGCAAGGAGAAGTGCTGGACGAACAGCCCTGCGTGCACAAATGTCCATCTGCGGAGTGTTGCACACTGGGGGACAGATTTGTGGTATTTGTATCTATTTAGGCTCCACTGGCATCAGATGAAGAAGGGGCATTGGGTGGTCCAGCTCCTGGAGCTGCTCTGTAATTACCTCTAAATACCACTTTTCACTCGGAGGCAGCTGGAGATCACTGCAGATTGCACTGGGGGTGAGCCACAACCTTCACAAAACCACGAGCTACGCAAAAAATGAACCATGCTTGCCATCCTTGCCAAAATGCTAAGCAACAGCATTGCTGATGTTAGTGAATATTCCGTCAAAGGCACAAGAGGCCATTAAGAGCGTGTTTCAGGTCACCAGTACAAAATTTGCATCTGGCAAAAGTCTTGCTCTGCATCGGGAGCCACGTGAGCTCTTGGGGTTTGCATTGTGCTTTGAATGCATTCTTCAACCGACCTCCTGGTTTCTAGGGATGCCATTATCAACAGAGGACCCGGTTTTATTATTAAGTAACAAATCAATCCAGGTCTGCCTAGCACAGTCCAATTACTGCTTATAGTTACTGTAGGATGAAATTCATAAATAAATGAGCACGCTGGAGTTATTTAACGTTTAAGTCCTGCCATAAGCACCCAGCCCCTTGTATGCTGGCTGGGCGTTGATCTTGCTGCAGGTTGCTTGGTTTTGGGGGGGCTTCTGGTGGTCAGAACACAGGTGGTGGATCTCTATGCAGCCCCAGCCTGTTGCAAGGTAATCAGTGGTAAACACAGGCTGCTTTTTGTTTTTGTTTCCTGAGCAAGCTGGGGACTGAGACAGGGCAGGGGCCTCTTCCTCCTCCTCTCTGCAGAAGCTGAGCAAATGTTGTCTTGTGTGTCAGATGAGCAAGGAGCTGGCAAAACCCCAGCGCCTGCCCAGGCTCTCCTACCACTATTCCCAAAGCACTCCAGCTGTTTGCTGTTATTTTTCAAGCATTTTAGGATTTAGATTGTTCAGTGGAAATAAAGTATCTTGTAATATACAGGCACCTAGTTACTCATTACCTCGTTAGCACAATGATGTATGAACAACCACACCATTAAAATGATGCTCAACTGCAATATAGTCACCACTAAATGGACTCATTTAAAAAACTATTCCCTTACATCTGGCTTTCTTTTATTGTGTTCCTCCCCCAAGCCTTCCTGATTTTCCTCTTCCTTTCCTCCAGCTTTTCCACTTCTGCACATTAGGCTCATTTTGAAGTGCCCAGTTTGGGGGTCACAGCTGAAGCGTGCCCACGCCATGCTAACAGCCAGCAGGATGCCAGCTTTGAGTTGCACGCTCATTAGCCTTCAACTGTAGGGTCAAATGAATTGTTCTTTCTAAGTATTTTTATTATGATCATTATTCACTCTTTCTGCCAGGGAGTGTACAAAAATGACATTTGCCATCCTTTGCCATTGTTTATGTCATTTTGTCCCTGGTCGTCTTCGTTAGTTTAGCAAAGAAAAAAAAAAAATTGATTTTGCATCAAAGTGGGTGGCAGCTTCTCAGTTCTCTTTGTTACAGGTAGAAAGCCAGCAAGCAGTCTTCAGCCATCCAACATTTTAAGGAATTTGTTTAGGTGGAGTAAAAGGATGGGAGGGAAATGGGGTATTTCCTATGGACTGCCTTGTTTATTTGCTTGGGCTTGCTTGTTGCTTTGCAAGGGAAAATCGGCAGGAAAAGGAACTTCTAGTGAAAGCCATGAAAGGGAATGACTTCCAGATTTCCCTCCAGATATTGTGCACAGCCCTACACAAGATACTTGGAAACCTGCTATTGAAATCAGCTCTTCTAAAGGGTTGTGCTTTCCTTCCCTGATACAAGCAGACTGGCCTTGACATTTGCCATCCTCCCTGTGGGGAGTTCAGGAGCCTTGCAGCCTTCTCCTCATACTTCTAGTGCCGTGGAAATCCACCAGAGCAGAGACCAGCCAAGTCCTGATGTCCAGAGCTTCTCCATTGTGGTTGAAGAGCAAAGTGGTGGCTGTTGCGTTCTCCCCTAATTGCTCTGCAGCTACAGAACATCAAAATACTGAGGATGCTTCACAAATACCCAGTGCATCACCCTTGAAAATTAAAAACCTAGAGATATGATGTGAAATATCTTTGGTTTTTTTAGGTAGGATCTAACAACGAGGCCTGAATTCAGAGGCTGTAGGATTTCTTGACACCACTTCCTAAGTGGGAGCAGAAAGGGGCAGGTTTCCATGGGGTGTATCAGTGCAATCTTGCACTTTAATGAAGATAAAAATGTCAGCACCAGCTCAAAATCCAAATGTGTGCTCTTCCTGGCGGGTTTATTGATTTTGGCCACATGCAGTTGGAAGGATCCAACCCAGCTTTGGTGGCTGCGTGTGGGACGGGAATATTAATGCTGTAAGACTCTGGGTTATGAGCATGCAGAGGCAAAATCTACATGATTACCACTGGAAAAACATCTCCATTCACCACTGATGATCACACTCAAGGTCTCAAGAGAGGCTACAATTATTCCCTCCCTCAAGCCTAGAGAAAATCAGCATTTTCGCAGTAATTGCAGTGCAGTAACTATTGTAGATGTTGACTTTCTAATAGCAAACACTGCTCAAGAATTAGATTTACAGCCAGGTTAGTTAGCTTGAGAATCAATTACTGTGCTGTACAACATGACCAAAGCCTACATAATAATTTATACTGCCATTTTGGAGTGAAACTGTAACTTCATCATTTCGCATGGAAAAACACTCTGTGTGTACAGTAATAAATCCAGTAATAATAGCCATAAAAAGGGAGAAGGAGGAAAACAGTGATTACAGCTTAGGGGAATATCTGTTACATACAGGGCATTGGAAGGAGTTGGGAGATTTTTCCATTTGAATTATTTTTCAGAGTGACAATACAAGTAGTATGTTGTTAATGATCATGTTCTCCAAATTCAATCCACTTGGGTTGACAAGCAAGGCTGGGCTGTCCCCAGTCTCCGGTCTGGGCTCACAGCAGTGGTGGCAGCCCCTGCTTCCTGGTTCCTGCAATGGTCTTGGGTTTTTGGCCCAAGTTTAGGCTACATTCTGCGTTGAATTGGACCAATATCTTGGGATGAGAGCATGGTGATGGACACAACATCTCCTCTGTGCTTGTGCCCTGCTGGGTGACTTGAGGCCCAGTATGAGCAGCAACCCCAAGCACGCTCGTCCTGTCCTCAGGCTGATCCCATTAGTTTACCAGCACTGGAAGTATATTTTTGGATGGAGTGGTTGAGGATGGAGAGTGTGCATGGTGCTTTGCAAGTGTAATTCCAGTGTCAGTAAAGAGGCTTTTATATTGTGTTCAGTACACACAGCCCTGTCCCTGTGCTCAGCCATCATCAGCAACACATAACTCATTTACTACTCACCCTTTTGATTAATGTCACCACTGCTGATTTCAAGGATCAGTTTTACAGGCAGCATTTCTCCTGATCTCTGCCCATCTCTCTGCCTCCCAGCATTTACTTCCACACTTGACTCCTTTCTCCCACTTGGGACAGGAAAATTCTGCCTATTCCCCCAGAAATTCCACAAAGCAAACATCTTTCCTCTAAGTCCTTTGAAACAGGACCACCCAGGTCAGCTTTTCATTCTGTGTTTCCAGGCAAATTTTTGAAAAAGAACTTTAATTAACTTCTTTCTTTCCTCCTGTATAGGAGTTGCTACTGTCATCTTTTAACTATTGGCTTTGTCCATTTTCCTTTCATTTAGTTCCCATTTATTTCAGTCCTTGCTTCACGTGAAGCTGGCAGCTGAACTTTCTGAACCCACCAAACACAATAGTCTTTTATGAACCAGGAATGAGTGAACCTGTATGAAAAGTGATTACTGGTATTATAAAATGGACTAGGACAGGGTCTCCCATATGCAAGTGTGCATCACCAGACAGTAAAAAAAATATAAGCCAATATGTCAAACTACTCTCTTGACAATACCTAGCAAAGCAAGCTCAATTTTTAAAAGCTCTAAGGCTCAAAAAGAATAAGAATGCCTTAAAGTAATGGAATTAATAAAAAGCATAGAGTTGGACTCCCTTCTCCTTCACATACTGGAATCAGTCCAGAAGAGCAGGTTTTCAGAAAAACGTCATCTACCATGAGATTTGGCACTCCTGCATAAGGTCACTGTCACCACAGAAAGGCAGCTGCCTTTGGAAGGAGGAGGAGGAGGGGAAGAAGTGACTTCAAGTGAGCTGGGGAATGACAAAATTAGCATTTCTGTAATTCAGAAGCCTGAGCTGCAGTGGGGAAATAGCATCACTGCCCTTCTGAGATGTTCCAAACACACTAGGTATGTGCAAGCTTGCTCTGCCCATGTGCCCAGTGGATGGGCATATCCAAGTTATGGTCCTTGGTGAGAAGCACAGTCCTACTCCAGAGCTGCCAGAACAGCAGTGAAGATGTGCTCAGAGGTCAATGAGGATGTGCCTCCCATCTCTGCTGGTGGTTCCCAAGAAATCTGCAAGCAAGGCATGGGGAATCCTTTTATTATTAGTGTCCTTAGCTACAGCTTGAATGTGCAAAGGATGGTGTATGAATGTAGTCATCTCCTGACAAATGTTTATACCTATTCTGGAAGCACAGTTTAGCTGTATCCTGCAGCTAAGCAGTGATGTTGTAAACCTCAAGGACAGTGGTACGTTTGAGTTTTATTGCGTCTCTTTCGGTCAAGTAGCCTCCCATGAGAACTGCTGTAGGAAGACTTATGCCCAAAAATATGCATCTAACCAACAATGATTGCTTATAAGCCTGTTGAATTGCTTTGATAACAACCTTCCCAAAACACTTAATTTGAAAATATTTAAAGTGTACTGAAAATATTCTAAACAAAGTTTGAAGTCACCATCATAGCATTCCTGCAAAGCCAAAAACTAAACATTACTCAGTTTGTTGTGTATCTTAATTGCCATGTATCCTAGCTGACCAGTGGTGTAAGTCACCATAGCTAATCTGAACAAAATTTCTCCCCTTTTTCTAAATAAAACAATCCCAAGAATTCACTGTAAAATGTATCATCTTTGCAAGTGTTGACTTAGGTGTTACGTTGAAGTCTATATGAACATCTCAGGGTTTAATGAGTTACAATTCATAGTCCTCCCATGAGACAGGGATGTTTGTTATTATAGAAGAGGATAGAGGGATAGTGAGAGGACGAATGTCACTGAGAAATAGGTGGAAGAGAACAGACCTCAACATAAACCCATCCTTTCCCATCCTAAAAACATTAACCTAGTTTGCTAGAGCCCAAAAACTGCAATGATGTTATGGAGCTACAGAAACTAAGGTTATAATGACCATAAAACAATGTTTTTGTGGTAGTTGAGCAGATTATGGTGTTAATCATCTTCAGTCTTCAGACAAAATCCCTCCAGCTCTCTGCTTCTAGAAAAGATGGTGGTTATGGGAGAAAAGTACTTCAGTGCAAGTCCAACAGCTTGCCCGCAAATCCTCACTCTGAGTTAGTGTCAGTCAGATCTATACCCAAAGTGGGGATTGGATGTTTAATGCTTTCTAGGAATCAGCACACTGCCAGCAGATAGGCACCTTCATCTTTTCCTGCAAAAACTAGAGTAGGGGATAATAAGTTGTGCAAGGAGCATTTCTGACACCACAGCCAGTAGGTTAACACCTCACCCTCTTCATACATGGGCTCGGTGGTCTAAGACCTCACTTGGGATGTACAAATTTGAGCTTTTCACCTCTTATTTGTGGGAAAGTTGTCAATACCATTTATTCCACCACCGCATCCTTGTGTGTATGGCCTGTTACAGCATTTAGGTGAAGAACATGTCAGGAGCAGCTCAGGTCCCTTGGTGTGCTCAGCACAGAGCAGAGGAGGCTGAGGGGAGGCCTCATGGCGGCCTACGGCTTCCTCACAGGGGAGCGGAGGGGCAGGCGCTGAGCTCTGCTCTCTGGGGACAGTGACAGGGCCCTAGGGAACGGCATGGAGCTGCGTCAGGGGAGGGTCAGGCTGGGTGTTAGGAAAAGTTTCTGCTCCAGAGGGTGGTGGGCATGGCACAGGCTCCCCAGGGCAGTGGTCATGGCCCCAAGATGCTGGAGTTCAGGGACCATTTGGACACCGCTCTCAGACACAGGGTTTGGGTTTGGGTGGTGTTGTTGTGGAGGCAGGAGTTGGACTTGTGAGTCCCTTCCAACTTGACATACTCTACAATTCTATGATTCAGTGATTCTACGAACAGAGAGAGTCCTCAAGGACATTGTAATCCAAGACTCTTCTGTCCCAAATAGCAGCCAGGCAGCAAGTCACCAACAAGTCACTTTCAGCATCTCCTGCCTCTTCATGACTGGTCTCTAGCAGCTCTGGGTTTCTGTGGCCCTGTGCAAACACTGCTAGACTTCGCAGAAACTGCAGATCATGGGGTGCTCAGAAACCAGGCCACTGCATTTGGAGGGGAAATGAACAACTTGATGGAGTAAATTAATCGAGCACTTCAGCCACCTTAGCTGAGGGTTAATAGTTTTGTGGTGGCTGCCCTGGACAAGGTGTCAGGAGAGCTGGATTTTATTCCTGGTGTGCTTCAGTAATGAAAAGGAAATTGTGTTCAGACGAGCCACAGAAGCCCATGCTCCCAGAGACGTCAGATACGCAGCAATTAGACACAACTTAAACAATAAATCAAGTAACACTGAACCTTTGGCTCTAGCAAAGCACCATTATGACTGTTGCTATGTTTATTTAGAAGATGCTCAGCCCATTTTAATTTTTTTCATATTAAATGTAATTTGGGTGCTTGCTATTAAAGCAACTGACTGGGCCTAAATGCAAACATTATTGGTCAGATAAGTATCTTCTGGCAAATGAAATCTGTTCATTGCTCTTTTATGACATGAGAGCTTACTGCTCAAAGATTTATTTTCTGTTTGCTTCCTCTCTTTGCAAGGATTGCCTCATAAAGATTAAAAAAGCCAAAGCAAACCAAAGTGTAAAGTAGAAATCACCAATTAAACTGTCAGAAATGGAGCAGCCTTTGTTAATCACTGATTCATTACCTGGGGGAAGAAGAAGGGTCTTGAATTAGCACAAAGGCTTTGGTGTCACAAGGTATACAATTTATTCCCAGATCTCTCTCCAATTTTCTATGGGATCTTACCCAGGTAAATTGATCTCTCTATGGCTCCATTTTCCCATCTGTTCAACCTAGGTAATGATCTTGCCTCAGAGATAGTGAAAACTTTCAATAAGGAGAAAAGGTTACCTTAAAAACCACACCTGCATCTGAAATTAGGCTACCCCCTGCTAACATCTACAGCAGCTTTGGCTGCAAAAACAATTGCCTATGATAATCAGGAGGCTTCTTTTATAGTTTTTCGAGGACAAGCAATGGAGGAGAGAAAAACATTTTAAGAAATAGAAAAGTATGCCTGAAAAGTAGCAGAAATTGTCAAGTAAGCTTACAACACATTTGTTTCAATTGCTAAGATAGTCATTTGGCTAAGTCACTAATATTGATTCTTTTTTTGAGTATGGCTGCTGGAAAAATAATTTCATGTAAGAAAGTAGGGTGGCAGAAAGTCTTTTCAGGGCATTTGAAGTACTCATGAGCCTTCTATGAATGTTGTATTGAAAGCATTGTCTATCTGGCATTTTTTTTTTCTTTTTTTTTAGCAAAAATGTCAATAATTATGTCAATATAATTTAGGAATGTTCTCAGGACTTTTGCAAAATGTGGTATGTTTAAAGCTTTGCAACTGGTGCAAGTTTTGCAATCCTCAGTAGAAGGCAGTGTAAAGCTACAAAAATATTTTTATTATCCAACATAATGCAAAATGCAAAAGGTTCAAAAGCCAAATAAAATAGGAATTCATTTATTTTCCTCCCCCACACAAAAGGAAGTACTTTGTTATGCGGCCCCATCCAAGAGCTACATGTAGATTTTTCTTAAAAGGGAGCATGTTTCTGGGCCCAGAGCTCTTGGCTGACTCACTTTGTCCTTCACAATTGCTTCTGTTGCCTTTTGTCATCCAAGAAGGCTCATGGGTGGCTTTCACCAGTGCTGATTAGCTGTAACATCCAAGGAAAGGATGGGGAAAAGAACATTCTCTTTCTTCAGTCTTATTCTCAGTTTTTTGCCTTTTACTCATTTGCCATTTACTCAGCATTTCCCTTGCATAGGTGGAGGTGGTCCACTTGCCTTTGTAGGAATGAGATTTCCTCTAACTATTTGCATTTCATTTTTTTCTGCACCATGTCACTGGTCTGAGAGCATCTCTCCAGGCCTCCGTTGCCAACATGACTGGTTCCTGGTTTTCCTCCATACCTCCACCATCCACCTTCTCCACTAGCTCCTGCTCTTCTCCCTTGGAGCAAGGCCTTCCCACCTCCTAACACCATGCAGCCCATTTTAGGGACAGAAGAGACCCCTGCCACATCCACACCTTCCTGCATTGTTCTGCTTTCAGACCATTTCTGGTGAAACTGATGATACTCTCTTTCCTCCACCCCATAGAAGTTTTGGCGTGAAGGAATTCCTATCACAGAGGGGAACACCCCACCCCTCCTACTCCTTCTACAAGGACAGGGATGGCTCCTAGCACTTTTCACCTAGAAGATTTCTTTCTGCCTTCTCCAAGCCCACAGCCCTGGATGGATGCAAAGGAGGGAAGGACTGAAAAAACTTCCCCTTTACCTAGCATCACCCCAGAAAAGTGTGGATCTCCCAGAAAGAGCAGGTGGTACACCCAGGTCATCTTTATTCCCTTATGCACACTTCAGCTGCTTGTTTTGTTTGGTCTCTTGGATGCCAGGATCACCTAGAGCTAACTGGGACACGGGTGACTTACACGTGACTCATGTCCCTCTCTGTGCCAGCCCCAGGCTGGAGCTGCAGGCAGCAGACAGGATTTGTGACCCCACAGGTCATAGCACCAACCAGATGGAATTGTCCCCACCATCCATTTTAGCTGCCTTGTGAACACACAATTTTATAAACAGAGCAGCTCAGCTTTGTTTGCTGTCCAATAGCTCAGCACCCTCCCAGCATGTACTTTCTTCACCTAATGAATGAGGATTTATTGCACTGGCTCTTTGGGAATGGTCAGGCCTGCCTTCTTCTCTCTTCAGCTTTCAGAGATCCTTTAAGCCTGTGTGTAAATTAATCTGATGCCCTGGAGGCTTATTTTGTCCAAAGCTAAATTCCTACTTCTCCCATTCCCCCCTCCCTTTGTGCCCCAATTACTTAAGGGATTGTCCTGGAAATTAATGAAAGCATGGCAGTGGGAAATAACACCCACAGTTCATCTCAGAAGTGAAGCATTTCAGTGGAAGGCTTAATTAGAAACAACTCATGCTCCACACAGCAAACTTGGAGATATTCCCAGTTTGGAGTGTGCTGTGCCATGACAGTTGCTATTGCTCTTCCAGTTATACGACTCAAGTCTTGTTCCTGAGTGATGGCATTTTGCATTTCTGAATGAGTTCCATTGTGGTTTCCACTTGCTTTCCAAAGCTGTCAGTGTGAGCTATCTCAAGGACATAGTTCATCCCAGCCTGTTATAGAAGAAAAATTAGGTGGTGGAGACAGGTTCAGCAGTGGTACACACAGTTCTTCATCTCTCTCTCACTGGCCATGGTCTGGATGTGGATGAGAGCAGCCTGGTGGCTTGGGTGACCAGCTGGGTTACATCAGTCCAGTTTTCTTCTTCCTAGAGTTGAGACACATGCTGCATGGACAATATAGGTGGTGTTTGCTGATCAGAGGTGAGAACACTAGCTTTTTCTCCTGCCAACCTGCATCAGAGCTCGTGGGCAGACAAGAGCTTGCTACACCAAGAATTTCAAAGGAGCTGCATGAATTAATCCTAAGGGTAATCTGGGACTTCATTTTCTAGAACTAGATGACACTTCACACTGGGAATAAGTCAGCTTCATTGATTCACAGTTAAATTTATGTGCATTTTTATCATCTTTCAGAATAGTTTTCAGTCCCTAAGTCACTTAGGTTCTTGTTATTTTTTAAGTTTTGGAGCTTTTCTATCATCTACTGCACACACATTGTGTAATCAATGGGAGTTAGGCCCTCAAACACCTCCCACAGGGAGGCTGGCAGTTAGATACCTTCAGCATATCCTAAATGTTCTTTGAAAGCATTCTCCTCACCTTCCATGGGTCTCTGATGCACCATATGGGGGAATGACATTGACTTCTGTAAAGTCAAAAAAAAACACTGCTTATGGATGCAAATCATTGTTTAAGTGTGAATACTACTTCGTGACATGCCATCTCCTCCATCTCCTTAGTGCTAATTAATGCAGTTTGAGGATAGACAATATTCATTAAGCTTTTCTGGAAAGGCAAGAAATGTTCCTGTAACAGCTCACACATTTTGATGGCACCGCAGTCCTATAACCACGTTCTCTATTTCTCTGTAAAGTATTCTGATACTGTAATCTTTGCCAAGGAGAGTGGAAGTGAATTGTCAACAGCGGTTCTCCAGCATAAGGCCATGGTGTTTGTTCCTTGCTTTGTTATCAGAAACCAACAAAAAGGAATTAGCGTGTTGTTATTTTGGTACATAGGCATCTGATTGCTGAGGCTTCCCTCTGTGTATGTCAAAGTTAAATATTTGGGTTACTGTTGTCTCTTTGAGTCTTGCCATGATACAAAGTGCTTGGAAAAGATGCAGCTATCGCCTGCCTCTAATCACTGCAATGACAGCAGACTAAATGTTTGTTGCTGGGTTGTATTGTTTGGGTATTGACAGCCCCAGAGACCTTGTGAAATTACAGAAGCTCCTTGAAGAAAAGTACTCTTGCTACTACTACTGAATTATATCTAGGACATTTAAAGAGGAATGTGCAGAGGTGAATGGTTTGTGTGTGTGTGTTTGTTTGTTTTTTCCCTGAAGGTATGCTGTTGAGGAAATCTGAGTTGCAGTAGGTATTTGGGAGAGAAAGAAAGGGAGAGCAAATGTTGGATATCACAAGGTGATGCCTCTGAACTGTAATACAGCCATCTTGCAGTCTCTAACAGGGCTGGTGTGGGCTTTGGTAGCTGTTCTGCTGAGCCAGTAAGAAGCCTTGCATTCACTACAATGCTCCATCAGGCTTTAGTGTCCTCCTCAGGCAAATGGTCCCAGCCATGGTGGCCTTGTGGCTACCAGCAACCATGCAGCAATCCGAAGTTTTCCAGGTATGGACACAGCAGGCTGCAGTCCCTGCAGTGCACACCTACACCATGGTGGTGCCCCGGGGTTTATCAGCTCGATTTCCTAGCACCAGATGGCCCTGAGCACCATCCTATACTCATGCATGTTTGCCCACCTGGCATCTCACCCCAGCTTAGTGGGAGGGCTGCAGAGTTTGGTTAATGGTGTCTGCAGAGCTCTGCAGTTGATGCCATGTAACTGCAGTCCTTTAATGTCCTCTGCTGTCCCAGCTCACTGACTTGACTGAAGTGAGAAAGTGAAGGCTGGGAGGAAGGCTATGGACCCCTTGGAGGCCTTGCTAGGGGCAGCATTTCTCACTCTTCTACCCCAGATACAGGTTTTGTTCTTTTTGAGGTCTACATCCACTCTGAGAGCTTCTGTTCCTCTCTTAAACCCCCAAAAAAATGTCTGTAAAATACTGGTCTATACCCTCGACATACCTTCCCCTCCACCCTGCTGCCATTGTAGCTCAGGGTATCAACCTGCCACTAAGGAATTAGCCCAGATCCAGCTAGGGTGTTTCGGGAAGGAGGTATGCAGTGAACCAAAGAACAGATCCAGAGCAAGTTTCTTGTCCCATTCTGGGAGAAAACAACTCTTTCTAGTTGAGATTTCATGATAAACCCTTGGCAGAAACAATGCTCCATTATTCATCCATGTTATAACTAACAGCTTCCATTTCCAGGCTCTTTGTTAGGACCAGGGGATATTACCTTCACTTAGAAAAATAATTTATTTTTATTATAAATGTTTCATCATGAATTAGAGGATTAAGGAAACATGAAATTAGGCTGTGAAATAGATCCTTCCCTGTAACAAGTTAATAGCACCAATCAATGCCCCAAAGGTGTTGGAGGATCCATTGGAGTTGCACAGTAGTGGAATAAGCTTTGGTTACCTTCAGTAGACAACCCCACTGTAAAACCAGTTCTTCAGATGGAGCTGAGAGAAAGAATGCTTTCTGGCTGCCTCCAGACTTGTCCAAAACTCATGCCAGGCTTCGTGCTGAAGGGAGAGGCTGGACTGTTGCAGGGAGCCCACAATTTCAAGCCAAGTCTAATGTAACTACCCACACCTGCACTGAAAGATGAAAATTGCAGTTCTGGGCAGAGTGAGCCTTGCTTTCCAGCTTCTACTACTATGCATGAAACAAATTAGTTTCCAATTAAAGGCTTCCAATCTCTTGCTGCTTCTTTAATGCACCAGGTGAGTTCTTTTACCACCAGCTGGATAATACTGCACCACACCCAGGCTCTCCTCTGGATTTGGAGGCAGATCTTGATGAGGGAAAATGAGTTATGGAAGGACAATGTGTGCCATACAATGATGGGTGGGGAAATTGCCTTGGGGCTTTGATATTTGAAGCTTCTTCCTTCTCCAAGGGCAAAGCATATGGCCTTGGCATAATCCTATACTGAAACAAGCAGAAGCAGGCACCTGCGTGGTGAGTGTTCCTTTGAAGCTGCTTTGCTTTCTGTTTTAGTGAGAGATAGCCTGAGAATGGGATTTTTTTCATTGCTGGTCCTGAGCAGAGTTCAAGATTTGGGCTGAACCACAGGAAGGTTTCAGACTTAAGTGGTCTTCTTTGCTACCACCATTGAAGACAGCAGAACCTGCTGGAGATTTGTTGTGACAGAATTTAGGAGGCAGTTTTAAGTCCCCCACCTCCCTGAAATTATAGGGATGTTCTCCAGGATGTTCTGAAGTTTATGTTTTGCTGGTTTGACCCTCATGAGTACTTTGTGGATAGTTCTAGACTTGGATTACATGGGCCCGGTAAAACCCAACAGGACACAGTTTCACCCTCGCAGTAAAGCTCGTGTCCCTCTACCTTTCCTGGGGCAGACGTGGGTACATTTGCTGCCTTCTATCACTGTGTCCTGACCTTGGGTGGCCTCCAGGGCTGGGCCACCTCAGCCACTTGCTCTTAACCGTCAGAAGCTAGAGGTTTCTATGTTTAGCCCCTTAATCAAAGCCAGCCCTTTGGTGGAGTGAGCTGGACAGGTGAGCCTATCTGTGGCTGCATTTGTGGTTCTGTTTTATGTCTGTGCCCTTAAAGAAAGCGGAGAGAACTGTGCTGGTCCTCAAGCTTTGGTCTATTGCACCCAAAAACTCTTTACAGCCTCCCAAGTGTATTACAGAAGACGGGATGGCAAGGATTGCAGCATCTCCTGGCATGGTCTTGGCTTTTGATCTCACAGCAGATCAAATTCAGAAACACTCACAGCTAATACAGATATCCAGCCTGCCCACCACCACCATACTGGGGGGGCAGCTTTGTCACCTCCCTGCAGGGAAAAGAAAAATCCTATTTCTCAATGTCTAAGAACAAATGAAGGGAAGGGCTTACCTCCCAGCCTCCCTTCTCAGACCAATTTATGGCCATAATGGGCCTGACCATGGCACAACAGCAACCCTGGGGTTTTACCTAGCAGGAACAAACACAGGCTCAGAAAGAAAGTGGTGCTGATGGGGAGGCAAAGCCGCAGCAGCGAGTCAGAGCCATAACCACTGGCATTGTGGTGCAGGTGCTTTTTGCTGTGCTTGTTTGAGCCAGCAAACCAGCACTTTTTGCTTACCTGGAGGTATACACACATTGTCTTTTCTGACTGATTTAATTAATTAATAGCCATATCCTTGCACCAGGGCCACCGCTAGTGTGGTCTGTATAGATGCTTTACTGCCAGGCAGCATCCTCCACTGGTGTGAGTGCTTTTACCCCAGTGCAAGTTGTACCCTTTCCCAGCTGAGGGCAGGGGGGAAATCTGTGTCCAAGGCTGGACATCCTAGCCCTAGCGCTGTGCTGCCTGCGCATCCTGCGGACACCCTGATCCCTTGCTACCCTCCTCTTCCTCCCTACCAGGGCTGTGTGAGCACTCAGGGCATCTCCCCATTATCCTCACAAGCTGTCGACACGTGGGTTTGAGGGGGGTGAAAGCCCTCACCCCCACACCCTTCCTCCCTCCACCCTTCCATCCCTTCATCCCGCCATCCTCCTCCTCCCAGAAGCAAGGGGGAGCCCAGATGTCGGCAGGCCCAAGCCAGGTTCATCTGCTTTGCATGACCCAGCGCCAACTGCTGCTCTCTGCCCTCCTCCCGCCTTCCTCCTCCTTCCTCCACCCCCCCCCCTCCTCCTCCCTCTCCCACTCCAGCCTCGCAGCGCGGCAACGGCCGTGCAGGAACCGGGTGCCGGAGGCCGGCAAACGGGGAAAGGAAGGGGAAAGCGGGCTGCGGCATCGCAGAGCGGAGCATGGGGCGAAGCGGTTCCCCGCCGCCCCGCTCCTAGGGAGGCCGGGGACCCCGTGGAGGGCAGCGGAGAGGAGCGGTAGGGCCGCGGAGCCGCCGAGGAGGTGCGGGAGATGGATGCGAGGCGGTAGCACCGCGGCCTCCGACGCTGCCGCATCGGGATGCTCCCGGCACCGGAGCGGAGCTGAGGAGCCGCCGAGGGACGGGAGAAGGTAACGGGGTCTTTGTCTGCAGCGGGGAGGCCCCGGGGTTCCCTTCCAGCCCCGGCCCCGCGGGGAAGCCCAGCCGCAGTGTGCGAGCGGCTCCACGCCCCCTCCCTCCATTTATCTGAAACGGAGAGGAATGCTCTGCCCTTTGATTTTCTTCGCGTTTCCCCCCACGAGAAAAAAAAATAAAAAATCAACCTTGAATTTGGTGGGCGAGAAACCGAGCTGAGCGATCGGGTTTCGGGTTTTTGTGGGGGTTTTTTGGCGCTGGAGAAAAGGAGAGGGTGTGGGGGAGAAGGGCTGGCGTGCAATTTCCCCCCCGCCGATCTGGATGCTTGTCCCTGCTAAGATGGACTGCTCCTTCCCTTTCCAAATGGCTGCAGCAAGTTTAACACAGAGCTGGGGGCTTCACAAAGGGTAAAGCCCTCAGCCTGTTTTTCCCTTCCCCTGTGCACCTTCGGCTAAATCAGGGCAGAAAAGTTGCTCCGGATCCAGGGTTAGAACAGACAAATGAATAACTGTGTGTCTGAACTGTGCCCGTATGGGTGTATCTGCACGCCTTGCAGGCATGCTCCGCGGAAGGAGGGTTTGTCAGCCGCATTGTTAGCCCGCTCGCTGCTGGGGAGGGCATGAGAAAAGTTGTTTCAAGCCTCTGTGTAAAATTTCCAGGAGAGACAATTGTTTCTAATAATAGCCCTGGCAGCGGTTTAGCAACACAGCACGAGCAGACGTGGGAGCGAGCAGGCAAATCTCCTCTCCCAGGCAAGCCAGGTCATGGGGGAATCTGAACCTCCAGCCTGCCGGTTCAATCTGGGGTTTTAAAACCTCATCCTGAACAAAAACCCGGCGCCGCTCACCCTTTCCGCTGGGAGAGAGGTGTGGGGAAGGGGGTGTGGTACCTGCGCTCCACACGCGGCAGCACTGCCAAGAGGCTGGATCTCAGCTCTGCCGGCTGCCGCTGGACATCGGGGTGTCCCCATCCAATCCCTCTACGCTGATCCCCAGGGACCGATGAGCATCTCCCATCCATGTGTGGAGGAGGCCATGACAGGTGTGGGGGTCTGTGTCATTTTTCCTGCCTGCCAAAGAGGTCTTGGTGGAGCTAAAACTATCATACTGAGCCCCTTTCTCCTTGAACCCCCAGTGCTGACCCTGGCTAGGCAATGGTCCAGCAGCCTGGCTTAGAATCATAGAATCTCAGAATGGTTTGGGTTGGAAGGGACCTTAAAGATCACCTAGGTCTCGGTGTTCCAAATGCTTGTGCTGACCTTTCTGGTGCAACTTACTGATAGCTTCCAAAAATATGCAGCAAGTAATATTTTAAGAAGGTTGTAATTTAATTTGTACCAGCTGAGGTGCTGGCCTCTGTGCACAGGAGTTGTTTGCGGTTTGTCCTTTCCAGATAACACAAACTCTGCATGCGTGTGTGCTAACTGTAACCCCACTCCCAGGCCAGCAGAGGCTTTGGGGCTTCATTAAGGAAAGCCTTGGATGTGATGTCCTTGGGCTGTGAGGTCTCCTCTTGCATTTAGCTCCCTTTATCCAGGGCCATGAGTGGTGGAGTCAGGTGGGGACATGCCTTTTACCACAGGAGGGGGAGCTGTTACGTTCCCTTTTCTCCTGGTAGACAGTTCCCGGTGGTCTTGTTATGTACCTGAACCAATTATTGAACTACCAGTGCAAATCAGTATTTGGTGATAAAGTGGTCACAGCGTTGCGTCACTGCATAGCAATGCAGAATTATGCAAGGAGGATCTTCTGCAGAGATCATGTCATATTGTTCAGCAAAGTCAAGGGCTTTTGTTAGTGGACTGGGTATTGTCACCAGGAACATGAGTCCAGGAAGGACATTCCAAGTCATGGAGTCTCATCCTACACCGTCACAGGTTATTACAGTCATACACATTCCCCTTGTTGCTACTGTTGCTTACTGTATGAGTTACCACAGAAGCCTGACAGTGACTTAAAGAACAGCAACGGAAAAATAAAACTACGTGGGGAAAAAATTAATATTAGGGAGAATTTGAAAGGGGCAGTGGAGAGACTGAAGTCTTGAGAACCAGTCTAGCAAGAGACTGAAGGAGAAGGAAGGGTCATGCATTGCTGGAGGAGTGAGAAACTCAAGGAAGGTATAGAAGGAGAGCATTGGTCCAGTACCAACCAGGTTTGGGGTCAGGACTCAGCAGTGTCCCCTGAAGACATTTGACCCACTTCTCACCAGCTAAGTAGGAACATGCTGAATCACTGGGATGAGCACAGGCTGCTCTCAGACATGTGACTGCACTCGCACTTAGTTTTCAGTGACTGGAGGCATCTTCCATTCAAACCAGAGCAGGTGTTGGTGGCTCCCTGAGGTCCCCAGGCTTCATTGTAGGGTGGGGTGTGCTTAGGTGCACAGCTGGATCCCAAGGTCACTGGCAATGCCAGCCTCTGGCCGTCCTTGCTGACTTGCTCCTTCCAGCAGCTGGAGATGCCGCTTGCCCTGCAGCCCCAGCACAAGCAGTCAGCAGTCTGGCAAGGTTAAGCTGCGGCTGAATTGCTCGCAAGCCCCCTCCAGCTCCACAGCCCAGGCTGTCCCGGCCTCTCTCAGGCAATTTGGCTCCCTAAGCCAGCAGCAGATCACTCAACATGGCCTTGGGGACCACTGCAGCTGATAAAATCCCTTGTTATTTCTCCTTCTCCCAGACTTTTAACAACTTAATCCTCAACACTGCTATAAATCTCAATATGTCCTATTTCCTAGAAGACCACAAATAATTGTCCAAGGCTACACAATGAGTTGGAGTGCCTGTTTTCTGCTCTGGAGGTGAATCCCACTAAGGACCCAAAATGACTTTAACTGTTTTTTTTTCTGCTCTGACACTGAGAGGAGGTTCCAGATTTGATTGGCTCCAAGCTTCTGGGACACTTTTATGCTGATGAATGGCAAACGGGGGGATTGACCCTGCCTCCCTCTGTTCCAAGTCACCTTTGCATCCTGGGGAGCCTGGAGGTTTATTCCTTGTCCGTGCCTGACTCCAGCAGTCTACCTTCCAATATAAGGAGAAGAGCCTGGTGTGTCTCCCTCTCCCTGTGTATCCCTGCTTTGGGACCATGCTGGACCTCTCTGCAGCCCCATTCCTGGTGCCAGCTACCCTGAGTTCATCTCCATGGACTGGGAGTTCAGCCTTTTCCTAGCCTTAGATTGTTAAGGAGACCAGAGAAGCAGGTACAGTTTGATTTCCAGTGCAGCTAATAATGTTCTTGCTTAGAATTTCCTCCAGCTTTCTTTTCCGCCAGACACACCTCCCTTCTCTTGTCCGGAGCTGTTGTGTGGTGTTCTCAGGTTGTACTAAACAGTTAATATGTTCCACTCTCAAAAAGTGGGTAGCAAAATGCCTTCTTCATCCTCTGTCTGCAAGAGTGGGATGTGGTGTGACCTAGTGTAATAATCTATGGAACAGTCCTTGAGATCACAAAAAGAGAGGTGAGTTGACCAGTTGACCCCTTTACTTAAATTCACTTGAAAAGGTCCACTGAATATATCCTAGAAAGCTGCAAGCAAACAAACAAAACAAAAAAAAAAAAGTCAATACTCTCATTTGGGACTACAGAAATCCTTTGTGTGTACATTTCTATGTTTGACACATAACATTTTGACAATGGCTGTTGGGCTTGCCAACATGCGAGGCTCAGGCTCTGAGGCTAGATTATTTTTTTTTCCTTCTTAGAAATTCCCAGATCTTCCAACCAAAATAAATCCAACTTTGTTTGTGTTTCCTGACTGCATGGGATCCAACATGGCTGCAGCCGTCCCACACATGCTGCAGTGCTGTTGGCATCCCATCCATCTGAGATGAGATATTTCACACTGAGTCCCAGCGGGAACTGTTTTGCACATAGGGGAGAAGTGGGAGAATGACCCTGCTACTTTCACACCAGGTTTACGTAGGACACACCAGTGGTGGAAATCCACCACAACCGGTGAGCTGCTCTGAGACTCAGCACAAAAACTGCAGCTGAAACTTTGCACCTCTCCTAGGGGGGAGAAGTGAATTGAGTTCTTTCCATATTTAAAACTCAGTTTTGTCCTTGCTCTGCACGAATGGCCTCTCTCCTGGCTGTCTCTAGGGTTTTGTGGAGGTGCCCATCATCACAACGTGAGACTGCCGTGTGTGTACCACAGGAGAGACTGGATGCTCTCATTTCCCAGTGAAATGAGAACTCAGAAGGACACGGATGATTTAGGGGATGTGTAACGAGATACACAACCTGCCTTGTGCACGCACACTCACCTACAGCATTGATGCACAACAAACAACTTGCCAAGGCAACTTCCACAGTCTCTTGCAACTCTGAACTGGAAAGACTAAAAAGCTGGAGGGGGGAAAAAAAAAAAAAAATCACTGTCTGAAGTGGTTTAGGCACTCTGGGATTCTTTGCAGCCCTGGATCTGCCACCAATAGTGTCACCTGGCCTGGTGCTGCAAGAAGTGGTGGGGAGGGGAAGGAGGTTGGTACCTCACCAAGACCAGGGAGGCTGGAGGCGAGCACTGAGTCTTGCCTCACCTCTGTGCTGCACCCCAGAAGACACTTTCTGAAAATCTCTAGAGCACCAGCGGAGACTATTTGTAAATGCAAAGGTTGTTGTGTTGTCTCTTCCTCAGTGTCTCCTTGCAGGCACAGTCAATTGCGTACATGGCAGAAAGCCACTCCAAGATGGGCATCACATCCTTGGAGAGCAGTGCTCTGGGGTATTGGATCCAGCCGCTGAGTTTGCAGACATTGCATCAGGCTGTTCCCTCTTCGGTCCCCAACCTCAGCTCTTCCGCATTGATTCTGCACAGTATTAAAGAGCTGGTGTGTTTTCTTCCAGAACAGAGCATCCTTCCCTGACTCTTAAAAGGCAGAGTCTTCTGGGATGTAGAAAGGCTCAGGCAGAGAGGTTTATTCCAGATTTGCATAGGTTGCAGGATGAACATTTATATTTATATTTTCATGAGCTGTCTTGATGCAGAGAGGACCCCTTTTTAACTCTTGGCTTCTGTCCCTAGAGCATTTCTGTGCTGGTAGGCAGAAGATTCCCAATACAGGCATTGCAAAATCCTGGCATCACTCAGAAGATGAACGGGAGTGTACAAGCGCAGGCCATGTGTCCTAGAGGCAGTTTTCCCTGCTTGAGCCTAAGTGGTCCTCAGCATCGGGAACTATCAAGACAGGGGATGGCAGGATGGACATCCAGCACCCAGCCAGGCGCACAGGCAGATGCCCTAGGAGGTGTCCCCATGTGTGCCCACAGTAGATGTCACTTTCAGCAAAATCCTCCAAGATGCCCTGCTCAGCAAGACAGTACAACTGCACTTCATGGCCTAACCACACCTGTGTATCAGAGGATGAGTCAGCTGCTTGTGGTTTGAATGTGCTCTGCATGTCACCCTCTCCTTCCTGTGAAGCCCAGCTGGGGGTCGATATCCACCAGCCCTGGCCCCATATTGCTGTTGTCTACCCAGCCCAGGCACAGCCTGCAGCCCTGGCTTGGAGCATCCAGCGTCTGCCAAGCCCGATGATTAGCCATGGCTGGAAATGACCTCGTGACATGTTTTTACACTGGAAGCATATCAGTTCTAACAGTGTTACTAAAGACAAGAAAAAAAAAAAAAAAAAAAGCAATTATGCATACAGATTAATGTTTTACTTTTTTTTTCACATCTGGAATGCCTTTTGCAAGTGTTTTTTCTATTATGTGTTATATATGACACTGTTTAGTGCAGTTTATTGACCCATTCTGCTACAGAATATCTGAGTGATGCACAGCCCAGTGCCTTGGCTCAATTGACCTGGGCCATCACTGCTCACGCATCGAAGTGCTTGGTGATACAGTTGGTACAATAGACTCAAAAAGGACACTGAGCCTTAAATCTTAATTTGTCCTTTGAAAATATTTCATGCATACTACGGTTTTTCTAGTGACTTGGGTCAATTGGTCATCTTCTTATGAACCTACATCGATTTTTTTTCTCCAGCAAATCACATAATTTTCAGTAGCAAATTCTCCTATTCTTTTCTATAACTAAACCAAACCTCCTACAAATGTTTTCCCAGAAGACTTGGATGCTCTCATGTAATTACCACCCTGTCTGCTTGCACAAATGAGTGATATCTGGAACAGTTTGCTGAAAATATGCCATGTTTGAAGTGCGAAACTGTACCAAAAAAAAAAAAAAAAAGGAACATTTTCATGTATATTTACAAGGAATTAAAAGTCAGACGTAGGAGAGATTAACAGCCGTCCTAACATCTTTGGGAATAACAGTAATAATCAATTGCTATGTACTCTAGTACTGCACAGTTGTTATCATGCTGATGACTCACAGTTTTTGCTGCGGAGTGGAAGGAGTGAACCAGAAGGTGACCAGGAGTCCCCAGAGAGTGGTTGATGCAACTTATAAAAGGCTGTAGAGTCCATTATTGATAAAGGAGAGTCCTGGCAGCTAATTTAGATCCTTTTCCCCTAGACCATACTATGTCCTCCGTGCATAGCAAGCAGAGCAGGAGCTCTTCCAATGTGTACTGTGCACACATGGAATGAAACAACAGTCTTTTCCATAAAGTGCTTCTTATTTAGAGAATAAATTTACCCTAAAAGGGAAAAAAAGAAAAAAAAAGAGAGAGAGAGAGAAAATAAAACAGAGGATGTTTAGATTGGACATTAGGCAGAAGAGAGGATGGGCAAGCATTGGAACTGCCCAGGGAAGTGGTGGAGTCCCCATCCCTGGAGGTATTCAAGAGATGTGTGGACACGGCCCTCATGGGAGTGGTTTAGTGATGGGACTCGGTAGGTCAGGCTGGTGTTTGGACTTGATGATCTTGAAGGTATTTTCCAACCTAGATGATTCTATGATTCTATTAATAGAGATGTTCCTTGCACAACTTGGCTGAGCTGAGTTAGCTCAGGAGAAATTTGCATGCAGGGCAAGTTATCTGTGGTTTTAACTGGAAAGTTGCATCAAGAAAGATTTTCTACTTGTCATGTCTTATTAACATAGGCATGAGGGGTCTTATTTTTTGCTATAGTTTTTGGTGATGGTGGCATTTGGATCCCTAAATGGAGCCTTTGGTAGGATGAAGCCTGAGCTGCATGTTTTTCGCTTCCCATAGAATGTCACCGTCCAGTTGCATTGGTTTCGTGTGGACTGAGTGGTTTCACCTCACATAAAGATGCTCAGTGATGCTCGGTGCAAAGAGCTCATCATGGGACTCATTTAATTCTTGCTTCTGCAAAAGAGCTGTAAGAGCTCTGGCATGTTCTTGACCTAAAAGTATTGGCCCAAAACAGGTGTCCATGTTGCATCACCTTTACAGCTGACCAACTGAGATAAGGTTTATCAATATCAATACAGGAGTAGAATAGTTTTCCTGGTGCAGGAGGGGATAAAAATATGTAAGGTTTAAAACATATGTGGCCAGTGAATCCTCTAGCCTACAACCAGTGTCACCTGCCTGTGGTCAGTGGGAGCTCCAGGGCTCAGAGGGTGCTCTAAGCTACACTCTCTACTCCTGCCCTGTAGACAGTGGGAATAATGCCTGGAAGCTGATATTTTTTTAAGCTGCCAACTATTTTTTCTAACCAAGAAAAAGAACAGCAAGAATTATGTGGGAGAAAGAGTCAAGCATGGTAAAAAGTATGCATTGGGAAAGCCCTTTTCTGCATCAGCATCAGTAGGCAGAGAGAGTGCACGTTGTCCTGGTTTCATTTCCATTTGAGACGATTGAGATCTGTATTATTTTTAAGAAAGAAAACAATACGTGACATAAAACAGCACAAACTGCGCTCTAGTGAGGAAGCCGGCCCATCCAGGAAAGGGCTTTCTTATCTCAGGATATAGCTGAAAGCAGACCTCTGTGGCCAGCCGCTCTCGGAGCGGTGATTTAGGCGTCTGCAGGGTAATGCCCTGCTCGGTTTAAAACGCGGCGTCTGAATTAGATTTAATTCTAGCTACACGGCTCAAGCACCAAATGTTTTGAGGTTAAGAAGCGGCATTCCCAGCTTTAAAGTTCGCCTGAGAATTATTGCATGATGTTGTAAATGGACTTAAGGACCATAGGAGACGGTTTTTCATTTCAGCCCTGATACAGTAAGCCACTTAAACACTTGCTTATGTCACGCTGAAATAAAAGGGATTTATGTGCATGGCTGTGTGCTTTGCTGAATCAGAGCATTTTTGCTGACAGCTGTTTGCAGACAACATGAGAAACAACCTGTGCGGATGTCCCTGGGGGATCTGGGGGCTGGAAGACATTGTCTGGAACCCTTAGGAAGCATGGAGTCCCTGGGCAGTCCAGGAACTCTTTTGTCAGCTCTCAGGACAAAACAGGGAAGTCACCAGGTCACCCAGCCTGCAACTCTCCTTAATGCGCATCTAGTCGCTCCCTGTTGGTGCTCGCAGAGTGGCTGGGTCACACCAACACATCCCGACGTACCCACAACCACTCCTTCTCCAGCAGAACTTGGTTCTATGATTCTATGAATCTATGATTCTATGAATCTATGATTCTAACTACTGGCATTGTTTTCTTTCTCTCTTTATGGCCAATTGGTGCTTGCAGATATGATTGCAACACTTGCGACTGCCTCCGCCAAACACGTCCCCTGGGGAGGTCCCACACACACTGGGTCCCACAGGGCAACACGAAGCCCCTCAAAGGGACAGCAGCACTCCCCTTCTGCAGGGTAGGAGAGGTTGTTAAGAGCTATGTATGTAACCATGATTTCAGCAATTTCATTTTCTACACTACTCAGTGAGTTATGGATTTTTCAATGGGTGGGATAAAGATGCTTGAGGTAAAGCCAAAGGTCTTGCTTGTGATACATTCCTCCGGTCCTACAGATCCTATGGGAGATGCTGCATCAATGGCACATATTTTTTGGCATTTCATCTAGCTATTTGCCATGCTTGTATTTCACATAGACTTAGGTTTCCTTACCAGAGAAACCCATGCTTCTTTAGTAGCTGGTGTCTGGTTATGCATCAGCGATCGCCCTGTTACTTCTCTTCACATCACCACCATCCCCATCTACAAGATCTCTCCTGGGCCCATGCTTTCTGCTTCAAAGCTCTGTTTGCCACCAAGTTGTTCCGATTTTGTTGAAAATGCGACATCTTAGTTCTACAGAAATGCTGCTAAAAGATGGCAGATGTCTAAGGGTGTGGCCAGGATCTTCTTCCTAGGGAAAGAAAAACTGGCTTACAACTCACCTGTCCTGCTCAAGAACACCAGGTAGCCTTTCCAATAAGGAATCATCACATGAACCGATTTCAATGGCGGAAGTGTTGTCTGTTGGGTTTCTGTGTATTGTAGTGAGAAACATTTACACTTCTGTGTCGTTTTATTTTAGAATGTTGTCTATGCCATAAACCTTCTGCCAAACTATAATCACTTTTCTCCCTCTTGAATAACAATTTACAAGGCAGACTTCCCACTGTTGGTTTAGGAAAGACTCATGGAAATAAGTGGTAGAAATGAGGGCCACAACCAAACTGCACAGCAGCCCCTCTGCCTCAAGTTTCTCCTGTTTTTCTCCCCATCCTCAGAGCTTCGAGCTTCAAAGTTCAGGTGGAAATAAGCCTGCAGCAATATTGTCCTTACTGGTAAAGGGAAGAGCAGGGAAAGGAATGTGCAGGAGGGTTTTAGAGCTGCAAAGAAAGCAGGCATGAGCAGAGCTGCAAAGACAGTCCCTGCCTCCAAGATGTTGAAGTGTGAGCTCATGAAGGACAGGAGATGACAGAAGATGCAGGCCAGCAAAGAGACCGTCCTGGTCAGAGCTGTTTACATGATGGCCATGATATGGCAAAGCAAAGTGTGGCTCTGTGCACAACATAACAGAGAGGACACTGCTTTCTCCCTCTCTGCCCTCACAAGCCTAGGAGCTGCCAGGATGGGAGGCAGTGAGAAGTGGTCAAGTGGGAGCACGGTGTTTAATCTAATGCTTTATTTTAATCAGCAGGCTGTCATCTCTCTCTATCTCCTTTCAGCGGGTTTGTCCAAACAGTACACAGAGTGACACCGATTTTTGTGTGTTCAGCACAATAATTGCCTCCTATACATGCAGCAAGCGTTTAGGAAATTTTCTGCCTCCAATTATAATTTCTGATTTGAGTCATGGAAGAATACGCCGTATCCTCTTTATTTCTGCAGTCACCGGCAAATGAAACGTGCCGCGGGTATTTATAGAACTGCCATTGTAAATAGCATCTGCATTTGGTGCCTTGGAGTTATTTAGTGTGACAGTACTTTCACCAAGAGGATTTTTTCATTCTGAAAGGGAAAGGTTCCCTTTGGAGCTGTTTCTTCCTGACGCCTTTGCTGTCTGCGGTGGATGCAGCAGTTCTGTGGACTGTTGCTGATAATTTAGTGACAAGATGACGCACGCACAGGGATTAGCAGAGCGTGGTGTGGGGTTTTTGGGCTGTGCTGCAGTTTATAGGATGCTCCAAGCCAGCGTTTGGAGTTACAGCAAAGATGAATAGAGAGGAGGGAAGTCACTGGAGCGGTTCGTGCAGCAGTGCAGAACAGCTGCCAGCCTGCCTTTCCTAGGAAACTCATCATGTAAATATTTGGGTAGGAGCCTCCAAACAAGATTTAAAGTCTGTTGCTCATGACAAAGGTAACTAAAATATCCTCTTCTTGAGAAAACCAGCCAAGATCCAGAAGATCCCACCAGTAACAAGGAGAGATGTGCTTTCTGTAGCACATTCAGAGTGAACAAGTGCCTATGTCAGTCCTTGCTGTCACTGACACCTCTCAAAGCGCCTTGCAAAGGAGGTCAGCATCATTTTCCTCATCTTCCAGCTACAGAAGCCAGGCTGCAGATAGAGCACACATGCCCTGCACGTGATCAGCTCTCCTGAGCGCTCATCCAGCACCTCATCCAGACAAACTCATTGCTTCAGATCTTCACGTGCCCTGCAAGCACCATCTGTGTCTGTGTGGTGGAGATGCATTATCCCCAGTCTTTATGTACTCCTGCACATAAATGACAGAACTTTTTAAAAGCGCTCGTGTGCAGCTCTTCCAGCACTCGGGGGTCATATTTTGTGCGCAGGCACTAAAAGAGTGGCAGATTTTCAGAAGAATGTGACGTACTGAGCTGTTTTGAAAAGAAAAAAGAAAAATCTGTTATGTGTTTTGGTGTATAATTCCCATCTGAGTTCACGATAAGTCTGGCCCATGAGATGCATGTGGCCCCTCTTCACACATGAAGAATGCTGCTCTCTGCCATATGGATGAACAGCTAGCACTGAGTTTGTAGCACAGTCCCACCCCTTCACGCTTCTTGAGAAGCATCAGAGATCTGGGAGGGGTTGATGTGGACACAACAGCCTGGCTCCCAGGTTGGAGGGTTCTCTGGGCTGAGCACTAGGGCATGGGAAAAAGAGGTGAAAGATGCAGTAGAGTCGGCCGTCCTGCCCAGGGTGCATCGCTCTGATTTGAGCATCAAGGACATCAAGACTGTCAGGAGGGTTTAGGCACCTGACTTTTTACATTCTGCAGTTAAGAGCAGACAGCTCCTTTCCTCCAGAAGGGAACTAGGGCCCTTTGTTGATACAGGAAAACTCAGTTATGGAGATCACAGTGAAAGCCAGGACATGATCAGGAGCAAACCTCTCCACTTCCCTTCACATCAAGTGTCCTTGTCTGCCATCAACAGATCTCTCCAAACACTGCTTCTTCTCTCTTTGCCGAGATTTTACTTTTCCATGTTGAGGAGAAACCCATGCCTTTGTGCCTCCTAGCCTTCAGCTCCCCCAGTCTTTACCAGGATAAGAGCCTTGGGAGTGGAGAATTTTGATTCCCCCTTTGTAGCCTTCCTCCATCCAAACTCCAGTGCTCCTCAACTCATCTTTAGTGACCTTCTGCTCCCTCGCTCCTATCTATAGGGCTCTGGTGTTGGTTTCCCTTCTTGTTACTCAGAGAAGCAGAAAGGGTTCCTTGCCTTATCCCATGAGAGCCAGCCACAGCCTCATTGCAGTGCAGCAGATACCACAGAGCAGAACTGCAAAGCATCAGAAGCACCATCTTTCATGCAGACAGACTGTGCTGAAACAGTTCCTTCTTGCCGTGCTTGAAATGTTCCCCTGTTTGGCTCTGAAATATTAGTAGAGTTTGTATTGCTCTGATGAAGGAAAAAGCACGTAGTGTGGGCTTCAGATACCTGACAGGATAATAAACCAGAGAGGAGGGAAGGAAGGATCATCATATATTAGTTTATCAAGTAGGAAGTCTGTCTTCTACATTTTTTTCTTTTCTCTTGGAAAACACCATTTATTTCAAAGGGAATTGAAAAGCCTCATGGCTGGACATCCTTCTACAAAGGGAAACACACTAGCAGATTTCCAACCATGTGCATTACATTTTTTCTGACCTTAATAATATCAACCGAGACAAAATGGAACCCCCAGTTCCAAAATTACAGGCTCCTTCACCATCCATATGCGTACCTGGGGCTGCATTCACGGGCTGTTATCGGATCTCTTTTTTACCCTAAGGCTGTGCAGCAGTTGATGCATCCTGTCCAGCTCCTGGAGGAGGTCTTCGCCCACCTCTTGTATAGGAAAGCCTAGATGGAAACAGCCTACAGACCACTATCTGGGGTCATTAGCCTGTAACACAAGCCTTCAAACCACTGAGAGGCACAGAAACAAAGTGGCACTAAGGAATTGAAGTATGTGCTTTGCAGTCTGCTTACAAGCTGCACGATCAAACTATAAACCTGTGGTATTTGAGAGCCACAAAGGATTTGCTGACAGACAGAGGTGCTAGGGGCAAGCTGATGTGGAAGCAGCATGATTTCCCCAGCTCCACTCCTCATCCCTCCTCCATTTCTGTGAGTGATGCTCATGAAATGCTTTGCAATCTGTTGATCATCTGTGCTGCATTTCAGAGCTTCACTACATTTGGATACTACCAGCTACCAGTTGTTTGCGTTTGGGATTTCTGTAAGCAGCAGAAGCACTAAAAGGAGATGAAACTGTAGGTTGGGAAAGTGTGGAGAGTGAGACAAGTTCCCCACAGAAAGAAAGTGCTTTTCTGAAATATTTAACATCATCTCAATAAATTTTCCCTCTTGAATCTTTTTGCCTTCCTTTTTCTCATTTCCACTTTGCTATAACCAATCGAGTGCAGCATGCAAGCGCTGGACTGTGCCCCTGCCATCACGCGTCACTGTCATGAGCAAGTCATTGCTTTATTTCTTGCCTTAGGTAAACTCATGTTAAAACTGCAATATCAATGCGCACTCCCCATCTTGAGGATGCTGCAGGTATCTGAAGGCAAGGAGATGAGAGAGAGACAGAAGCAGAGCTTGGCTGCTCTGAGGTTTTTCCACAGCCCAGCACAGACAGCTTGAGTTTCCCTGTACTCACGAGTGGGACCTACACAACCATGCTGAAAGATGCTTAATACAGAGATCACAGAGAAAATCTCTCTCACTCAGTAATATACCTTGTAAGAAGCAATATTTTGCATAACATTACTTACCAAACGAAACTCCCATAGGAAGACAATTTATTGCCATGGCAGTAACTGGCTGACATTTATGAGGAGCCTTGTTTTATAAGGTTTTCCTTTGGCTGCTGTACCAGGGCTGTAGTTGTGCTCATGAAAAGCAAGAGGGAAACTGAGGTTATGCATAGTATTCCAGAGCCACTCTGGTGTAAGTAACAACATGGGTAAAGTCTGCTTGGGCTGCATTAGGCTGCATATGCCAGAACTGTAAATTTGGGGTAAGTTGAAGGGAAAAATGTGTTCTCATAGAATCACAGGATGGTTGATGTTGGCAGAGACCTCTGGGTCCATCTGGCCCAAAACCTGCTCCAGCAGGGACACCCAGAGCAGGGTGCCCAGTACCACATCCAGCGACTTCTGCAGATCTCCGAGGAGGGGACTCCACAACATCTCTGGGTAACCTGTGCCAGTGCTCTGTCAATCTCACAGCACAAAGTGCTTCCTCATGTTCAGAGGGAACCTTCTGTGTTCCAGTTTGTGGCCATTGCCTCTTGTCCTGGCACTGGGCACCTCCGAAAAGAGCTTGGCTCCATCCCCTTTGCACTCTCGCTTTGGGTATTTATAGATATTGATGAGAACCCTCTGAGCCTCCTCTTCTCCAGGCTGAGTAGTCCCAGCTCTCTCAGCCTCTCCTCACAGGTGCTCCAGTCCCTTGATCATCTTGGTGGCCTTCTGCTGGGCTCTTTCCAGTGTGCCCAGCTCTCTTGTGCTGGGAGGCCAGAACTGGACCCAGCACTCCAGCTGTGGCCTCACCAGTGCTGAGTAGAGTGGAATTTTGACAACTCCAAGTTGTCCCGTAATATGCTATTTCTTTGGTCACCTTGAAGGTCATTGGAGTTGTTGGCACACATGAATTTTTGCTACAGGGATGAGGACAGGGTTTGCACAAAGCTTGATCTGTCCTGAGCTCAGGAGAGCAGGAGATGAACATGGGACAGAGCAGGTGAGGAGGACCGGAGAACCCAGGAGGGGGGACAGCCAGCAGGGTGAGAGGATGGTGCTGGAAATGGCTGAGGCTGAAGACCCCATGCCATGGCTATGCACTGTCTGCGCTATGGGTGCTGGGATTCATTGCCTCAACTAACCTTAGCGTCAGGAGGCTCCGTGGCTGGATTTCCTAGAAGCCGAAGCAGCACAGCAGGCCTGAGGCATGCGTGACTGCCCTGGAGCTGCCTGTGTGCTGCCCAAGTCATGCTGAGGGAGAGATTTCCCAGAGCAAAAGAGGCTTAGGCCACTCATATCCCATTAGTGGGATCGTATGTGTGGCTGGAGGGCTTTAGGCACTGAGCCTGGATCCATAGCTGTGCAAAACTAAGTTGCTCCTCACAATGCTCTGTGCAAGAGGGGAGTCGGGAAAGGCCTTGGCTCACTGTAAAGGAGTTCCCTCAGGCCATGGCTCATTTATTTCACACCACTCCAGTCTACAGGACCTTGGAAGAAAGAGCCACATAAAAATTTTTATATAAAATTTTTATTGATGTTATCATGCCTGTTAAGAGTTGGAATAAATTATGCCAGTATGGAAGCACCTAAGAACCAAAATAATAATTAAGGACATAAAACTATTAGAGAGCATCCAGAAGAAGGCTATGAAGAAGGTGAAAGGATCTGGAAGGCAAGATGTGTGAGGAGTGGCTGAGGTCCCTTGGTTTGCTCGACGCTGAGCAGAGGATGCTGAGGGGAGGCCTCATGGCAGCCTACAGCTCCCTCCCAGGGGAGCAGAGGGGCAGGCGCTGATCTGCGCTCTCTGGGGACAGCGACAGGACCCAAAAGAATGGCATGGAGCTGTTTCAGGGGAGGGTCAGGCTGGGGGTTAGGAAAAGGTTCTGCACCAGAGGGTGGTGGGCATAGCACAGGCTCCCCAGGGCAGTGGGCATGGCCCCAGGTTGCTGGAACTCAAGGAGCGTTTGGGGTGCCGCTGCCAAGCAAAGGTTTTGGGTTTTGAGTGGTGCTGTGTGGAGTCAGGAGTTGGACTTAGTCATCCTTGTGGGTTCCTTCTAACTCAGGGTATTTTATGATTCTATGATTTTATGATTCTATTAATAACATCATGATTGGTTCCGCTGGACACTGCATATAGGATGTATGGGATTTGGGGACAAATGAGCACCTGGTGCAAGCCCTGAGCGTCCTCAGAACTGCACCAGGGAGGATTCTTTTTTCCAGCCCCTGTGCTATCTCAAGGGTGTCTGAATCATTGCTGCAAATAGCTCTTGGGGAAACCCAACTGGTTGTCTCCTCTTCTGGCTCAGATGATTACAAAGACAGAGGCTGTGGTATGAAATGTGGGGGCCACCATGCTGCACACTGTCTCCCTGGCCCCTTTTTTCACAGCGCAGCAATCCCGTCCCAGCAGCAGCATCCACGTGCTGCTCTGGCACAGCTACCAGGGTGGCTTCCCTTGTCCTTCTTCCAGCCTTTCCCTGGTGCCAAAGAAGGAGGATTTATTAAATAAATAAACAAACAAGCAAACAAAACAAAAAAGCTAAGCTGTGAGTGAAAGCCTTTAGCTTGCACCAGGGGAGCCGGCTGCTCACACCGCGTGCCAAGCTGGAAAGCCAAGTGCCCTAAAACAAGTGCCTCTTCTCTCTTGCAGATGACGGAGGGTCGCAGATGCCAAGTGCACCTCCTTGATGACAGGAAGCTGGAGCTCCTTGTCCAGGTAGGAAATGCAAGTTTCTCTCTCCAAGGATTTTCTCCGAATAGTCTGGGGAGAGAAAGGGAGAGAAAAGGGTTTTCAGCTGGTTTTCTCAGCAAATTTGTGTTCGGATTGCATGCAGAGTTGCATTTGTGCTGGGGAAGGATGTGCACAGACGTGTTTGTGGGGACAGCTGGCGGCTAACTCATGATGTGTTTTGCTTTACTTTGTGCCAAAACAGTCACAGTTCCCGCTGGTGGGACAGAAAATCAGGTCAGGTCATTTCTAATGCTGTTACTATATCACTTAGCTATTTTTTTGAGGCATTGATTAGCCTTAATTGAGAAAGACATTACATCTGCTTAAAATACCCCCAGCCTGGGTTTCCATCCCTGTTACTTGCCATCCAGACTTGGTGTATGATATTCAGGGTGGTGCAGCTGGCTGCTGGTGCCATGGGCAGATGTTACTGGAGGCAAAAAATCATGTGTCAAACACAAACATGCCTTAAAATACATCTATGAAATACCCTTCTTTTTTATCCAAAAAAAAAAAAAAAACATGGTAAATTAAGAAAAATGAGACTCTGATGCTGGCTGTGTAAAGATGGGCTGATGGATGGAGCCATATCCTAAGCCTTCCTGACAATTTTGACTCACTCTTTGTAGGTCACCAATGGGTTAACAGCAAGAATTAGAAGAATGCCTTTCCTTTTATAAACGCTGCTGGGCAGCCCCAGCAGCAGGAAATGAAACTTCCCCTGGTGGCTGAATCACAGGGCAGCTGATACACTGGGGGGGGCAGGATCCCAGCCCGGGAAACCTGAATGGGGATTGCTGAAGATGCCATGAATCACCGGAAGTATGTTCAGCCCCGCTTTCTGGAAAGTTCCTTAACAACACTATTAACAATATGCTTGCGTGTAGCGTAGTTTTGAGTACTTAGTAACCAAGCAGGAGAAATCCTGCAGTGTCAGGACACGTGGTGTGCACCAGGCTGCATGGTCAGAGGGCATCCAGATGCTATCCATGAGCCAGGGCTGGAAAGGGAATAGCTAAATAATCATGAGTAACCAGTTTGTGTGCAATGCCATAGCAATGGTGATCTTTGCAATGGTGATCATAGCAATGGTCATCTTTGCATGGTGAGCGTCCCTGCACAAGGTTTCACTCAGATCACTGAGGCTTAGCAGATGGTTCAGGGGTTTCTGCCCATCTTTGCATTGCATCCATAGGCACAAGGCACGGCCATAAGCACATCACAAGGATGCGGCACTTGGCTTCCTATTTCACAGAGATGCCTCTGAAATTTGTCTTCTGTGAAAATGAATTAGCTTTTTGTGAAGAATGGCTCTGCTAAATTGTTGTTCACAATATCAATAATCACAGTTCAAACTACACTGCAGGAAATCTATATGAGCTGAACTGCCCAGTTGCTTGCTGGGGGCTTTTCTCAACAGCGTTGTGCTTACAGGAAAGCACACAAATAGCTGCAGTGAAGATGAGAGTGGAGGAGACTGTGTTTGGAATCTCTGGGTCCATTCTGGAACCTGCTCCATGAGGGAGCAGAAACAATATTCACATTATGTATTTTTTTAAGTGTTTGATCACACCTTCAATGGGAATTTCTAGCGATCAATATAGGAAGTGAATTGCTCTGTAAATCACACTAACTAGTCTGCAAGTGACCCATGGCTGAATTTTATTTGCGCAATAAATCGTTTCACTGATTTAAAATAATGCATGAATGGGGAGAGCCAAGAGGTGTGACTGAGAAAAATTCATGCCCAGAAAATGCAGTAACCTCTGTTGCACGCTGCTTGAACCAGGTCTCTGAACAGAGACGTGCCTGTGTGCACAGGCTTGCCCACTGAGGCATCTCAGGTGCTTTTCTGGATAAACGACAGAGGAAGAGGATGTTTGGTTTCATGTCTCCACTACCGATATTCTTTGCAAACATGGGCAAAACACTGTTTTTCCTGCAATGCTACCAGCTTTGGAGTTGTCATAGGCTGTTCAGTTCGGGGCAGGAGCATGCTGATGCTCCTCAGAGGAGCAGTTCTCTGTCCCAGCAAGTGCCCAGCCATGGGGAGTGATGTGCTCTTTGCCAAGGGAAACCTCACCAGCTGGCCTGTGCCACTTGGAGTTAGCGCTGAGATCACAGATAAAAGTTACTTTGTAAGTTCTGAGTGCTCTTAATTTGGTTATCGACTTATCATAGCTGAACTGAATAAGAAGATGTAAACATAATGTTCATCCAACCCAGAGCTTCTGGCTGTCACTTCAAAGCTGTATTTATCCACTGATATCTCACCACAGGCTGAAACTGAGGGAGGTTTATGTCGTGGAAGAGATTCTTCCATCTCTGCGTTGGGCCTTAACTTCTCAATCTGTGTTGGCTTGAATTGTTCATGAGCAGGGCTCTCAAATTCTCACGCAAAGTTTGTCCCTTCCAACAACCCTCAGCCTTTTCTGGAAGTTTCTCCTCAGCAAATTTCATGCAGCTATGGCAAGTTTAAGGGAGACGGCTGGGAACCAACTGAACTGATCGCTTTGCCATGTGTGAGATTCAAATAGCATCCATAACTGGTTCTGGCTTTGTGCAGCCTTGCAGCATTTGTGTGTGATCTCAAGTGCTCTGGTTAGAGGAAGTCTGAGGATATTATGAATGGAAAGCTGTATTTTGGGGTGAAAAAAAAAAAAAAAAAAAACTGCTGAAGAAGCTGGGTTTGGTGGAATGAGGGAGATGGATACATCTCCCTCAAAGTGATGCAGGAGGGCTTCTGGAGCATCTTGAAGCTGCTTGGCCAGTGACTTCAGGGAGCTGAAATGATTTCCTCTGCTGCTGCCTGAGGGCTGCTGGGCAGAAACAGATGCATCTGGGAACAATCAGCATGTTTCCAAAAACCAGTGTATTAAGCAAATGTACTCCTTTTTGCCTGCGAATTAGCTGTGATCAGACTCGGGGGGTTATGAACACAATGCTTGAAACATATCACTTGATGGTTAACGAGGACCATACCTCAGTCTGCAGGAGGATGGCAAGTGGTAAATGCTCCTGCGGTTGCTCACAGGAGCCAGCCTTGGCCCCATACAACTGCTCCTCCAGACCACACCGAAACTTTTCAACACCGCAGATCCTCTTCCCAAACTACAAAGACCTTGCAGGCTGGCCACACAGATATTTCTAGCGGGACCCCCTCAGGCACATATGTTTTATTTGCATTGCTGAGCCCCAAAAGTCAGCTTCTGGCTCAAAGGCAGGATTTATAATCCCTTCTGCAAATGCTGACTTGCTTGGGTGATGGCACATAGCACAGGGGCTTACAGTACCACTACCAGTGAAGCCATCCTGGCTTTAGTCAATCAAGCGGTCTGGACTAAAGCCTTTATCCCCCAAGCTGGGTGGCTGCAGAGTGGTAGAGCAGCAGCTGAGGACGGGCAAAGCACAAGCTTGGCAGGTAAAGGAAAGCCCTCCCCAACGCGTTTTGTCAGATAAACGCCAAAATTCGGAAGGTCTAATCATAAACTCGACAGAGGAGGATCATATGGAAATCTCTTCCTGAGGGTCTGAAACTCAAAGCCTGTTTGACTTAGGATTATGCAGAGTTGCATTTGGTATGTGTTTCATTTGATAAATGCCTGTTGATGGTGTGTTGTGTGTGGCAAGTTTACATAAGATTTTTTTGACGGTATTTTCATTGTGAGCAGGAGCAGAGCGTGGCTCTGATCTTCATACAGCTAGTTTTTTTCCTATTTCTGTTTGATGCATGTTTAGTTTCTAATGCAAGAGATTTTTTTTAGAAAGTGTTTGGCTTTATCCAGCTAATCCTTTTCAGCAAGCAAGTCCTCATTCTTGCTTCTAGAAAATGGATTTTCTCACATTCCCCACTCTCAGCTTGCTATCCATTATATTATGTCCGTGTGGCAGTGCATCATTTGTCTGTTTCACGAGAAAGGTTTGCACTGCTTTATTTAAAGAGTTTTGTGTAATTGGCAATTCATTCCTTTTCATCTTGGTTTTTGTAAACATGGCTTTTTCTGGGCTGGCTGAGTCCCACACCCTCACTGCGTCTGTGCCAGCTGCCGGTGCCTGTTATCCGACTGCAGCTCCAGTGATCATCATCCAAAAGTGCTAAGCCTCCTAAGTCTTTCTCTCTGGAAGAGCTTTTGCATGAACAGAGCTCATCCAAGTCTTGGAGCAGAGCTGTCTGTGGGGTCTGAAATTTGATCATAGGAAATACCGGGGTCTGGGTTTTCCCCTAGGAGTGTGCGATTTGGAAGAGCCAGGGAGAGGACTGTGGAGGTTATGGCCACGGTTGTCCATAGGCATTTGGGCAGTTAATCCATAAGAAAGTCATCACTTCTTATGTAATTTTTAAGCTTGGAGTAGGAAAGGTATGCTTGCAGCATGTCTATCTTCCAGCTGTGACTTAAGAGCCTCCAAAAATGCATTAACGGCAGTATGTGCATACACACTGCCAAAATTAATGGGATACACAGAACATGCCTTTCCAGCCTTTTTCCTTGCATATTGGCTGCTTGACTGGGTTAGGAGCCCTCCAGGAGTGCAGGACCTGCATCTGGCATGCCTGCTGTGCTTCATCATCTCACCCCCAGGAGATGCTGCCAAGCCAGTCCAAGAGCCAGTGCCCTGTGGGCTGTGGCAGCCAGCAGCATGGCGGTCCTGGGGCAGATGCTCAGGTCGGAGCACATCGGTGACCCTCACTCCTCCAGGCTCAGCCTAATTCACAGTCCTGAGGAGTGTACAGCACATTTGAGAGCAATGACTTCACTAGTAATGGTAAGAGGGAGGAGTAAAATGTTCCCATCTCATCCTAAGATGCTGTTGGAGTTTTTGCAATATTTTCAGAATTACTCATGGCCAAAAAATTGCAGTCTGCTGGGGCTTAGCATCATTTTCTTGCCGACTCACTTCTGCAGGCCAAAAAGCAGGGTGGTTACCTAGGTTTGCAAGGTGGAAAAACCGCAAAAGTTCCCCTCTGGGTGGTACTGAGGATGGCATCAGCAGGGAGAATGTGCCTAATTTAGGGTAGAGGGCTTTTGTGAGGACCAGAGCACTGCACTCCAGCCTCACAGCAGGATAAATAAGCTCCAGGAGGCACTGAATCTCCTCTGAGATGCCACAAAGACTGCAGAAGTGGAGCTCCACCCCTGCTCCCCGACCAAAACAGGGTCTGAATAGAGCCGTGGGAGCTGGCCTCCCTTTAAAAGCACCATCTCCCAGAGGCAGAAATGCAGCCACACATCCCTGACCGTAAATGGAGACGTTTGGGTGCCAGTAGCCAGGCAGGAGAGCCAGCACGGCTCCCTGCAGCGCGTGCAGGCTCTGCTCCAAAAAGCTCTGTTAATCGTTGCTGCAGCAGGAGGCAGCGCTAAGAGAAGGCGTGAGGGTGAGTACTACACCCCTTACAGCTGGGCAGGAGCAGCAAGGGGATTGTATTGCTGGAGCTACTTATAGGGCACACTTCTAGGGTGTGGGGAGTGGGGATGGGCTGGCTCTGATGCTCTCAGTGGAGAAGAGCTCCCTGAATTCCCTCTTTCCACCCAGCATCTCTATGCTACAGCACCGCAGATGGGAAATGTCATTTTGTTTCATGTGATGGCTATGTAACAATCCTCAGAATGGTTTTGAAGGTTGTGTGGTCATCTGTCACCCCTCCCCAAAAAATCAAGTATGTTTTCTGCAGGGCAGGGAAATAATTGAAGAGATGACTGAGCTCAACTGGAGTTTTCTGCTGTGAATCAAGCAGAATCCAGTCCCTTGCACTGAGAAATTAAAATTTGATCCAAAATTTAATTGAAATCCCATAATTTTGAATTGGTTGGATCTAAAGATGTGCTCAGATCTGTGTTCTGAAAAGGAATCTTTATTTTCTAATTGCAACACTAGGACTCTGATATGTGTCATTTCAGAAACAAATCTTACACCGACTGTAAGACTGAGGTTGAGTTATGAAAGTTTTTGGAAAATTGCAGTGTAGACTTTTGAGCATCTTTGGCACTAAAAATTATTGAGATCTACAGCTTTGGATTGACTTGGGAACCGTAAAAGGTCCCTGCCAAGCAGAATTAGAACTCACATCACCAGAACAAACCAAGCAACACCAACTCCACAGCCTGTCGCTCCTGGTAGATGAACAACTTGAAGCCTGTAGGAAAGGCTCCTCCCGGCCTTTCTCTGGTTCTTGGGTCTCCATTGGAGGGGTGTGATCATCTCAAGTGCAGTCAGAGCAAATGGGGCAGATGTCCTGCTGACTTCGGTCACTATGAGATGGAGAGGGATGGAGGAGAGACACTGCTCTGCAAAAAGGGAGGTGGAAGTCAAAACTGGTGATTCAGGTCTGTGTTCTTGCTGAGCTAGGAGCTGGGAGTTTTTCAGCTGAGAAGTTGTCTGTTTACCAAAAAGTAGCATTAAAAAATATATGTCTGGCATTGGTCTGAGGGGAAGTGGTGCTGGGAATGTTGTTGGCTTCTGTATTCAGCACACCTCCTGCAGACATTGCTTCAGCGCAATAGAGTAGGTAAATAGTTCAATGAAAAATGGACTAATAGAGCTCGGTCATCTCCCAGACCCAGTCTTTCAGCCCGCAAGATCTGACTGTGTTGAGCTTCTCTATGAGCCCTGATAAATGCCCTCAGCAAACATGCACCACTGCCATCCGTCGACTGCAGAGCATCCAGTGTCCTTGTGGAGGGCACAGCAGCTACATGGGGGGAAATCAAGGGGATGTTCATGTATGATAGAGACATACGAGGCCTCCTCATTATGGGAAACCAAACCAAGAGCTGCAGACTGCCAGCAAGTAGAAGATGGATAAGAAAATTTCCTTGGATTTCAATCCATCTTGGTTTGTAGCTTGGGGGTTCAATTTCTCAGCTTAGGCTCCAGTGAACACAGCCCACAGAAGTTCAGCCTGGAGGGGGAACGGTTTGCTGGGAAATGGAAATGGAAGACCACAGGAAGAGAAAGAAATTTGATGTGCAGATGTAGGGAGTGAACAATTCAGCTGAATAGCCAAGAGAGACATCAGGCGGGATGAAGGTGGCAAAGTAGATCTGCTCAAAGGGAAAGTCTTGATTATAAGGGCTGTGGGACAGGAGGTGAAATAAACATTTCAAAGGGAAATCCCGAGCAAGCTGCAGAAACTTGGGGGTGGAAGAGCTTCTGCTGTCCACTCTGGCTTTTCTCCAGCAAAGCCAAAATAGCTATGCTGGCTCCAGGCAACCGGTCCAAGCCAAGCACATCTGAGATGTGCTGAGTGCTCCATGTTCTCTACAACAACCTGACAGGAGGTTGTAGTGAGGTGGGGGTCGGCCTCTTCTCCCAGGTAACAGTGATAGGACGAGAGGTAACAGCCTCAAGCTGTGCCAGAGGAGGTTCGATTGGATGTTAGGAAAGACTTCTCTGAGAGAGTGGTCAGGCATTGGAACAGGCTGCCCAGGGATCTGGTAGAGTCTCCTTCTCTGGAGGTATTCAAGAAGTGTGTAGATGTGGCACTTAGGGACATGGTTTGTCAGGCATGGTGATGTTGGGTTGACAGTTGGACTAGATGATCTTAGAGGTCTTTTCCAATCTTGATGATTCTAAGCTCTCTGTGGGAGACCACGTCACTCAGTGAGAATGGAAATAGTCCCTGTGTTATGGACAGCACTGAAAGTGTGGAGGAGAACATGCTGTAAAGTCAGATACCAGTAAGGTAGTTCATGCTAGGTGGTGAGGTTCAACATGAGCGGGATTTAGGGAGGGACTGTAGGATAAGAAAGGTTCAAAGCATCAGGGCATGGATCAGCAGTGAGCCCAGATGGACAGGAAGCATGGAGAGCCTCCGAGAGGATCTGAACATGCAACAGAGGTCATTGGAATTAACCAGCTCTAGAGAAAGGAAAGCTGCATCTAGGAAAGGCAAGATTGGAAATTAATGAAACCCAGCAGGGATAGCTTGATTTCTCCAAATTTGCTCCTCAACTCCCTGCGGATCTCTGGAAGGAGAATTAGCAGAAGATGGAACAAGTGGAGGGAGGGGGCAATAGCTGCTGGGAACAAAGTGACCCTGGAGAATGAGTCAGACTCTGGCTCACCTTGTGGCAGGGGAAGGAGAAGGGCAGAGAGGTATTTCATGCCTTCAAGAGGTTAACTGGAGGAGATGGCACCTACCTGGCATGGTAATGCTGCACATTCCCCACTTTCCAAGCTGCATGCTGGTTTCTAAATAGGTTTTGTCCTTGCATGCTAGAAGACTCCCATAAGCAAGCCCTGCACATCTATCAGGTGCCGCAACAGGAGCCTCAGGGAACAGAGTCCTATGGAAAAGTGTTTACAGCCTCAGGAAAACAAACAGGGAATGGCAATCATGCTCTTCCATGCAGTGAAATGTGTGATTTCCAAGGGCCTGCATAATCAATATCCTTAGTATCAGTCTTCCAGAATAAATTGCATTTTAACTAAAACAGACTGCAGAGTTATCCGTGAGCTGTCAGGAGACAGATAAGACATATGTTTATTTATACTGCATATGTTGAGAGCTGGATATTCTGTACAGCTGGCCAAATACGGGTGAAAATATTCAGTGATTTTTTTTTCCATTGTTCTGCTAAAATTTTTCAGATACCCTTAATTTTAAGCAATCATGGAGCTTTTCATACACACTGGGAGGGCTGGTGACTCTGCCAGTAAAACATCTGATGAAGACAGAAAGCTCCTCCCTTTCTGATGAGTTAGCATCAGCCGTTTAACTTGTCCTGGTGCCCTTCCACCACATACACCAGTACAGAAACTGCACAACCAGCATCTAATGGCTCTGTTACAGAGAAATCCTCTCACTCACAATTGCTTGGGATAAGTTCAAACATTCACCATTGTTTCTGCCAGGCTCAGCTGCTCCATGATTTCAGTGGAGCTATTGTTTGTAACCTGCACATGTCCAACAGTGGCTGTGAAATATGTCATTGTTGCCCCAAAATGCTGCTCCAGCCATGAACAACCTCATGTTCTCCAACACCGCTCTGCCCTTCCCTTGGGCTACTGCAGGGCTTAGCCACGGCGCATTGCCAGGCACAAACCTGGGAATAAACTGGGTAGAACAGCAAGGTGGTGGGGCAGATCAGTCTCTCTTTGGCTCTGGTTCCTCCTTTCACATCCTTCTGTCCAGACAAGAAGATAGTAAACTCACGTAAGAAAACGTTAAAAGTTGCACAAGACAAAAATACCTCCTGGGAGGCAATGGGAATAGAAATAGAAAATTATTTCTTTATTGCCTGGCCTGAGTGAGCAATTTTTGAAAATAATATTGTACGTAGCAGATTATTTCAGGATATATTGAATAGTCTCGAAGAGTGTAGTTCGGGAAGAAAAAAAAAAAAAAGACAAGGTAGAGTAGCAGATTTGCTTTCAATCGGTCATAAAAAATGTGCATTTCCAATCTGAGCTAGCATTTCAGGGTGGAGCATTTCCCATTATTGCTGCCATCAAACTGCACCATACTAACACGAGGCTGACAGTGAATGAGAGATGCTAGACTTGATTGTCTAAGCTACATTACTCGGTTTATAGAAAATTGTTTTCTTTTCCTTTTCCCTTTCCTTTTCAGCTCCCAGTGAATGCAGCTGAGACAAAAGATCTCAGCTTCCAGCCAAAAGACTCTTCCTTCTGCACAGCCCATTGAGAGCCTCAGCCATGATCTGGGCTCAGGGATGTTGCACAGAATGAGTAAAAGGGGTCTGAAGCTGCTACTGTCTCACTGTGAAATGAATTCCCTCCCCTTTGCCTTGGTGCTTGTGACTACAGGAGGCACTGGAGGTGGCTGTATGGTGTCAAGTTGGACCAGTTTGCCTGGAGACATGCATTGAGGCTAGTTTAGGGCAGTACCACATGTGTTTGTGTGGGTGAAAACATTTGGAAATGGCCCCAAGCAAGGTAGTGAGGAGCTGGGCCCAGCATTACAGTGCTCCCTGACCCCACAGGCAGGGGGCAAAGGGAAGGAGAAATCTGCATCCCGGCAACCCCCTGCCTCTTCCCATCATCCTACAAGGGCTTTTAACCAGGACCATGCCAAAGCTGTCTCTTTCTTAGGCCAAATCTCTGTGGAAATGATGCAAAATGCCATCTCAAAGTGATGGAGCAGACCTCCGTTCTCCAGACTTTGCTGTATTTCCATCGTGTGCTCTACCAGCCCTTTATTTGGGGGAAGTTCCTTCTCACTCCACTTGACTGGGAGGAGGACTTCAGGAGATTGGATGTCAAAATGGATTTGTCTCCCTCTTTTGTGGGTTATTTTCCCAAATTCCCTCTCCTCCCCTGGGGAAGTGCCAGCTTGCTGACTGCAGCACACATGCGAGTAGGAGCAAGGCACACAGCAGTGCCCGTGGCATCCGCGTGCGTGTGCGCCTGTGTCAGCCGCGGGATGGGATGTCATCAGAAAACACATCAGCTTTTCTAATTTTCAGGACAGAGAAGATGGCTCTTGGCTTATAACTGGGCCAAGTTTTAAAAAAACAAATGCATGACCTCATCGTGAGATGCAAGACACGTGCTCATTCTCCCCTTGCATTCCTCTCCCAGAGAAGCAATCCTTTCGGTTGAGAGGTTGTTAGTACAGACAGCGTGTCTTTTCCTTTCCCATCCATCTGCACTCATAGCCAGTTCATCACCATTATGTTTGAATGATACCTCTTCTGTTATTACCTTTGCCATAGAAGTGCCCATATTAGGCCAGGAAAAATCACAAATCTAAACCTGCTGGGGAGGCAGCTTCAGTCTCTGTCCTGGCTGTGCTGAAGCTGTCTTGATAGCAGGTCAGACCAGATGCTGGGAGGTAGAGCCATCACATCTGACAGCTCTGGAAGGTGTTTTCCTTTGTGAAAATTAATAGTGGAGATTTTGGTTTAGTGATTCATTCCTGTTTTTGGAGAGGACTCTTCCCTCAGCTGCGCTGGCTCAGTGTTAGAGATATCAGCGTGCCAGAATGTAACTTATAGAGTCTCTGAGTTACACTTGTCTCCTTGGAGGGGGAAAAAAAAAAAAAAACACCATTTATGCTTCATTCCCACCCCTTGCTTTGAAGCCAGGATGAGCATTTCATGCATGGAGTCACCCCAACCCATGTGGCGATGTGGGAACCTGTTGCAAGTGAAGCCCCAGCCACCTAGATGTTCATGGAAGGAGGCTGCGCTGCGCATCAGCCATGCACAGCAGCCAGAGCATTGCATGCGAAGGGCAACCACTGCTGACCAGCTCTAAGGCAAAAGTATGGAGGGATTTGACTCTGGCAATGGTCTTTTCTTGGTTGATAGGAACAAAGAACATTTTTTGGATTAGTTTGGTTCCCTCTTTTACGACATCCCAGCATCAGATGCCTGGTGCCAATACCTTTCCACTTTAACTCTGCATTTACTACTTCCCCATTTCTCAAGGCCCACTTCAGGATTATCTTATTTACTTCTTTGATTTTTCTTTTCTTTTGAATGCCCAGAGTACTTACACAGAAAGGTTGTAAGTACTAATGAGCTTTCAAGGTGAGGCAGCACCCTCTGTGTCCTTGACCTGGTCTGTCTCATGGGGACGAGGCACACATTTCTCATGTTCTGCTGCTCCCCTCCACTCTTCTCATGAGCAAAGCCAAACCAGGACCATGGCTGGGATAACCTTCAAGCCCCACCAATTTCCCTCTGCAACCGTGCCCCATTTGCAGCTTCATGCCACCCCTTTGGCAGCCACAGCTCAACCGGTGCAAACATCTGCATGCTCCTGGTGTTGGGGCCAGGTTTTGGGAGCAGAAGGAGGGACGTGACAGTACACAGCATATCCCTGAAGATGGGCACACATGAGCCAAGTATTTCCAGAAACCAGGGTGATCAGTTTTGTGTATTTTCAGGATTTTCTTGAATCATTCAGCAAATGCCTCTGAGATATGTAGGCTGATGGTCATACACGTTGGGTATGATTCTTGTCACCAGAATTTTGCACAGCTCTAGCTCTTGGCATTCAGAGAATGGTTTTAAAGCAGTTTGCAGTCCTCTCCCTGAAAAACACTAAGGAGGCAGATAGCATGAATTATTATTTATTTTCACTGTGTGGACAGTTGATCAGTGGCAGATGTTTCTAATTGCATTAAGCAAGTGGAAATAATGAGAATTAGATAGCAGATTCTCCAGGAATTTACATTTAGATTGAGTTACATTTTGCTATTAAAAAGGCAAATTCGGTGTCAGATGCACTGGTTCTTCAGCAGAAAGGGGAGCTTATTATTTTTAATTATTATTTGATTACTTAAAAATGAGCTGTGTTACTGTACTTAAAAATATCTGACTCACAGGAATGATTTAATAGGTGTGCTTATGTCTTTCAAAAACAATGTGGGACAATCAGTCAGCATTTTCTCCACCCCCCAATCCACTTGTATTGAAGGTCAGATGAAAAACAGAGGAACCCAGCCTTCCACAGCCCTATCTCACAGTGCTGCTGCAAAATTTGTCCGATGCCAGGATCAGGCTCAGCTGAACGCCCGCATCCCTGACAAACTGAATTAAGCAGCGCTGGTGGGAGACAAGTTGTGCGCCCCCACCAGGCACCACGCTATGCTGAGCCTGGCAGGAATTTGGGGTGGATTTTCTCCCCGGCTGTTGGGCAAGCAGAGGAGCAGGGCTTGGTGCAAAGAGGAGCAGCATCTGCTGCCTCCAAATCACACGTGTGTGACAGCTATCTCCCAAGTTGTGCCAAGAGGAAATGAGCTGTGTTTCAAACCACTGGAGATTTTCCTTTGGGGACTCTCTTGAAGCTTTTTTTTCCCTCCTAGATTTCAAGTGTGGCTTCAGACACAGAAATGTGTGAGTCCCCTGTCAGCAGAGAGGGGATTTATGTGCGGTGTAGATTATTGTATGTCTCTGTTAAGGGCAGAATCCAAGCTATAATATTCTTCTAACTAACTAGCTGGCTCAGCTTTTTAATTTTTTTTCCTTTTGCCTAATGAGAGCCTTATCCAAAACTCCTTGAAGTCAGGGAGTCTGTCTATCAGCTTCAGTAGGCTTTGGATCAGATTTCAAATCACTGATTCATTATTAATTACACATCTGGGACTCCCTTTTCAAAGAGTTCATTGTTAAATAAATTCACTTTAAGACGTTACAGACTTGGCATTCTTGTGCATTTAATAAAATTCTGGCAAACCAGCCAAGAGCCATAGGCCAACTTCTCTTCTGATATTGATGGATGAATCTCTACTGAACAGCAGTGGTTTGCACTACATGGATATAATATACCTCTTTCCTCTCATATAACCACTTTCCATCTAAGACCAGGTCTGCATTTGAAACTCTTGCCTGCCTAGTACTGTGGCTTAAGTCTATGGTTTCTCCTCACTTTTCCTTAACTTTTCTTTACCAAAAAGAGCCTTTTTGTGGATTCAGGCACTGCAGGGCAAGATATCCTTGCCAGCTCATTTCTTTTCTCTTTGAAGAGACACTGGCATCTCCTTCCTAGGACAAACTGCAGCTGCATCTTTAGAGCAGGCAGACAGGCAAATGTTTTCCAGATCCCCATGGCAAGTGGAATGGAAAATGTCTTTCTAAAAATATTGTGTTCTTCCTGCAGTCCTTAATAATCTAGTCCGAGTCCAGCCACTGAGACAGTAAAATGACCAAGGAGCAGGTCCAGAAGTTCTGTTTACGAAGAGGAATATTGTTTGGGGAAGATATGTAGAAACCTTTTGCTACTGAAGTCAGTTCAATAAGAGGCAAGGCCTGAGGTGAAAAAACAGGGCATGTTATGGTGTGATTTAGTGGCACAGGATATTGCCCTTCAGTTGAAGGCACAGCATGCAGTTTCTAAAGCGTTCACCTAACCTACAACTGTTCAAGCTATTTGGAAAAGAAAATCAATAGTAACACAGTTCCCACTACTTAAATAATGAAGCTCTGAATGTTTCTTGGAGGTAGGCACCCCCTCAGTATGTGTCTTGCTTTCAGTGCAAGGGATAAAAACCACCACAGAACTGAGAAGGGACAATGAAGCAGGAGAGGACTGCAGCACTGTGGCACACGACCCCTCCAGTAGTCAAAACTAATTCCTCATTGCAAGTCAGATCTCTCTCCTGTTTTATCACAGGGAAGGACGAACCCCCCACTCTGTCCCAATTCACCTTCCTCAGGTTTTCATAGATCATATTAAATATGATTATTCAATGCATCCCCACATAAGTAGTGCAGGTATTTCCAAAACTGCAGCTCTTCAGCATTAGCAATGCTCACTGACATTAGTGATGGTGAAATGGCATCAACCATTTACTTCTTACAGGAGGACCAGGTTTTATGGGGTCTGCAGCCATCTGGCAGTGTGACCACTGGCCCGTGAGCAGAGATGCCCAGAGGGTCATCAGGATCTCCAGCATAATTTTCTGGAAGTCATTGTACTCTCTGCAGCATCTTCTGCCAGCAGCATAGAATCATAGAATCATAGAATCATAGAATCATAGAATCATAGAATCATAGAATCATAGAATGGCTTGGGTTGGAAGGGACCTCAAAGACCACCTAGTTCCAACCCCCCCGCTGTGGACAGGGCTGCCAGCCACTAGCTCACTAGACCAAACTGCCCAGGAACCCATCCAGCCTTGTCTTGAACACAGCCAGGGATGGGGCAGCCACAACTTCTCTGGGCAGCCTGTGCCAGCGCCTCACCACTCTCAGGGAAGAATTTCTTCCTGATGTCCAACCTAAACCTCCCATCTTTCAGTTTTAGCCCATTCCCCCTTGTCCTACCATTATCCACCCGTGTAAAAATTTGGTCCCCCTCCTGCCTGTAAGCTCCTTTCAAGTATTGGAAGGC
>VXAV01008352.1:308-49285 GCA_013399715.1 Alectura lathami | reverse complement strand
TTGGTGGCCCTCCTCTGGACCCGCTCCAACAGCTCCACATCCCCTCTGCACTGGGGGCTCCAGGCCTGGACACAGTACTCCAGGTGAGGCCTCACAAGGGCAGAGCAGAGGGGGACGATCCCCTCCCTCTCCCTGCTGGCCACCCCTCTCTTAATGCAGCCCAGGATGCCATTGGCCTTCCTGGCTGCAAGAGCGCACTGCCGGCTCATGGCCAGCTTTTCGTCGATCACAACGCCCAAGTCCTTTTCCGCAGGGCTGCTCTCAAGGAGTTCTTCTCCCAGTCTGTACACACACCTGGGATTGCCCTGACCCAAGTGCAACACCTTGCCCTTGGCCTTGTTGAACCTCATCAGGTTCTCGTGGGCCCACTGTTCCAGCCTGTCCAGGTCCCTCTGGATGGCATCCCTTCCTTCAGGGTTATCAACTGCACCACTCAGAAAACTTGCTGAGGTTGCACTCGATCCCACAGTCTAAGTCGTCGATAAAGATGTTGAAGAGCACTGGTCCCAAGACAGACCCCTGGGGGACACCGCTCGTGACCGGCCTCCACCTGGACATAGAGCATGACAGGGCCCTGATCTCTGGGCTCACTCAGCCCATCAGACTTTGGCTCTGACACTTGAAGGTATGGAGCAGGGAGCATTCTCTCTGATTTTTCCATTGGGCTTAACAAGAGCAGGAACAGATAGAGTTATTTAGTCACTCTAGTCTCACTTCCTTGCACCATGCAACAAGGAATTGACTGGGTGTGGTGCAGAAAAGGCTTTCAGGATGCTGGCAGGGAGGTTTCACTCTTTCTCAGCATCTCTCAGGTGCAGGCAGCTGCTACTGTGTCCACGAGGGAAGCACAGCCTCAACACCAGCCATGGTGGAGGGCGTCAGTTCCTGGGTCTGCTCACACAGAGATGCGCTAAGGCTGGAGGCACTCTGGGCGAGTCCTTACATGAGGAGACGGCGTTGGCTGCAGTGTAGGGTTTGGGTCAGTGCCACACCAAGTCATCTTCCCATTCCCCGCAGTGCTGAGGAAGCTTTTAGATATTTTGAGGGACAAAAAGCTGTGCTGTCCTTGGGTTAAAGCTGACTGTTCATTTTGGCTGCATATCTCATGTCCCACAGTCCCAGCTGACTCAGCCTATGGCTGGCAGCTCCCTGTGCGGTGCCACCAGACTGGTCTTGACTCTTCCACAGTGTTCCTGAACAGAGAGTGCCCCAAATGCTGTTGTGGGGACATGAAGCCTTTGGGCAGGCACATGACTTTTCAGTTCAGAAACCATACCACCTTTGGAAGTAAGCCCCAACCCCAAAACAGTGTACAAAGACCTCTATGACCAGTTACAAACCCTGTCCTCAACATTCGTTCTGCAGAGGACAGAAAACGAAGCAGCCAAGGGTTTCCTCTACCTGAAATAGATGCTCACAGGGTGTGAAGTGGATATATCCATTTCTGGCCATTGCCCCTTCCTCCAGGCTTGGAGGCACTCCTGTCTTCAAGCAGGGCAAGCGGTGGAGTTGATATCAGCATCCCACCCTAGATACCTTTCTTCAGCTGATACGCTACACTCATCTTCCCCTTCCCTCTTCCCACAGGACATTACCAGAGATTAGATCACTTCCTTCCAGAAATCAGATTGCCTTTGTTTGCTTTCTATCCCTCCCGCTCAGAAAAACCTTCCACAATTCTCCATAAAGTCTCCAATCTTCTCCTTCCACGGTTCGTTACATTTACTGGCTCATTCTGCTATCGGCCCAGTACACGGGTCATCATCCACATTTGTATGCTTTTACATTTTCCAATTATTTCCTCAGTAGCTGTTTATAACTAACAGTTTTTGCCCTGCCTGAGTTCTCTCCTAATCACTCCATCTTGTTTCTTCTTTATTCTTTCTGTGCAGAAAATAGATTTTTGTTTTGGTTTGTTTTCAATAAAGGAAACTCACTATCTCATCCAGTCTAGAAGCATCACTGATTTTACCCTCCTCCTTTTTAATGGGCCTGGTTTATCACCAGCACTTCTTTTTACAAATATCAGGGGAAATAATCCTTTCTTATCCCCCATTAATTCCTATGGTGAGCAAGTAATAGTTTGTGTGCTTTCCTTTCGAGCTGCAACCAATTATCAGTGTTCTCCTTTGTCTCCTCCTTTATCAATGGGGGTCACTGTGTGACAATGGTGAGCCCGTAGTTGGGAAATGAATCCCAATACCAGAGAAGAAACTCATCCCCTACTTGTCCATCACCAGATGTGCCTTCAAGGGCATTAGGAGCAGAGCTGCTTGGAGGTGCAGTGGTCGGAGCTGCTTGGGCTGCAGGCTGCCCCAAGGTGTGCACCAGGATGTCCATGTGAGTTTAGCATTCCCTGTGATAGGCCAGCAGGTATCACAGGAGAAATAGAAGCTGGGTGTAGACTGAACTAGGTCAATGGGCTGATTTGCATATTTTCTCCAAGGAAGTACTCTGCTGCACAGGGCGCAGAATGGATGCCTGATGATTTCTGAGAGAATCTTTGAGGTGGGCAATAAGGCCTAACCCCACAGTTTCTCACAGTGGATGTGAGATGTCTACATAAAATAAAGGAGAAAAATCCTCTCTATGTTTTCTTAGTTCCATCAAACTCTGCTCATTCTCCTGTCTGGTCTGCACATGTGGAAGTAATGGCTGTTCTGTACCAAATTCCTCAGTAGTGAAATTTGTTATGTTCAGTGAGATCCCACTGTAGCCTAATAACAATCCCAGAACACACACGTGTACCATTGTACATCTAAAGCTCCATAAAAACGGCATTAATTACATCTTTCCTCAAGTACTAAGGGACCATTTTAGTTTTATAAATCCACAGGAAATTCAGAGCATCTAGAAGCAGAGGCAGGGCTTTCCTGTTCCCTGGATTTCTCCATTACAATTTGATCTTCTCCACCAAGGACCCCACCTATTTTCTGCTGTGTGCGGGCCCAGCCAGCACCCTCACTGTGTCCCAAGACATGCTGGACTCAGAGACCTCTGCTTCTCAGGGATACACACAGTTTATTGGCTTCATATATAGAATTTTCATATATGAACGTATCAGGGAAGGCTGTGGGTAGCGCTTAACATGAGCAGAAGAAGGGATGGGAACTTCTGTCCTGTTTTAAGTGACAAGATGTTGGCTTCCAGAGCTTTCCCATGAAATAAACTATGTTCTTATCACAAGCTTGGGCCTTACTTGTATCAGCACATTCTGCTTGCTCAAGGATTAAAGACTGCTCTGGGGGCTCACTGAGAGTCAAGTGGACCCTCTCTCTTCCAGGACAGATGTGTTAGACCCTGCCTCATAACCCACAAGAGTCATGGAACAGGTCCTAGCCATCATGTTGAGGAACCTGGGGGCCGTGCTCAAGCAAGGGAAATTAGAGGCCAGACTACTAGTGGAGGTGTAAGTGGAGCAGCACTGACTTACTGTGCCGTGGGAGCTGGACCTATGCAATGCATCGTTCCTTTAGTCAGCTTTGAGGTTAGAGCAGTCTGTTTAGCTATCCCATTTCTTGCAGTCTCCGGCTACTCGGTTCCCCATAGTGTCTGAGCTTTGCCACCAGGCATTAAGGGAGGCAATCAACATCTGGCAAGTGAGGCTCAGCTTCTCTCTCCTGAACTTCCCAAGGGAAGGACTGTCTGCCTGATGCACAGTATTTTCATGGCATGTTTTATATTTGAGTGTTAAGCTAGAAACTTCAGAACATCGTGGCATTTCCTTAAGATGGCAACTGTATATACAGAAGATGATTAAACTGATGAGAGGATCCAGGAAGGCCAATAAAGTTCCATGCCAAACTCATTAGAAGAAGGAGTATCTCATATTGCTTTATATTTGGAGAACCTAACAGTGGAGTCAGCTCTCATGACTACATCCCTAGGTACAAAAACAGATAAGAAGATGAATGCACAAAAACATACATATCCATTGTGCTTCCGAAGGCACTCCCTTCCCCAGTCTCAACACATCAGGACATAGCTCTCGTTAAGTTTAATTAGTCTCTGTACTTGCAAATGGTGTGTAAGATAAAATGGGAAGATCTAATTTTATGCTTCAGACATAGCGTTAGTATTAATTTTATTTTTCATTGCCATCGGAAAATCTGAACTAACTTGCCATGATTCATAAGATGGTCTTGTAGGTTTTGTTGCTTTTTTAATAAATGATTTTAATGTACTTGGAAATTGTGCTACAAAAATAAACATTCACTCACCTTATTAAATACATTCAGCAATGAAAAAGTGACTTTGAGTCATGACAGAAATAAACAACTTTATTCAGGAGAGATTTTTAAAAATAAATAGAACATAAGAAGGCAGTTAAGCTAGTATGTCTCGGGAATTTATTTTTCCTTTTCCACATCAACAATAAGAGATTAAGAACATTTCCAAGTACCAATTTTTGTAGGCCAGATGAAGGGAGATGGACATTTCTACACTTGATTTGAAACTGGATGAACTAGAGCACTTCAGAGGTTTACAGTCGAAAAGATAAATGGATTGTGTGAGCTGTCCAATTTCATTATGTGCCCCAACCAAACTCTTTCTTTAATGTTTGATAGAATTATGATCGAATATTTCAAAGTAAAAAATGCTGACCTCTATAAAAATTGTTGTTGACCTTGTCAAGGTAGCTTTAATGCTTGAAAAGAATACCAACAACCTCTCAGTGATATAAAACTCCAACAGATGCTACCAAATCGTAATATATATAGAAGGCGGCTGGTTATTCCCAGTGACCGAGCTCTTATCAAACCCTGTTGTCAGCTGAGTGTGAAATGGATTCCTGCCACTGAAAGTTGGCTCTGAAGCTTGCTTCATGTTCAGAGTTTGATTTGCCACATGTGATACAGTCGGATGGCTTAAAACACAATTGATTTTCTTGCAGCAGTTGACTACCCTTTTGCAAAATTATACATATCTCCAGAAAGCGAAAGGCAAGTGCGCATGAAGACCCAAAATTCTTTAAGCCAATTGTTTATGATGCAGATTATCTGCATAAATGTGTCATGTCAGAAGTGCGTTCTTAAACTAGGCCATATAACTTTCAAGCCAGCATGCTGCAAAGAGTGCTATATCCATGCCTTTATTCCTTTGCATGTAGAGAAGGGTTTGAACCAAAGCCCCATACACAAACCCTCTTAATTCCACAGCATGTGCAATTTGCATCTTGAGCTGCTTCAATTTGTATTAATTTAGCACCAGTCTCCACTTGGATCTCTCCATCTAATCTGGTCTCTGTATCCGTCACAGCTGTATGTCACATGCAAAGGAAGGTGAAAATCCTCTGCAGACTCCAGTTCTGTGATAAAAGCATCAGACATGCTTACTCTCACTAAATTCTTTGCTTGCTTAAATTGAATACAGATAATGGCACTGAAATCCAAAATTCAGTCAGTGTCTCTGCTAGTATCACTGTTGCAAGTTCCACAGGTTAGATGCCTTTGTGCTGCAAAATGAGATTCTTATGCCTTTCGGTAAAGGTGATGGAAAGAAGATTTGGCTGGCTAGCTGGTCTTCCTCCAGGCCTCTCAAAGATATTGGTGTGTAGGAACACACTAAAAGGAGTTATACAAAGCAGAAAACTTGTAACTAGGCCCAAGTCACCCTGAACTATGATCACTTAGAGGAAGGAGACAACAGGCTGATCCTCTTGTATTTCAGGAGTCCATGTAGAGGGACAAAATCCAAGACCTGAAGGCACAACCTCCACACATCCCTGTTGCTCTGTCAGCTTGTGGTGCCCTTAATCTGGGGAAGGGAACAAAGCTTTGTGCTCTGCCAGCTGAATTTATGACAACATTGTGTGGGGCTGTCTGGCTGTGGCTGTGGTTAGCTGATAGGCAGAAAGGATGGGGCATACCATGAAAATCCATCCCAATCCATCCCAAGAACAGTGCTTTGTAATTTGTGCAAAACATTGCTATAGAATCTGATACCACGTGACCTAGTTCTTCTGTTTTAACAACGTTTGAAATCTGGGTTTGTTCACCTGATTGTGACAACTGATGGCCAATTTGAGGCCATCGTTTCTCTAACTTTGTTCATGGGAGAGGAGAATCAATGATTTTATCTGTTCTAGTAGATGAAGCAAGTCAGAACTTGTTCACTTGCTCACTTGCTCACTTTCTTGCATCCATCTACCCAAACTTTTCCCCTTGAAGGAGGTGGGTGAATCTACACTGACATCTAGAAATGGTTCCTGGCCAAAGCTATCCCACAAACAGTGCTCAAAAATCATCTGGGAGTACCTCACCTGGCATAGGCCAGCACTGTGCAAGCAGTGCTGCAGTCTGGAGATCACCCAAGTCCATGCTATGGCCCAGTTAGCAGCCAGGGCTGCTAGACCATGGGGACTGGAGTGCCAGATAAGCCCAGACCCAGTTACCCAGAGAGCAGGTGAACTGGGAGATACTTTAGCCATGGTGATCTTGAAAATAATGTTTTTGTTTGAATAAGAGTTGCATCTGTCTTCCACTTATGTGAAACTGATGGTCTGCAACAAGGATGAAGTCTTCCTGCCCATGGGTATCATCCTTCTGCTGATCTAATATCCATTCTCTTTTCATTTATGCCTGGAAATCCCAGAGGTGTTTCCTGCAGAAGGAGATGGGAAGCGATTCAATAGATCATTCATGTGTTCAGGACTTTGGCAATGATTTGAAGGGCTAGTGAATCTAGCCATCATAGCTGTGAATGATGTTATCTACTCTGTGGGAACTAAATTTGCTTGAGAACTGATAGTTTCAATTCACATAAGTGGAAACCCTTTTCATACTGGTCTTTCTGATTTGGCATCTCATAAAATTGCTCCAAATTCCCTGAAAGCACAAAGAAAATCTCTGTTGAATCTGTCAAAGTTGGGATGGATTTTCCCTAAAGGCATACAAATCCACAGAATGCATCTCCTGACAACACCATAAAACCTTCCTTGTGGTCCAGAGTGGTGTCCTGAAAACATAGTGTTTGCTAGAGTAAGCACGTAGCAGAGCAAGCAGCCAGCCAGGCTTGTCTTCGGATTGTCTTGTAAAGAAAAAAACAGATTTGATGTTGTCTTAGGTTTTGGGAGAAACCCAAAGAGAGATACTAAAGGAAAGATCTGTTTCCTCCAACCATCCAAAAACAAATTCAGAAAGTTTAAATAAAGAATTATAAAAGTTGCATGCACAAATAGACTCGAGGCAACTTTTTAACTTGCTTCAGTGATGTTTTCATGGCTGATTAGCCGAGCCGGCAGTGACCTTGGCAGTGCTACAAAAGCAATCTTGACATCAGTCAGCATAAGGAATTCCACACTTTCCATCAAACCCCTCCTAAAAAGACAACTGCTCGCCATGCATCTGGGTTTGCTTCTGTGGTTGGCCAGATTTTCTCACTCTGCTCCTGCTCCTGGACAGTACTCAGCTGCAAAGGATGCGAGGGTGGCTGCACTGTTGGTCAGATCCACCATGCAAATTATATTCTCTGCTGCTCAGGTGAAAGGGGATTTGTTTATGGACTGCCCAAACCAGTGGACAGGGCAGCTCTCAGAAATGCATGTGATGGATGTTGCCCTGTGCAAACTCCTTTGCTGCCCAGAAAGATTTTTAAGGGGGAATATCGGGGTTTCAGCCACTTGCTTATGATTCTCAGGTCCCTGGAAATCTTATGCAAAGGACTGCTAGTGGGTGCACAGACCAGCGCTCAGGGGTATGTGAGGTACATCATGTGACAGCAGACCTGGCCGAGCTGCTCCATGAGAGCGATGTGCACCCAGCCAGCACATCCAGACTATACAGCACAGAGATACAGGCTCCTGGGAGACCCCAGGCAGAAATACACCTGGTGGTGTGCTGTTCTTGCTGGCACCCTGAGCAGCAGCAGCCCAGGACACAAGTCTGAACGCCAAGAACAGCATCCTCTCTGTCCCCAGCCCTGCAGGAGACAGGGTGCAGGTGGCTTCACTGATGTGGATTCCCACACAGGATGTGGTGCTCTCTGCAGCCACCAAATCTTGTGCTTCAGGTCTGTGGATGAAAACACACCTGCATAAAAAGCGGGGACCAGCCAGAAAACTCAGCTCGTCCTTCTTCCATCTGCAGTCCATTAGCCGGCTTTTTCAGCCCTACTCAGGGACATGAGATGCTTGTAGCTGGGGCAGGGTGGAGATGGAACAGACAGAGGGCTAAGGGAGGACAGGGAGAAGCATGGAGGCTTTTGTCATGCATGAGAGGCAAGTCTGAGCATGGAGCTGTGAAGACAGGCAGATTTCCCATCCCAGCACCAGTGGCAGCTGGCTGGTCTTTTCAGATGCAGTCACCTGAAAATGCTGTTAGAGCTGCGGGACCTCGCAGAGGACAACAGAGAGGAATGGGGTCACTGAACACCCGTGCAAACTCCAGCTGAATGGGGCAAGCGTGCAGCTGCCTCTGTGTGGAGCAAAAAGGGGAGGAGGAATGCTACAGACCCAAAACTGTCATTCTCCTCCCACTAACTGCTTCTTGTTTGGGCTTTGACATTAATTTGCCACACAGACATGGCCAGCTCATGCTCTCTGTTTTCCCCGACTATAAAAATATTTAAGCAGATTCTCATTGCTAATACGTAGGGGAATTAGAGATTGTCAGCAATGGCTTTTGACTTAAGATATTGAGTGTCAGGTATTAGCTGAACCCAAAAATGCAGCAATCTGTGAATATTTTGAAGACATCTTGTCACTAGGGCATTTCTAATCCTTTTACCAAACATTCCTTTTTTAAAACTTGGAGGTTTTTTGTCTTTGTCTCTGACCTCAATAAATCTAAACTCCCACAGCTAGTGCATGTTGACTTTCTAAGAAAAATGTGAGTGGTGCTCAGCCACCCCCTTCCATACTCCCGAGGAGGCTGCTGGAGGCAAGTTGTCTCATTTCCCTGTATAAATGAACGAAAGAGATTGCAGAGCCAGCCGCTGGCTCTGGGAACAAGGTTCTGTGTGTGCCAGCGCGAGCGGTGCTGCCATCGCTGATCCCTGGTGCTGATGGTGTTCAGCTGTGTCATGGTGAAAAATAAGGCATTCCCTCCACAGGTATCTTGCATCTCAGTGAATAATTTTTTGCATAACCTTGTCTCAGCCTGTTTTAATTATGTGCACTACATATATCAACACAGAGTTAAGGAATGGTGCATCTGTCCCATAAGGGGAGTTTCAAAGCTGAAGCCCTTTAAGTCCCCAAGCCTTCAGCCTGACTGGTTTTGTACGAGGTTATTACTCTATATTCAGATGAGAAAATAGCTGAAAGGACCATTATTTAGAATTTATGCAACATTAGTATGGAACAACTTGGGATTTTGCTTTTCTTCAAAGTGCATAAAGTAGGTTAAACAACAGGATGATGGAGCTGCTAGCAGAGCTGATTTGACAAGAAGAGACTTGTGAGCGAGCGACAGCTCAATGGCCCCTGGATGAGAATTTCAGTGTTTTGTGCACACAAAGGCAGGAGGGGAGAGAGTTATGGTCCGTAACAATCACGGGGTGATACTCTGCCTCATGCATGGGGGTATACGTGTGCTGCTGGCCGTCAGCAGATAAGGCTGCTGGCCGCTGAACAACCAACGCCTGGAGAAACAGAACAGGAACACAAAGGGTCTGTACGGGCACCTTTCCTGCCCTTATCACTGTGGTCTTGGAGCATTGCTTTGTGGCTGTTTTTAGCAGATGATCTAATTCAGTTAGAGCACCTGGAGTTTGCTTCATTAGCAAATTACGAGGGTTGGCAGAGGGGAAGAGCTTTGTGTGAGTCACCATTTTGCACTGTTGTTTCCTTCTGGTTGCACTGCCCAAGGCTCCAGACAGCTGAGAGCTGTGGCCGGCTGGTGATGGAGAATGGCACTGCTGCATGTAAGCCTTAGCACCACTCAGGGCACGGCCCAGAGAGGAATTACACAATGTTCATGCAAATCTCTCCTTTTTCCATCTCACCTCTCCAGATGGTGGACTGGCTGGATCATACCCTCAGCTCCTACCACCAAAGAGATGTTTTTCAGGTGCACAACATTTGAACGTTAGCAAAATTTGACTGAATCAGCATCCAAGGTGGTTGTTTTGAACCAGACCCACTTCGCAGTCTGTCCTGCAGAAACCAAACCTGTTACCAGACAGCATCTGCTATGTCTGTGCTTATAAATTATGCATGTTGGAGCTCACTGGCTGGGCTTGGAGCCACATGGCACTGCCAGGCTTGTGTTCCTGGGGTCAGGTCCCTATGTCCCCCAGACTAGGGGACCTTTCTTGGGCCTGTCTCTGGAGTGGGCATTGGGTTAGAGGTGCTGCAGGGCCATGCTCACAGCTTAACACCATTGATTCAAGACAGCTCTGGAGCCCATGCCTGACCACAGTGGGGTTATTAGCACAAAATTTTCTGCCTCAGCCCAAGAAAAAATCACTGTGCATGTCAGGTTTGCTCTGGCAGCTGTCTCCAGGCTGCCAGAAGCCAAGTCCAGGATTTTAGACAATTCTGGCATATGCGTGCCTTCCTCAACTCCCAGCATTTTGAGGATGCCACTGTTAATGCCATGAGGGGTTGAGATGTTTATTCCAGCACTGGAAGTTCTCCTCCCAGGGCAGAGCATGAGCTTTTTTGGTACTGCAAACAGCCCTTAACATTGCAGCATCTGGGTCCCGTTACGTATCGTGCTGCAACTCCCTGCAGGAAGCAGACAGTGGCTGGTAGTGGATTTTTTAATCTAATGAAACGAGGCATTACTAAGCATGATCTAGTTACCTGGTTCCCACAGTTCAGCATGTCTCTGCGCCGGATGGATGCGGGCGGCGTGCGTCTGCCCATATGTTGAAAATGCGCATCTCCCAGAAACCTTCTGCCACAGAGAATTAGGGAAAAGCTATGAAATGGGGGAGGGGAACAGATAGGCTTCCTTGACAGTTAATAAAACAATAAAATATACTTTGTGTGTGCCCACGTTTCTAGGGACGTACCAACAGCTGCTAACACCCTGTCATCTGTTTTTTATTCATGGCACTGCTGGACTGTGGATAGATAATCTCTCTATATAACTCACTCGTTTCTAAACATAATGGGAAGCTGTCAGTGAGAAACATGCTTCTCTGCCAGAAGTGGGCAGCCCGTCTTTCCACTGGGGAAACACACAGCTTCGCAGTTCCTCAGGCTGCTCGAATCCCAGTAACAGTGCTTTTTAATCATATTGAATCTTTAACGCTGGAATGTTTGTGTTTCTGCTTCATTTTCCACAATGGCCAGCAGAACGATCTGCTGAAACTGCAGAGAAATCCACGCATTTCTCTGATTTTGCCAGCTGAGACAGGCAGATGTTTACTCTTCAGGTGCTGAGCCAGCTGAGGAGCCTTTAGCTCATGGAGACTGTGGGACTTGTGGTGGGATTTGTGCTACCTGCTCTGCAGCCCCAAGCCCCCTCAAACAGCGGCACTGCCCTATCAGGACAAGATATTTACAGTGTTAACCTTCAGCTGAGTCCACCACCAAGTTCTCCTGAAATTTAGGCCTGCTTTAGGATGAGATGAGTTGTCCCCAGAAGCTTCCCCCAGGCCACAAGGGGATTCTTGTCCCCAGAAGCTCTCTTCCTCCTCCTCCTACGGCATAGTGGAGCATTATCAGCACTAAACCCATGTGACAATGGCCAGTATTAGGGTGTGCCGATCCTAGTCTAGCATGTCACCTCAGGTAGCAGAACCTCACACCTCCTCCTTTTCCTCTCTCCAGCGCTGGGAAGGCCTCTTGCAGGCAGACCCACAGCCCCAGTGCGTCCAGCAGCCCTTGTTAGAGGGCTCATGCTGATAAGAACTCATCCAATAACAACATGCAAGAGCTGCGATACTCCTTTATTTTGATATTGAACCAAAATGACCCATTCCTCACCAGCTTCCATCTCCCCTTCCTTGAGGCTGCCCTTCCCCTCCCCATCTGCCTTCAGTGCTCACTGTGCTCTGCTGTTATCCTGGGAAGCTGCCTTCACATCTAACTGCAAAGAGACACTGGTATGGAGCTATGACTCCCAGGTAAGGGCAGCATATCGAAGAGCAAACCATCCCCTGTGGTTGATTTGTCATTGCTCCTTAAAACACAGCCAAACAGAGTAAGACAGGGCTTGTGCATTGCATCCACCGGAGTTATCTCGGTGAGGTTCTTTGTAGCACATGCTGTGCCTGCAGCCCTGGGGCACAAGGGGCTTTTTCATAAGGATCAGGGAAATGCAGGGAGGCAGCCCTGGCAGCATGAGCTGTGATCCTGTGAGCTGTGATCCCACGCACCTCCTTGCACTATCTCTGGTGCCTTTGCAGAGTAGAGGATTTCTTGGTCTAGGTTCAAGGTACAGAGCTGCTGTTGAGGCTCTGTTATTCCCCACCACCTCCCTACAGTACTAATAAAGCTCTCCATTTCTTCTCAGACATTATTTGACAAAAAAAAAAAAAAAAAAAAGTTGTCCTGAAGGGGAGGAAGGGCATGAGTTTGCTGCCTTGAGGCTGCAGGAGCGGTGCTGCAGAGCCCGGCCATGCACTCCCTGTGCTCCTTGCTGCTGAGGCTGAAGTGCAGAGCACTGCACAACTCAAACTGTAGGGTTTTTGCCGGGATACATACATTCTGCCTGTCCAAGCTCAGGCCTGCTGCTACAGCTCCAGCATGCTGCCCAGACTGCTTTTTCTGAAGCAGGTTAGATGGAGGATGCCAGGAAGGTACAGGTAGGAAGGAGGCAAGGAGCAATGATGCCCTGGCAGGTCACTGTGCCATGTACCAGCTCTGCAGCACTGAGGACAGAATTCAGCTTCTGGTCTGAAAGCCGCATGTTACTCCTGATTCATGCATGTGGGATTCACACTCTAGCCTGCAGACTTCCCTGATATATTGGATGCAGAGGGCCCTGCGTCCACTTCCGATTGATTTCCCTGCTCTCAGAGACCAGTCCCCATCTTCCTCAATGTGTCTGTGACAGCAATTTTATTAATGCAAAATGAATATCCTCCTGGAAAATGAAGTCCAGAAATTAATAATGAATTAAAACAACTTGCCACAGGCATCGCTAATGAGCTCTTTGTCTGTGCAGCTGACATGAAAGGAGGTCATTGCTCAGCCGATCCCATCATGAACAGCAAGCAGATTAACTGCTAACTTTCAGACAGCGGGATGGTCTGCAGGTGTCCTTGTGCCTGCCAGGGTTTTCCTGGCCCTATCCCTGCTGTGCAGGCTTGTCTTGAGGAGTCTTTGCTACCTGGAGATGACACCTTCCTCCTCCCCCCCTCCAAAGACTCGGATTGTTGAGGGGACAAAGGACTCATGCCACTGGAAAGGACAATAACCTCGCAGAGATTAAGAGGAGAGAGGAAAGTAATCTTGGAGGGGACTAGCAGGGCTTAACTTCCCCGCCATAAGCCTCTTCAGGGACGCTGGCCCCATAACTAACCTGGCATTGCTCCAATGCTGGTTTGCATCTATTGTTCTTCTCCCTTATGTTGCAAGGCAAACGGTTACCCTCCCCTGTCTGACACCACAGGCTGGGGATACATCCCCATGGCAAGGGCAGTGGAGATTGTGCCTCTGCCGTGCCTGGGAGCAGGGCTGGGAGAGAAGCAGCCTGGCAGTGGGCTCACGTCATGCTGACCATCTCGCCAGGGCTTTTTCGGCAGCCAGATCTCACTCTGCAGAGATGAGGAGGCAGCTCATGTTATTTGCCCGTCTTGCCTGGGGAGGGTGGCTGAAGTCTGGGGCTTCCAGCTCCTGCTCCTCACTCAATGCCTGGGGCTGGATGCGGTGGTGTGGGAGGCGAGGGGGGCTGGGCAGCCCCATCACCTCTTCTGTGACTGGACATCAGAAGGGGATTTTACTCCTTGTCTAACATCCCCTGTGACAGCGCTGGCTGGCCAGAGCTAAGGGTCCCATCACTTCCCCACGTCCACAGGCAGCCTCTTTTACATCAGCCATTTATTGCTCTTTTCTGCTCTCTTGTGAAATATGAAAGCTCAGTCTATCCCAAGTGCTCATCCCAGGCTTGGGAAAATGCTGCTGTGTTTGAGGCACAATATTTCTTAACCCTTCCCCACCCTTGCCCTCTCAGGTGTGTTGACTGGTGGCTCGCTGCTCTGCTTGGTAGCCCAATTGCTTATTTATCAAATATCTGAGAGCAGGTTCCCAAGCAGACAAAGGATACGACCACTGCTCCATGCCTGGTCTGCTTCTTTTAGGAGTTAGTCCAAGTCTGCGAATGGCAACACAGCAGGTAACATGGACATAGTAGAAAACTCCAAAGTCCTGCCTGAGAAGTCTGACTTGGGAATTACAGTGAAGCTTGTTGAATCCCATCCAGTTTGCTACCCAACAGGCTGTTCATCCTACACAGCATCTTAGATGTTATTCAGGGGCTACTTTAAGCTAGTGCTACATTTGGGCACAGCTATTGCTGTGTCAGGTGCCAGAACACTGCAGGATTTAGAGATGTTTTTAGAGTGAGGTTGAATTTTATAAATCTGTTTGGAAGTACAAGTCAGGGGTTTTTTTTCAACAAAATCTGGGTCTGTATTTACAGGACAGAGCAGTCAATTAGGGCAGCAGAGTTCTCAGGACATCACCACCCAGCATCATCACTTCATCCGCATTTAACAACAGGTTCATGTCTGTGGTAACTCTGGCTCAGCTGCCTGCCTGACTTGTAGGGCAGCCAAGCCTACAGGCAGCTTTATTTTCACTGAGGCTGCAGCACAGATATTTGTAAACCTTATCCTTGTGAGCAGGATCTCTGGCCCCTGCTGTGCCAGTGCTGCTCTGAGAATTACAGCTCTGGGATCTGGGGTTATACAGGTCTGTGGGGTCACAGGCAGCATCCACCTGGATCCTTTTTACCCCTGTTTTCTATCAGTGATAGCTAGGACAAGAGCTCTGTTATGGATAAGACTTCAGTAGCCCAGCAGGAAACACAGGATCTCAACAGAGCTGGTGGAAATTCACAGAGGGAGAAGGAAGCGTTAGACTTAAAAGTCAAAGAAGGTTTTGCAGAAAAAGCAGAATTGCCCCATGGTAGTAACACACAGTTCTCCGTATGGGGTGAGCAGTTTCTTTGAGCTTGGCTTTTATGCTCTTTCAAAGGGAAAGTGTGTTACCTTCCTTTCTTTCCTTACAAGTGCTTAAGTTTTCGGACACATCCTTATCCATAAAGGACAAGCAGTACTGAATGGGAAACTGTTTTGTTCTGTCATTTACTACTCATTTGGTTCTGTCATATTATATCTTTTGGTACTATAAATTTTATTGGCGTTAAGAGCATGTATCTGTGCTGTGCGTGTGAGAGTGGGTGTCTGAAATGTGTTTGCAAAGGTTCTTGATAAAGAGCTTTAACAACAGAAGTTATCAGAGAGGCATGAGTGAGCAAATCATGGTAAATCTGAACACCGGCAGGCAGCAGGTCCTCTGTCTGCAGAGACATTAAGCACTGGAGAGATCAGAATCACCTGATTCCTGTAATTTACCTTGAAGGGAAACTATGGCTTGTTCCAAGGAGTTAATGTTGCTTGAAGATTTAGCTTGAACACCAGAGGGAACATAAAACCAACAGCAGTGCAGTACCTTCAAGGATAATATATCCATCCAGAAACACAGTACCATTATATCAAAGCTGTCTTCATTAATCACTTTCTTTTGTTTTTGTTTTCCAGCCAAAGCTTTTGGCCAAGGAGTTGCTTGACTTGGTGGCATCTCATTTCAACCTGAAGGAGAAAGAATACTTTGGAATTGCATTCACAGATGAAACGTAAGTGCAAGGAACCAAAGACCTAAGAGGCAACTCTTAGATCAGAGGAAATCTCAGCAGAGATTGGTCCTAAGGAAAATGACCAGTGTAGAAGACCTATGTACCCCAAGGCCCTAGATCAAGGTCTAGAGAGGCATGGATTTCCCATCAGTATCTGTCTTGTGCTGCCTCTTTTCCCGAAGGCTGGAGTTCAGCATTGTTGGAAGTGTACAGAGGCAGTAACAATTCCTTCCTAATCCCATGTTCAAAGAGTTGTAGTTACTCGGTGCTGGTAAAAAGCTAGTTTAACATCTCTTGGACTTAATATTCCCTCCCTAGTTTAAAGTTATTGTCAGAGTTATTGGTGAAACCTTTCAATTAAAGTGTTAAAAGTAATGCTAAATTATTTAAAGGAAAGTGAAAGGAAAAAGGAACTCACAAAATTGTCCCATTATTTTTGTTGTTTTAGATCCCAGACTAGTCTTAAAAAGGGGGAAGAAGAAAGCATGGGAAAGGAAGGGAATGCCAAATTTAACATGAACTAAAAGTATTTTTAGATGTAAGTTTTCCATCAAAAAAAGTGTTTGACCTTAACAGAAATCACACAACATCTTTTTGCCTGAGCTAAGACAAAGAATTGGGTTCTGTCACTGCAGTCACGTCAGGCAATGCTGGTTGCTCACCTTGAACCCCAGCTCCCAGACCCGTATGTTTATGACAAAATCTGAGCTTTTATCTCAACACAGGACATTTCTACTCCTTGTTTAAAATGCGTGTATAAAATTAGCAGTGGATAAACATTAAATCTGACAAATGCTATGACAAGTCCGAGACTGCAACCTCTCAGTGCTACAGCACAATCCCTGTTTTTTTTTTTTTCCAGCTGCCTGTTTTTTCTCTGTATTTAGACTTTCCTCAGCACAATGGCTGTGTCCTGTAACTGCATCCATCCCCCTCCTCCTTAGTTTGAGATAGGATTTTCTGTAAGATTAATGAAGAGGAAGACCCACACTCTTGTATTGTCTTAAAAAACAAGACTGTCAAGCCAATGCTGGGTTCCTGGGACAGCGAAGTCAGCAGTAATTCACTCATGAGCCAGCTCCACTCTCCTGCTGAAGTGGTGCATAAATATAAATTATCTGCTGAAATAATAATTTGGGATTGAGTAATTATCCAGGCTGCTGGATAATTGCACAGACATCCCCACATTGAGCTCAGCAGCAGTCGCCCCTCTAGAGACAGTCCATTTGCAAGCACCTGCTTTGGGTAGCCTGAGGCCATCTCAGGACATGGCTCATAGGGTGGAGGGATGCTTTGTGCCAGACGTGAAGAAGCAGGACTCAAACCGCAGGAGAGCTCAGGATCTCATCTCACTGACAAGAACAGCTCAGCCCTGTAGGAGATCTCCAACTCTACACAAACCAATGAGATTTGTCCTCAAAGGAGGAGCAGCTGGACACACTGGCAACTTATAAAGCATCAGGAGAAAACAACTTCTCCAGGGTGTTATTTCTTATTGCAGACAGTGAGTTGGTCAGTTGGTGCTGCCTGAGGGGTGAAGGGAAGCCAGGCAAGAAAGCCAAAGTGGACTAAGAGATTAAAATNAGCTGAGTGGGTGCAAGGCTCCCCTGGGAGGGCAAAGGAAGCTAATGAGGAGATGTTAGCAAGGAGAAAGTCCAGCCTCTCCAAGAGCCTCCAGGTTTAACGTGAAGCAGCATGAGCAAACACTAGCAATGGGAAGAAGTGCAAGAAGCTGTCAAGGCATAGCAGATGCCTTGGATGTCATCCTTGATGTCAAGGATACACAGCAGATGCAGATGGATGTGCACTGGCTAGACACAATTTCAAAGGGTGATGAAGGATGAGGGCATCCACTCACTTGGTCATCTTCTCAATCTGTGGTCAAGACAGAGCAGGACGCATTTTAGCAGATGCTCAGCCAGCCCAAATGAATGCTCTGGGGCCACTCCTTTAATCTAGCCAACTCAATCCAGCAACATGCTGGTAAATCCCAGCTAATATGAAACTTTGTCTGCAGCCCTTCTGCTGCCCCATAGTGAGTCTGACCTGTGTACTGAGGCTTCCTCACTGCTGCGGAAGTAACTTTTTAAAAAGTAATATATGCATAATATTTCCTCCACCATTGTAAAAAGCTTTGAACAAACAGCAATTGTTTTATCTGAATACAGAAAATATATATATATATATTGTTGAAGGTGTTGGACTGGGTCTTGGAAATGGATGTCCCATGTCACCTCCAGAAAGTACACTGGTCTGTCTGTACCACAGATCTTAACCTGCAATGTGAAATGGAATTAAAAATAATTCCTTTCTTCAAAAAGTAGGAAAAATAGTGTCTTATTGTGTGTTTGCAGAGTAACCAACACAGTCTTATACCTCATACAGAACAGAAACACAAAGAAAAGCCTTTAATTCTGACACAGGCCCTCAGGGGTTTCCTTCCCTTCACTGATACAATTCCACAGAGATTTCACGCGCCTTCCTTGAAAGGGGTTTACAACCAGCTGAAACAGGACAGGTCTGGTTCATAAATGTAGTCTGGGGTTGGCTAAATTGCAAGTTTAGGAAGAAGAAAAGCCACTAAAGTATTAAATCAATTCTTCTATTTAGGAGTAAAAGCTCTATAAAGAGTAATTTATTTAGAAATGATTTGAACTGGGGATTTCCATTCATTAGTTGTGCTCTATCATGACAACCTGAGAAGAAAATCAATAGGAACAACCTCTGCGTTGGCGACTTAATAGTTTCTTGTGATAATATAGGGTCATTACTGCGTTCAGTGTCACTAAAATTAGATTGTCAGACTATTACAGAGGAGAAAATAACGCCTCCTATTTTAATGATCATAGGAACGCTTTATGGCATCAGCCATTAACTAAGGGAGAGCATAGGTCAAAAGGGTGTCCTTGTATAGAACGTGGGGCCAAGCTTCATGTGAAGCCAGAAGATCTATATGGTGGTTGATGAAGAGTGAAAAGGAATGGGGAACAGGCCTTTTTCTAGTTCAGTTGAGTATGAATCTCCACTAGCTGCCCTTTCCCTTAGCACCAGCTCTTCCAGTATTCCGTGAGAGAAAGTGCTTGGGGTTCCCCTTCTGTTTGCTGCAGAACGCCCATCTGGGACACATCCTTTGTTCACCCTTAGACATGAATCACCTGCTCCATGGAGAACTACCAACTCCTTCATCCCACTGCTCCACCATTCTGTGCACCTAGCGAAAAGCTGCTTCAAATCCTTTTGCTGAAGCCTGTCCTTCCTTAGCCAAAACAGAACCTGCAGAACAGCTTCTTTACATATCTATTAGGCAAGATAAAAGCTGCAAGGGACTGAGGCCATAATTATTTGTGTTACATTTGTGCTAGAGGCTGTACCAACAGGGTAAGGTAACAACAGAGAGTGCCCTTACACAGCCTAGGATCCTATGTCCCAGCGGAGACAACAAGGGAAGAGTATGAGAAGAGGGAGAGCAGGGTACCACTCTTCTAGGAATACTGTCTCATCTCCAGGAACTGAGGGAGAAACCTATTTCCTATTGAACTGTGAAGGAAATCCAGCTAGACATAAGCATGTATGAATGAGATCCCAATGCAAGCTGCCTAAATTGGTCCATGAGAACTGTCGAGGTTACTACATGCCTAGGGTTACGAGGCCATACTTTCCCCTGTCTGGCATGGGATTGTGCTCCGTGAATAGTTCTGCTGAAGACAGCGAGACAGCTTCCAGAGCAACATGTTTTGCGGTGTAGCAGCATTGGAGTTTGGTTTCCCGATAGACTGCATTCACAGGTGGATGCCAGTGACTGTTCACTGTTGCTGTTCTGTATGTGCCACACATGAATGCTAGAAAACAAGGAGTTAGGTGACAGTTTGCAGTGCAGAAGCCCTCAGTGATGAAAGCTTGTAAGTGGTAGTTGAGTACAGTGAGCAGTTAGCTCCTGGCACTGATTTGAGAGACCTTCCTCCTCTGAAGGAGCTTTGTATTTAAGCTCCATGCAGATGAGAGTAATGAAACTGTTCAAACCTAAAACTCAGTAGACAGCTAGCATGGGCTTTATCCACACCTCTGATGTGTGCAATATGCACATGTAACCTGGTATGCATATGTATATGCAGATATTCTTTTTGTATTGGTTGTATCAATCAGATTCTCATGTTGAAATGCAATCAGATTGAAAAGAACAAGTTTTTTCAAAATACAAAATCCCTTGAAGTGAATTTGTTTCGTGCATCATGGCTTCTCAACACCTCTTTGCACATGTTAGGGAAACCTAGACATTTCTGTCCAATACAGGTGGATAATGGTAGGACAAGGGGGAATGGGCTAAAACTGAAAGAGGGGAGGTTTAGGTTGGGCATCAGGAAGAAATTCTTCCCTGAGAGAGTGGTGAGGCGCTGGAACAGGCTGCCCAGAGAAGCTGTGGCTGCCCCATCCCTGGCTGTGTTCAAGGCCAGGCTGGATGGGTTCCTGGGCAGTTTGATCCAGTGAGCTAGTGGCTGGCAGCCCTGTCCACAGCAGGGGGGTTGGAACTAGATGATCTCTGAGGTCTCTTCCAACCCAAGCCAATCTATGATTCTGTGATTCTATGATATACAGGTGTGGACAGCGTGTCCATTGTCAACAAATGACACTCAGTCATGAGAAAATGTCTAGACACTCGGTCTAGAGAAAACCAAAGAATCAGAGAAAAAAATAAAAAATAAAAATAAAAAATTTATTTTAAAAAGAAGCCTAGTAAAAGTTAAAATATCTTGAAGAGAAACACTGAAAGGAAGGCTATAAAGATGGTTAAAGGTCTGGAGGGCAAGACGTGTGAGGAGCCACTGAGGTCCCAGAGCAGAGGAGGCTGAGGGGAGGCCTCATGGCGGCCTACAGCTTCCTCACAGGGGAGCAGAGGGGCAGGCGCTGAGCTCTGCTCTCTGGGGACAGCGACAGGACCCGAGGGAATGGCATGGAGCTGCATCAGGGGAGGGTCAGGCTGGGTGTTAGGAAAAGGTTCTGCACCAGAGGGTGGTGTGCATGGCACAGGCTCTCCAGGGCAGTGGGCAGGGCCCCAAGCATGACACAGATGAGGTTCCTGCTGTGGAGTTTTCTCCCCTCTTGCAGGCACTGTAAGCCAGGGCAGCTGTACAGAGTTCAGATGGAACCTAGGTGATTCAACACCTCCTGAAATTTCTACTTTCTCCTGTATTTATTTTTCTAGAAAAATCTGGTTAAATTGCTAAAGAGCCGTTGTTGCATAATTTCCAAGGGGGTTTCTCTGTTGCTCAAAGTCCACATGCTGCTAACGAGTAATAGGCAGACCCTTGGGAAAGCTGAGTGTGTTTGCTGACAGGGTAGATTGCTAAAGCTTGTGGAAACACTAGAACTTAATTTAATACTTTTTTTTTTTTTTAAATGAAGCCTCTTTTTTTTTTTCATTTTTGGTGGAATGAAGAATTAATCTTGAGGATTAACATGAGCTGGCAAAAAGACTTTGGAATATAGCTCAGGACATCTGAATTCCATTTTCTGCTTTATTTGCTGCATGATTCCCCCCAAAATTGCCTCAATTCTCTATCCTCTCACTTGTCTAGACAGCAGAGTGCTGAAGGCACGGGCTGCCTCTCCCTCTGGGTGAAATCTGGTCTGACTGAAATCAATAGCAAAATGTTCACAGGATGCAGCCCTAGCATCACTGAAGGCAGAAGCAAAATTCCTGCTGACTTCAGAGGGACCTGAATTTTACCCTACATATTTCCACAGCACGTAATTTAAGAGGGTCTTTTTCTCAGCTGGGGAGTGAGATGCACCTGTAATAAAAATAATGGTATTTATAAAATACCGCTCACGCACACACAGCACTTCAGAACGTGTGGAACGTGACAAAGAACAGAACTGCTGCCCAGGAAAGCTTCCAGCTTCAAGGCACAAATGGATAAATTGTAGGAGAAAATAATAGTGACAGGTACCATCTAGGCAAAAGAAGAGCAGCATGTGGTAATTGGAGCTGGAACGCTTCATGGAGCAGCTGTTTCACAGGAGTTCTCTGAAGGAGGTAAAGCAAAAGCCGGGCAAACCTAGAGAGGCTACTGCAAGCATGTGGGTGGTAAATAAACTGTCTGAGGCTGTGTACAGACGGGTTTAGCCTTGAGTGAAATATTGCAGGCATCATGGAAACTCTTAACAGTAAGAATTTCTAATGAAAATCTTGACAGACTTTTAATGATACAGCTGCTCCAGGGGGCTGTAATAAAAAGGTGAAGCTCATAACATTTTGGGCTGTCCTGCCTGATCGGTGCTGTCAGCTTCCACCCTGACAGATTGAACTTTAGCTGTTCAATTCCCAGACTGAAATGTTGCCAGAATTATATTGCCTCCGCTTCTCAGACATTTGCTGTGCATTTTCCAAATATCATGCAGTAGCCAAGGGCAAACGGCATGCACTTCAGTTCATCATTTGTAACACCTCAGACCTCATTGCAGTGAGCAGCAAGAGCCCTCTCCAGTGCCAGGCTCACACCTGTCTCTTCTCTTGCCAGGGGACACTTGAACTGGCTTCAGCTGGACCGCAGGGTGCTGGAACATGACTTCCCAAAAAAGTCGGGACCGGTTGTTTTGTACTTTTGTGTCAGGTAAGTGTGTGACAGCATACTCTTCCCTTAGGGTATAGGTATGGATGGACTGTTCCCTAGAAGCCAGGTAGCAGGGTTATTTGCTTCTCACACCTGTGGACAACAAAACGCTTCTATGGAGGTTCCTTGTGAGCTCCTCATCCTTGAATACTCCTCTGATACAAGTGTAAATTAGAGGTAGCCATACTAATATCTGCACAAATGGAAACCTGGTATGGAGGGAAGATCAGATGTTATGTCTTTCACAGATTTATATTTTTATTTATGGATTTCGGAAGTGGGAGCTGGGTAGGGCTGTGTAACAAAGACCTCTTTCTGCCAGGACAGTCAGTTGGAGGGAGAGAACTTCTTTTCTCACCAGCAAGCCATCCATTTCCCCTGGATTTTGCCCGGGCTGTGTGTTATGTCAGGGACCAAATAAATCCTGGTATAACACTGTCATTATTTGTCTTCTGGGTTCAACCATTCTGTGGTACAATTAAACATTTGCAGATAGCAAATGGTGGCTCTTCTGGTGACCAGTTGTCTTTTGATTGTGTGTAGAACATATTCATAGACTAGAATGGACCAGACTGGAAAGATTTTAATGAAGATTATGCCTAATTGGGAGAGATAATCTTGGGATATCCCAAGATATCCCCCTTCTATCTTGGGATAGAAGAGAATCCATCTCTTCTAATTGGGAAAAGAAGAATTTCTCTTCATCTGGGAATTTTGCAGCAACTCTTAGTGTTAGGAGATGCTAGAAAGCTGACAGAGCTCTTGTGTACACAGCATCTTTGCCTCCAACAGAGATATTTTCTGAGAAGAGAAATTTGCCCTTGCAGCTTTAAAACACCCAGAGAAAGACTGGGGGTTGGGATGGCATATGTGCAAAATTAAACTGGGGGGTTTGACTTACTTTTAATGCATAGCTCATGTCTAGAACTAGCCAGTGCAGTGTTACTGTGTCTTTTTCTGTTAGCCTTTCCACTCCAGTATTATATTTGATCTGACATCACGCTCACTCATTCCGTATACCCATAAAAAATGAAGACTTACTTTTGCATTTCTTCCCCTGAGTACAGCTTTTTTCCAGCACAGTGATTGTCATTCATTTAACTTCAATTACTACGGAGGATTCTCAAGAGAAGAGAGTCTTTGTTCTGTTATATTCCCGTTTTTAGCAGTAGATTCGTCTTAGGGCAGATCAAGGCTGCTCAGAGCCCCATGACTCCAGAACAGGTTTGCTGTCTCCCATGAGAAGAGGTTACTCTATTACAGTTTGGGTACTTCAAACCATAAGGATAGATCCAGGGCTGAACATTTCCGGTGTATACAATCCAGATTCACATGTGTTTAGAAACGCACAAAACTGTTGATACTTTTCTGAAAAAGTATTAAACTGATAGACAAATAAATAAATAAATAAATAAATAAAAATTAACAAAACAAGTGCTCTGTTATAATGCATCCTGCCTAGCGGCCAAATTGAGGAGTTCATGCTGGGGTAGTAATCCCATGGAAAGCAGGGAAATCTCCAACTAAGCAATAGCTAAGTGCAGATTTCAGGAGTGGAGCTGCGAGGTGTGAAAGCCAGTACTCCAGAGCCATTCTTATACTCATTTCAAAGACCACTCAACATGCATAAATATTGCCATCTGTATTGTTCTATGAGAGCTGGCAGCAAAGTGGAGACAAGTCATTCTATTGGGATCTTAGCCAAGAGACGTCTTAGAAGTATGGATCTATACAACAGTTTGAAAATGAATGACCTCTCCTGTTCGGGAATCATAATCCACAGGGGAAATCCACAGGAGAAAAGTCAGCATTCAGCCGCTGAAAAGAGAGTGGGAAGAATTCACCAAGTTTGGACTTAGGCTCTTATTTTTGGTAGTAATGATTGGATTGTCACACAGTTACATTTCTGAATGGATTAGAAGGCCAGATGCCTCATGAGTTAGGAATGGGCATTAACTTACATCAGTTTTTCTACTGCTTTTCTTTCTCTGTGGATGCCAGATTCTAGAAAGACATTGAAAAATCTTCCTAGCATGTAATAAATTCCCATGCCCACCCCCAAATCTGATCTGAGCAGAAGGCAGTTGGAGAAGAAACTGACCCCAGCCAGATGACTGAAGTTGGAATGGCCCCACATATCAGCAGCTGGAGTTCTAGAATGGGAACTAACACAAGGGCTGAAGGAAAGGTTGTGAAGCAACCTACCCATGGACAGGGCTGTATTTTGATAGTCTGGGGGTGCATAGTGTCTTATAGAACCCCCCATAACCAGACCATAAACAGAATGCTCCCTTTCCCCTGCCACCATGAAGTGGAAAGCAGAGATAACTAATGCTGTTCCTTAAATAATTACAAAGGTACTAATTTTTAAGGAAGTGGGTGCCCATGATGCCGACTGTACTGTTGGTAAGTGGCTGCCTGTGTTTATAGGTACGTTTCTTGCATTACATCTCTCAAAAACTGCAGCAGGAAAAGCTTAGGTTGGTGCCAGGGGGTCTCAACTTGGGGGAAGAGTATTACAAGTAACTGGATGTGCCAGATGTTCATTACAGAGAAGTCTGTTTACTGTATCAGGATTTAGTAATCATGCAGGTTTTTTCCTCCAGTCTAAGTAAATGTACAAATCAACCACACAGGGTAACATCTGAAGACATGAAGCTTCAGGCAAGAACAGTAAATGGTAGTTTGTGAAGAGGAGAACCTATGGAGGAACCATTTTCACCTTTTATGTGACTATCAAATTGTTTTTACCCTTAACTTGCCTGTAGCACTGTTGATGGGCAACATGCCTACCTTTTAGACAGATTGCTCTAAATGTACATTTAAACTGAGGCAAGTCTTTTTAAACAAAGGTTTTTTGGAAGAACCATGCTGCAAATAGGAAGTTTCACAAGCTCCACAGCATAAAATTCTCCTCCCTTACTTAAATCTCTGCAGCACTGCTGAAGCTATGTGTTCTGTCACACATTTCCTTGGAGTCTGACATTGCTGAACACTGATGTGGGGTGTCTTTACTTTCTTCTGTAATCAAAGACCAAAATTTCACAGCGCCATCAAAGAAGGAGGAATTTATAAGGACATCCTTAGCATTAGTTCAGAAGGAATGGTTATGCCATTGGACACTTGCATAACTGACTGTAGCCTCCCTGTCTTTAGGTTGTCATCTAGTGCTTCTGGAATTTTCCACTGAGAACAACATAGGAATCTAAGAAGCAATCAGGATTGCTCGGGCAGCTGTGAACTGCCCCATGATTATAATTTTGCAGTATTATTTTATGAGACTTTTTGCTAATATCCATTTATATAGTGTTAGAGCTATACATGAAAGCAAGAGGGACTGCCATGTGTCCTGCAGGGGAGGTAGGACATCTGGCAGCAGGATGGGAGTGATATTAGTTTTCATCTCTGAATTAGCTTCTTGGGTGGCTTTCTAAAGCACTGGTCACTTGGTTGTGGGTGAAACTCATTCCCTACCTCCTCCCTGTGGTGAAGGAAGGAGGAAATGTTTGGTTGATTTTACAGAGGTGTTCTGAGACCAGAGGAGGAATGTGACATTGTACCTCACAATATAAGCTGCACTGCAAAAGGCAGGAACCTAAGTAAAGTCTGGAGACTCAGGCAGCAAGAAGGTCAAAGGAAAGCAGAGCTAGCAGGGGTTCAGATAAAGGTTGCTATGCTTTCAGCAGGGAAGGGAGCATTTTGCCCTGATTCACATGGGCAGAAGAAAGGCAAAGTTACTGCTTTTGTGTAAATCTTTGAAGTGAGAGAGGATCGGAGCACAGACGTGCTGTTTGTTCATGGAAAGCAAAGTCGGCCCAGCTTTGCAGAGAATTCTCATCCTCAGACAATGGCCTTGTGGGATTAGCAATCTTTAGCAAGGGAACCATCAGCATGAGTCTGATCTCTTTATCTTCTCGGTGTTTGTCATGCTGTTAATTTATATGAACAAGCTCAGCAAGTAAAATTCACTTCACTAGTGGATCTTCTCCCAGGAATGAATATACCCATTCTCAGGGTAGCTCCACCAGTTAAACAGTGACAGATCTCTGCAGAAGTCGTCACGCTGAATCACAGCAACTCTCATGTGGAATAGCTTTTCTTCCAGAAAGGCATGGAAAAGAATGTGAAATAAATCCTCAATATTCAAATACACTGTGGGGCAGCGTATTTGTCTCTATGGCCCAGCAATATTCCCGCTGAGGAATGCCTGTGTCCAGAAACATCTGGCATGTGTTCATATGCACTGGCTAAGCTGGAGTCAGCATGGGAGCTGTAGGGGCTCCGGACTCTTAATATTGAGCCCAGACCCTCTGCCAGTTTATCACAGTTACTACAGAACAAAGTAGCCTTAAATCAGAGGCCCACACTGAAAAACAGGGTGCAAAACTCATGCTTCCTTTAACACGAAGGAACACAGACAGCTCTGTATACACTGTCTGTGGCTCTGGTTTGAGGCAGGTGGGACAGAAGTCTGAGATGGGACTTACCACACCAAACCTGAGATGCTTATCTGGTCAACTGTTCTGTGCCGGGGCTGACTACTGCAGCCTCCTTGTATAATCACGGGACAGAAATAAACACTTTTTAGGAACAGTTCCTTTGACCTGATTTTAGATGACTACTTTCTAATTCAGTCAGTTGCTGTCTAAAATAGCTACTCCCCTTCTCTGATCTCCGACCCCCTGCTCAGATATAGACACGTACATTGTAGCTATCGCTTTTTGCCTGCTGAATCCCCTCTGTGTGCCTCAACTGCAGCCTACAAATTCAGAAAATTTCAAAAATGGCTGGCCCAGCCAGGGTTGAGGAGGCATTCCCCATCTGCAGAGCTTTGCCTGGCTACCTGAACAGAATTGGACTAGATTTCAGCTGCTAATGAGGCCTTAGACTATTTTAGTTTTTTAGACTCCTCTATATCCAGTCTTTAAAACAGTACTCCATTAGAAAAAGACTAATGTTAAAAATAAAAGGAGCTGTGGTCCATTTGGAAGTAATGAACTCTTGAATAAAAGGAGACAGTGGTTGCTAATATGGATTGTTCATAGGCATAGATGGATCTTACAACTTGCTGCCAAAATACATTGCTGCCTTCCATATAGGCCAGAAGACACATATGGGGTGTAGTTCCATGGTATGCCACTCACAACTTGCCTGAGTCATTCACATGACGATCCCAGCACACCATGGCTATGTGTGCCATTCACTTCTAGCCAGCCTCACTTGTTTCCAGGAAATTAGATTAGTGGGTGGTGATGACAGCAGGCTGCTGGGGCAGGAAGAGCTGAACAGAACCACACTAAATTAACCAGAGCAATTTATTTGTCTCGCACATAATGGGCTACATTTCTCCATCATAATTTTCCCCACCAGAGATGGGTTTGTGGTGTTCCACCGCCTTGCTCCAGGAAGGGAATGAGCGGGTGGAACAAGCTGCAGGGCCTCTGAGTACATCCCAGAGCAAAGCAGGTGGGATGAGGGAAAGCCAGCAGGAAGCTGAGGCCAAGTGGACGGAAAAGAGCTGGTAGCAGAGGGATCCTGCCCCCATATCACCAGCTACTCTCTCTCCCCTCCAAGGGTGAAGGAGCATCCCTTTCTCCACCCAATGGCGTGAGACAGGGATTTCCAGGAACTGAAGAGAAAGGCCTGAAGAGATTCTGCAGCCAGGACTGAGGGAAAGAAGTGGCAGGGTTTGCTTTTACCCATGGATATACTTCATCTCACCTGTTAGCACCTGGCAGAAGGGTAAAAGTCCTATATACACAAATTGCTCTACTCCTCTGCTCTTCCCTGGTCAGCTGCAGACTCCTCTGCACGGGGCGGTGCAAGGAGGGCTGCTGGACCCCATTTTGCCATGGGGCTTGACCACTCCAGGAGAGTTCAGAGAACTGTCCTGAGATGTTTCAGCCCCTTGGGATGCTCCATCATCATCCTCACAGCTTGCCCTCTCCTCTCTGAGCTGTCTCTCCCACTTGCCCTCATCACCGGCACAGAGACGATAACTACCTGCACCAAGTTCTGAGGCAGTTTATGCTACATATGAGAGGAGACAAAGAGCCATCTCCCACTCGCATTATATTTCTACAGCTCTATGCACTGCTGGGATACTGTAGAAACGGTAGGGGGGAAAAAAAAAAAAAAAAAAAAACCAGAATTTTAAAGCTGCATAAGCAGTCCAGCACAGCCAAAATGTTTTCAGGGCATCCCATTAGCTGCTCTGTTTAAAAAGTCTGGCAAAATTGTGCCATAAGCCAGACCCCTTTGTACAGCATTTATTTGGCTGGTTGATGTGCATCAGCTGTGTGTATGCTAAGGCAAAAGATCTGCAAACCCCCTCCTCCCACCTAGCCACAGTGTATAAATACAGCTGCTCAGACCTTGTTTGTGCTGCAAGACAAGCCTCCCTGCAGACAATTTATTGCAGCCTTCTCAGGGTGGCCCCTTGCTCTGTTCACCAGAGGGAAGGTGTAATAAATTGCCTGCGGGGAGGCTTTGCTCCTCAGAGTCTCTTTAGAGATATGAGAAACTTCTGTCCTGTCGGAAGATTTACTTGTGTGAAGACTGACCTTTGCTTGAGGAAGGGAACTAATGGGGCTCTGCTACTTAGCACACAGCTCTAAGCTAAGCCATCCATTACACACACATCTTAATAGCAGTCTGGCGCTCGAGTCCCATAACATTATTTCTGTTTTCTGCTTAACTAGGAATATATTTGTATAAGTGGGCTGTGTTTAGAGAAGGGAATAAGCTGTTTTTCCTTTGCATTCAGCCACCTGAGGGGGAAGAATATCAATATTCTAAAAATTTGTTGTTTTGAACCACATTTTGAATGTGTTGATGCTGGCAGCATTGTTTTTCTAATTTTGGGAAGCATTTAGACAGCATGATAGGTACTATGCAAAAATGATGGATGCTGTCAGTATAAGACTTGTACCTAATTTGGATCAAGGAGCAATAGCTAAGTCAATGCCTACACACAGACTCTCTGACTGGGTCAAAGTCATACAGACATAATTTCCATTTTCACTGCAATTTGTGCATTTTAACCCTACACTAGTGGGTGTGATTTGCTGTCACTGGTGAAGCAAGCAAAAAGGTCTGCTTTGAGGAGTTTCATCACAGTGGCATTGAACAGTAGGAGCAGTGAGTAAGTAAACTCCCTGCCAGCTTTCACAGACAAATCATACCTTCGTAGGCTGCTGGCAACACAGTGGAATGGCTGGAGGGATTTCTATTCCTAAAATTGTTCAAGAGCCTGAGATGAAAGATGCTCCACAGATACTGATGGATGGTGTTATGCAAGACAGTGCTCCCAGCCAGTTACCTCTAACAGCCGAGATGTCACTCTCCATAAAGATCAAAGAACATTCAAAGAGCTGGGCTGGACCTCAGGAGAGTGGGGAAATTCCCTGGTGGCTGAGAGAGAGGAGGGGAAGAAGGCAATATACTGCCGTGATATGGTCCTTTCACTCACCTCATATGTGGGACAGAAAACCACATCACTCCAAGCTAAGAGGAGCTGCAATAGCTTTTTTGTACAAAGCTGCACTACCCTGGCAAGCTAAGGTCCACAGGGTGAAGCAATTTGCAAAATATATTGAGCTGGCTGCTGCTTTTATGGTTTTGTCAGGCCTAGTCCCCACCTGGTGAGAGCAAACGGGACTCACTGTACTGATATCGGTGTCCTTCCATGTGATGTACGATGCAGTAACCACACATCAGGGAGGAATGTGCCTGTACTACTTTGATTCCTTTCCTTCGTGATGATACTGGAGCACTTAGTGGTTTGCAGAGATTCCCAGGATGTATAGCCTGGAAAACAGCAGGAGCCTTAGTAGATCCCTTAGGCTTTTGTATGTGGAGAAGGTGAGGCATAGGAATGATGGGACACCCTCTTAAAAATGCAGAGAAAAGTGGATGGGCAGTGGGAAAAGGTGCAAGCAGCTTCACAGTACAGTACGGACAGTGTGGAGGAGAGAGGGAATAGAATAATAGAATCATTTAGATTTGAAAAGACCTCTAAGATCATCAAGCCCAACTGTTAGCCTAGCACTGCCAAGTCTACCACTAAACCACGTCTCTAAGCACCGCATCTACACATGTAGAATAGGCCCAGGCTAAACAACATCCACAGCTTTGTTAGCAGGAATTCCTCATCTTTCTGGAATCACATTCACTTTCAGGGTTGATACTGCAATGAGGCAGAACTCAACATGGGTCTCTACTGCTGCATCCTCATCCTCTGCACTCCAGTCCCTGGTGCTGGACAAGGCAGACCTGACCATGGCACAAGCACAGGCAACAGACAAGGGATCAGAATCAAAATTAACACAGAGGGGAGGTAAATGGGGCTTTTTACTGGCTCTTATTTTCTCTCCTGGGTGATTACTTAACAGGCCAACTATTTAGCATGACCATTGTATGCTCTAAGTGTCAGTACATAAAGAATGCACCCTTGACTATTAGCAAACAGGACTGGAACAAAAAAGATGCTCTGCAGCCTGGGCTGCTCAGAATGCTCATTTAGCATGAGACACTAGACATAATGACATCTGCATTCAAGTCCATTACATCAATGCATGTGATTTTTCTTTTCCTGGTTAGCAAATGGCCTCATATTTTTTACATTATCCTCTGAGGTTTTAAATGACATAATGATAATGAGCCGGACCCCAGGATGAATGAGGCAGAAAGGGGGTCTTCTCCTTTAGCCATGGCTTTGTAATAATGAAATAAGAGACAGCCCATTGACAGAGCCAGGGAGCAATGATGACAGCTCTGTCCTGCATCCTAACCAGAATGGAGTCAGCCAGCTGGGAAGGACATGGGAGCATCCTCTGCCCATTTCAGTCATTTCTCTTGGTTCTGAGCGTACTTCCCACCTAGGGCAGGAGGAAGCACTGGGGAAGATGACAACACATCAAAATCAAAACCTTTTCCTTCATTTTGACATTTTCCATGAAATCTGGCAAAATAAATCCTTTATTTTTCTTCTTCATGGAAAAAAAAAAAAAAAAAAGAAATATTTTCAACAGAGGAGAGAAGAGACATTTGGGATTCTTACTCTGGTTTGCACATTTTTTGTGTGTTTCTTTTTTTTTTTTTTCCTATTCATAATAGGCCCAAGAGAGATATTTTGTCTCTGCACAGAAGCAGGATCACAGGGCTGGAGAGAAGGAACCCTTCTTGTCAATGCTGAGTTTCCAGCTCCTGCCCTTTAACAACGGCAGGAACTCATCTGTAAATCACTCCCACGTGATTATCAGTCAGGGTCAATGGGCCACCTTGACCAGCAGCAAACACCCTCAGCACCATCGTCAGCCTCCCATTACTGCCTGGCACTGCTTACCTCCATCTGCACTGGCCCTTTTGTGCAGCACTGTCCCCACACACAGAGGTGTGCCTCCTGTGCCTCTATGGCCACCACTCTGCCTTCTTCCAAGGGCATCAAGACATCCAAGGAGTGAGGCCTGAGATGACAGTAACAAGAGAGTGCTTTCCTACATCCTCACTCGGTCTGGGCTCCCCAGGTGAATCATAGAATCATAGAATCATCTGAGTTGGAAGGGACCTTTAAAGGCCAACTCCCCTGCAGTGAACAGGGACACCTACAGCTAGATCAGGTTGCTTAGAGACCCGTCCAGCCTGACCAGGTGGCAGAGGAACCCTTCATACTAGTCAAGGCTCCAGTTTCGGTGACAGTTTTCCTGGCCCATCCCCTTGAGAAGATGCTGTCCCTCAATGAAACGAAGTGCTGAAAGCTTTTTGATGTCTTCCCAAGCCAATTAAATGTTTTCTCTGAATTTTCTTGGAAGAAATCACCATGGCACCAGAATGGGAGTTTTAGGGTGTCTTTTTAGTGAAAAAAAGGCTTTGTTGTTGGATAAAAGCACTTTAGACCAGCTGGTTCCCACCAGCCAAAATTCACATGAACTAGAAAGATTTTGCTGTCCCAGGGTAGATGTATAAACAAGGTAGGTAAGATATCTATTTACTGTTATGCTTTGAAATATCATTGTGTTGAGGATCATGGTGAAATATTTTTATCTTTTGGGAGGTTCTATTTGGAAATAAACACATTGGCTTATGAGCTCAGACGCTACGACTGTACATGCACAGAGTCAGAGCCTGGTCCTTGCTAGGTGATAGCCAAGTTCTGCTTGACTGGATGTGTCCAAGGCTGTGCACTAGGGGCAATGACAAATATTTTTTGACAGTTTCTCTTGCTGTGTGTAAATAGTGAATGCTGGTCAATTCAGCTCTGCTGCTAAAGCAAGTGATAATCACTCATGACTATTTGCAAAGGGCATATGAGCATGAGCCTGGACAAACTGTGCAGGATCACAGAGCTAATTTCTCTGAGATAATACCACACACTTAGTTCATAAGGGCCAGGAGAATCCCCTTCTGCCATTGATGCTCACTGGCCATACAAACACATCACCAGCTCAGGTGCTTTTGGAGGATGCTTCCCTGAAAGTCGTGAGGCCTTCTATGCCCACTGAAGGAACAAAGTGATGATGCACCTTTCCCAGCAGTGCTAAATTTGTCCATGTGCACACACACCACTGGGTTTGCATATGAGGCTGACCTCAATGACCAGGGATTCTCCAGCTCCTCAACAGCCAGTGAACTCAATGGTGAGACAACGTTTGGACAGTTCCTGCTGCAATTTGAAGGTGGGAATCTGTGTGGTGCAAGGGAGAAATTACAGCAATAACAATTTCCCATCACCCAAGGATCAGGAGTTTCCATAGTTCCTTCTCACCGGCACCACTGCATAAACGTCTCTTCTTGGCTGACTGCAGTGGGAATTGCCATTCATCACGGCATGAGGGAGCTTAAGCTGTTTCAGAGCAAGTTGCCAGTTAACCAACACTTAATATAGAGCAATCTGATCAGTACAAGGCATGTCCTCGCCATTGAAAGACTTAAATGTCTCAGATGCAGCAGCTTCTGCAATCTTCCAAGATTCCTTCTGCAATCTTCCAAGATTCCTTCTGCAGTTCTTGCTATTATTACCTTCCTGCTGCTGAGAGGGAGCAGTCAAGATAGGCACTTTGTGTTCATTACCCAGCACAATATTCACTGGGTCATTTAATTAATGCTCAGAAAATGTATTTGATGAATTACAAGTGACTGGGAGCACAGAGGGGAGATGAGGGGGAAACAGAAAAAGATTAACATTGGCTGAGCTCACTTCTTTACCTTTGAAACCTTTTCAAAAATTATTTCTCTTCTTTTCACACTCACATAATCTTGTGGAGCTTTCTCCCTTCTTCCAGGCACCTAATTTCTCATAGCAACAGTTGCTGGCTATCAGGGCACTTTTCATAAGGGCTAGTTGAGGCAGAGTTGTTTGTTGGTTGTATTGCAAGAGATGTAGGTAGCAGAGCTAAGGGGTCGGACACGTGGTACTGCCTCCATCTCTGTCCAGCCCAACCATTATTTCCTGGATATATCAGCTTCACAACACGTGGAGGAATGCTGCTCTCTGGGGAGTCCTCAACAGAAATCTGATAGTTACCTCTTAAAACTGATGGTCTTGAAACATGCAATAAGAATGGACTTATAATGTTAATAGGCAAAACAGACACAGAGGGTCAGAGGAGTGAGGAGTGTTTTCTGAACACAGCACAACAGTCTCAAGCAGCTACATGATTTGCTGAAGGTCATCAAGGAAACCTGTGTCACACTCAGGAATTTAACCCAGATTTCTTGCTTCATTCATTGCCTTAGCAGCTGGATCCTTCTTCCTGCCTCCTTAGGCACTGACATGGGTCATTTTAAAGTGCAGTTTCCTTCACTGTGTTTGGAAAATGTGGTTACAGGAGGAGGTCTGACAGAATAGTCACAATCAGCACACAAAACAATTTTCTTTCTGCCGTTCCAGTGCCGTCTGTAAATTCAGGACAGTCTGCTCCAGTTCAGATTTTCTGAGCTTACCACACAGCAAATCCCATAAGAGTTCTCTCTGCAAATCTGTTTTCTTTTAAGTAGTACCAGTTTCCTGGTGCATATGCTTTGTATTTGCCTGGATGAATGGGTGAGAGCCAGTAGCTCCCCAGCACACTCTACACTCCGGAGATCACTTGAGAATTGGGTTTTCTTTGTGAGGATGAAGTATCATGTGCAGTCTCTGTGCTCTCAGAGGCTCAATTTTGTACATAAAATGATCTGTATATGTCTGTGGAAAGCCTTGGGAAAGATCATTGCAGCCTTAAGAAATGCAATATTGCCCTCTAGTGATGATACGGATGCTCTTATTTGATCTGCTGATGAAACAAAAAATATCTCTGATAACCTTCAGTAAGATTTGGAAATAGAATAAAGGTTTCTGCCTTCTTCTCACCCTGGAATTAAAGATTCAGTCATCACAACTTGGAGAGCACTGGTAGTGCTGATAAGCAGAGAAGGTTCTTCAAGGATCGTAGTTGGAGTAAAATTACCATTTTTCTCCATGAATTCTGGAGATGGAAAGCCAGCTGCACTCCAGAAAGCCGATCTAGCAAGAAGGTGCCTTTTTAGTGTAGCTTCTTTGCTGCATTCCTGAAGCCAAGTATAATTTTATTTGCCAAGAGAAAAAAAAAAAAAAAAAGGTTTCAAGGACAGGAGGTGAAACCCAGTGAAAACTAGGAAAATATAAATAAATAAAGAAATAAGCAAAGGCTGATTTTTTTTATCCTTGATGATACCTACATTCAATTTTATTTTATTTTTTTTTATTATTTCTCATTTGAGCTTTTCTGGAGGGGGTAAGAGGAAGGGTAATAGCAGGGACACTTCAATAGATGAGCTCAAAATATTTCACTCCAGTTAAGTAGTTGGTCATACTTGTCAGGAAATACACTGTTTTGAAGGGTCTTCAGAAGACACCTAGAAGCGCTGCAAAGCTTTGACCCTTACCCCTGAGAAGATGACATTTAAGGCCCTCAACTCTGCAAATACCACAACATGGACAGTCCTTTTAAATGCTTGTGTGAAGCCCCAGGAGTTCCAGCAGGTCTCACAGCTCCATTCCCAGACAGTGGAATCTGGGAGTAAGTGGAGTAAGATTTCTCTGTAACTGGACCCTGCATCTCTCCCCAGACATCTAAGGTACCTCATTGTTTTTTTAAGTTCCTAATGCAGACAGCATTTCCCTGGCACCTTCCCTATTCTAATTGCTTCTGACAATGCACGATAGTACTGGAATCTATGTAAGAAAAATTGCTGCCACTGTATTGCAACCTAAATATCACTCTGAAACAGAGTGGGCAGATAGATGTATTTCTTTTTCTTACTAAAAATACAAACAAAATATAAAATTCACCATAATATCTCACTGAACAGCCTTTCTCTGTTGCTATCAGAATGTTAAAAACACACGACATACTCATACATAATGGTCAGTTATTACCTCTGATGATAACATGCGCTTATTCTTATCCTGAGATTTTTACCCCAAAAGGTAACAAGACAGAACAAAGGACTGGAGTTTAGTTAAGTCAGTGGCAAAACTCTCAGCTCACTGTCAAAGGATCAAAGCTTCAAAGCAAGCAAGACATGGAATACTGAACTCATTCATTCACATGATGAACTTTAAACATAATTGCAAATATTTGGGCTAATCGTCTGATTCAAGAGTGGGTTTTTTTGGTCACTGGACTGGGCAGCTTTTTTCTGAGTTCTGAGAAGCAATATCACTCGTTGCTCAAAAAAGATAGATTATTGTCATCCCTAGCATGGCTACCCATGGTACTGGTAAATTGTGCAAGGTCCTTAACTATTGCTGGTTAATTACTCTGCAGCCACAGCTGCTGCATGCTAGCCACAAAATATATAAAGAAGCAATTTTAAAAATTGCCTTATGCAGACCTGAAGTGGACACAGAGGGAACCCAAAAGTGGATTTCTAGCAGTGAATGTTTTATGAGATGCAGATTGACAGCACAGAAATAGACAGATTGGTAAAGGAATAAAGATAAAATGCCAAAATATGATGGAGAATGGAGGGGAGTTTACAAACAACAAGAACAAGGGATTATTTAGAGTATAAAAACAAAACAAATGGTTTGTTAGAAACAAAATAACACTTGATGATCCAGTTGCTTTGATATGGTTGGAATGGTGTTGAGTGATCACATCCTAGAGTACATGCAAGCCTCTTTCATCACCCCGTCTGTGTCATAAACAAAGAAACTTCACTTCTATTATACACATTGTGACTTCATTGACCACATTTTTTCATATACTGAGTGTATTTTTATGTTCTGTCCTAGTTCCCCCATGTGTCTCACCCCTCTTGCTTTCCCTTTCAGGTTCTACATTGAAAGCATCTCCTACCTAAAGGACAACGCCACCATTGAGCTGTTTTTCTTGAATGCCAAGTCCTGCATCTACAAGGTAAGGACTCCAGGAACTCTGGGTGGTACCAGGGTGGGCTAAGACACCCGGGTTTGCATCTTCTGCCCCAGTCTGCGTTGGCTGCACAAGTAAATACCTACACGTGTCAGAAGCAAGCAGAAGGTGAGGAGCCTGGCAGCACCACTGCTCGCCATGAGCAAATGGCTGGGCGATGAGTTTGGAGAAGGGCCTTAGGGGCTGCAGCAGGGCTGAGTTTCGGATGGAAGTAAGGAATGCAAAGCTCTGAAAGAGCAGGTGGCATTGCAATGCCCCTAAGCCTCCATCCCCAAGTTTTGATTTCCTCAATAGCCATGTCCTTAACTTGAGTATCATTTCTGAACTTTAACATGCTGAAGTAAAACACCTCTCCAAAGAGCTCTTGTGGCTGGAGGGGGGAATCTGCAACTGTTAAAATGATAGACTGACGAGTATTTGGAAGGAAACTTTTGATTTTGTGCTGAAAAACCTGCATGTAGCTGAGAAGCAGCCGAGGCCCGCCCCTCCGAGGCTGAGGGCTGTCCTGAGCGCTTCCCGCCCGAAGAGGGCGGCAGCGGCCGCGCGGGCTGCGGGTGGGCGCCATGTTCTGGGCCCGTTGTGGGGGAGTGAGCGTGTCGGGGGTTAATCCGTGGTAGTGTGTGTAGATGAGTGTGCTTGTGTGTTTTGTGTGTAAGGAAGGTGTGAGGTTGTGTGTGCGAGAGTAGGGGTGCGCATGAGGGGGGTGTGACATGCTTTGTGTGACTGCGTGCATATGCATGATGCTAATTTCGTGTCTTCAGGAGGGTGAGTGTGTAAGTGTGTATGATTCTGTATTTGTGAGCGCGTGATTGGGAGTTTATGGGCTGGAAAATTAAATGGATGTGTTTGTGGCTATGTGCAGGGCGGTGTCCTTGTGCTGACCATGTTGTACAGGAGTAAGCCAAGCATGGGGAAGTGGGTTTTGTGCCAAAAATAGACCAGCCTGGTGAAAATGCCAGCCTGTTGTCACCTGGACAGTAACTCAGAGTGTGCACCTGTGCCACAAGCCAACCATGCATCTGGCAGGGCAGGGTCCACATAAATGACCTGGTCCAGGAGTTGCTGGGTGGAGGCTGGCTGCATACAGGCTCTGCCAGGTGGGTGGGCAGGCAGCTCCACCTGTGTGTCTGGGAGAAGTTTTACAGCAGCTGGGATTACCTGGAAGGGTCCCTCATGCCTCCCCCTGAGCTGGCAGAGGCCAAAAGATATGGACCTATTGGAGCACATCCAGAGGAGGGCCACAAAAATGATCCAAGGGATGGAACACCTCCCCTGTGAGGACAGGCTGAGAGAGTTGAGGCTGTTCAGCCCAGAGAAGAGAAGGCTCCAGGAAGACCTGATAGCAGCCTTTCAGTATCTAAAGAGGGGCAATAAGAAAGGAGGGGACAGACTCTTTAGCAAGGTCTGCTGTAGGACTAGGGGAAACGGTTTCAAACTAAAAGAGGGAAGATTTAGATTAGATATAAGGAAAAAGTTCTTTACAGTAAGGGTGGTAAAGCACTGGAACAGGTTGCCCAGAGAGGTGGTGGAAGCCCCATCCCTGGAGACAATCAAGATCAGGCTGGACAGGGCTCTGGGCAACCTGATCTAGCTGATCTAGCTGTAGGTGTCCCTGTTCATTGCAGGGGAGTTGGACTAGATGACCTGTTGAGGTCCCCTCCAACTCAAGCAATTCTATGATTCGCAGCATCTCACCTGTGTCTGCCAGGGAGGAAGCAGCAGGGAAAAGACAACTACAGTCAGGGAGCGATTGTGCTGCTGTCCCACAACCCTGAGGAAGTTTGCAATGTGCTTAGCAAACTGGCTTACACCAAATCTGGCTTACACCTCGCTTTCTGATATCTGCATGTCTGAAAATGTAGAGTGAGATAGGGGAAGCCATCAAATGCCTTTTTTTTCCCAGCATTCTGTGAAGGGGCAGGGCTGCTGAGCTGAGCTTTTGCAGAGGTCTGCTCTCTGGCAAAGCTGCAATTAGATGTGCTTAGTCAGCCCTCTCCAGCAACAAGCTCAGTGCACATCACATTTTGGTTATGAGGGAAATGTTCCTTTTTGGAGTACTGCCAGGAAAAGCTTATGCTGTTGTTCTTTTTTTGTAGAAAGCTTAATAAGAAGGGGGAAAAAAAAAAAAAAAAAAAAAAAAAAAAGTGCCTACAGATCTAGGTTGGTCTATTTTAGTCTGGCCTCTCCTAAAACCATTACTTTGCACATTCAAGCTGACTCTCATCTCCATCCAAAAATAGTCCTGCTGGATTCCCAGCCTCCCACGCGAGTCCTGACTTCCAGCCACAGCAACAAGTGTTATGTTATTAAAAAAAGGCGCTGAATTTGAAAGTTGGGTACAAGGCCTCTTGTCAGACACAAAGTGAGCACCCAGCCAGCATGCTTGAATGGAGGGATCCTCTAGGTGTAGGGAAAGGGAGATTCAGTGCTTGTCATCCCTGCAACTAGCAGACCTTGCAAGTTCCCAAAACTTGTGTGCACGCTGGCTGTGTTGGGTACTGTACTGCTCCTGGGCATGCTGCAATTGACTCACATGTCCAAACCCTTGCACAGAACCAGCACAGCCAATGTTGCCCAGAAAGGCCGAGCAACATTCATACTAGCAAACAGGCAGAGCCTGGCCTTGGGCTCTGTCCATCAGTCACACTCTTTCATTACTAGCATGCTCTGGAACAGGTTTTGGCCTGTGCCAACTAGCCCTGTCCCAGGCATTGCTGGGGCACTGTTCAAGAATGAGAATCACAGAATCACAGAATGTTAGAGATTGGAAGGGACCTCGAAAGATCATCTAGTCCAATCCGCCTGCCGAAGCAGGAACACCTAGATCAGATTGCACAGGAACGCATCCAGGCGAGTTTTGAATGTCTCCAGAGAAGGAGACTCCACAACCTCTCTGGGCAGCCTGTTCCAGTGCTCTGTCACCCTCACTGTGAAGAAATTTCTCCTCATATTTAAGCGGAACCTCCTATGTTCCAGCTTGCACCCATTGCCCCTTGTCCTGTCACTGGATGTCACAGCGAAGAGCCTGGCTCCATCCTCCTGACACCCACCCTTTACATATTTATAAACATTAATTAGGTCACCCCTCAGTCTCCTCTTCTCTAAGCTGAAGAGACCCAGCTCCCTCAGCCTTTCCTCATAAGGGAGGTGCTCCACTCCCTTAATCGTCTTGGTGGCTCTGCGCTGGACCCTCTCCAGCAGTTCCCTGTCCTTCTTGCACTGAGGGGAACTGAGCACCTATTCCTGAGAGGCAGTATAGTTGAGGTAACTCTATTTGGGACTAGAGGAGGGAGAAAGAGTGTTTACTCACGAGCTTTTCTGTGCCGTGTACCCTGAGGGACAGAGAATGGGCTCTGACCCCCTCTACCAACTAGTATAGACTTGCCACAACATCAGTGTGTGGTTGTAGAGGCTGGTTTGTCTGTGTGATGCCTGGTGCACCCAGGAGAGAGGAAGACACTCAGGTTCTCTGCATCACCCCTTGCCATGGGACACACCTGACTGCCCCAGCCTGCAGCTGCATCGGTATCTCGCACCAGCCACTTCCCTTGGCACAGGCACATCATTAGTGCAGGTGCCTGTGTGAATCACAGTTTAGCTGAACCAGGGAAGGTGTGTTTATTGCCCTTAGCAGAGCTGGTCTTCACTCCCCAGGGAGTCGTTATGAAGGAGGTGAGGGAAATGTTTATTTTAAAAAGCTGGCACTGGTGAAAGCCAAGGACACCTGGATCTTATCCTCTGTTTTGTTACTCTTGTTTTTGGTTTTGCCAGGGAAGAGCCAACGCAATTGTGGCTTGTAAATGAGGTGTGGCCCTGACTTGGCTGGAGCACGGATCACAGCAGCAATCTATATTTAGATCACTCGTTTCTTGCCAGATGAAATAAAACATTATAAGCAGCAGTTTAAATAAATACAACAGAAGAGCCACAGGAGCAAGCTGAGCAGGGACCCGGTGTATGTGGCCACACAGACCTAGTTGCATAATTGAGGCCTAAACAGTATCTCAGTAAAAGGCTGTTGTCTTCCCGAAAGCCAGAATTGGCTGGACTGGAGACTTGCGAAGAGCACACTTGGTCATGAGATCAGTGCTCCTGCCTCCCATCCCAAGCATTTTTTATGCCAGGTCTGCATCCCACACATTCAGATGGAGCAGTGCATGGACCCTGTAATCCTGTGGCCACTATCTCAGACACAGCAGAAGAACCCTGAGGGGATCGGAGAGGGCCATCAATGTCATTGTGACCCCACAAGATTACTTTTGTCAGGGTCCAGATTCTGTGGAGTAGAGCAGTGAAAACCTACCAAATATTTGCTTTCACAACATATTCTCAAAGCACACCTAGCCCCAGTGCTCAGGGACACAAAGGGGCTGAAAACAGAGCTCCCATCCTGTTAGAGGCAATATGGCTCTTTTTTCCTGCAAGTTTACCCTGGCCAAGGGCCAGAGGAGTTTTGCAAGGACTTTGATATAACCTCAGTGAAGACAGTTTTCTCATTTCCATGCTTCTGTGAGCCAAGGACAAAGCTGTGTTCTCTTGAAGCATGGGTGGTATTTGGGGGAGAAAAAAAAAATTATTTCCCAGACTATCTTTCACTAAATCACGCTTGAAAATAAAAATTACCCTGATCCTCCCCCTTCCACCTGCGTTCTCCTCCTTTCTCCCAAGGAATCCCTTATACCACATCGAGCTATGCTTCATTTACCAGGCCATCACGCTGAATTTTTGGCTTTGTCTGCATCAGAACGAGCAGGTTCAGCCTCATTTTGTCTCCAGGAGCACAAGGACTGCTTTGAAGCCTAGCCAGGGCAGAAAACTGGCACCACATGCTTCACCCTGCAGTAGCCAGGAGATGCATCTTCTTCTTGCAGGAGCTCATACTGACTGAATTCTTTCTTGTTTTCTTCACCCTTCTAGGAGCTCATTGAAGTTGACAGTGAAGTGGTATTTGAACTGGCTGCGTACATCTTGCAGGTAAGTGCCAGCCTTCTCATACTTCATGCTGCTTTGTTTGTATTGAGTCTTTTGACTGGCAAAATCCAAAAGAGCTGTGCGGAAGTGCAGGGATTCCCCAAATTACAGGAGTCTCAGGGTCCCTGTGAACCAAAGCGAAGAGTCCTCCTCTGTGTGGCTGAGATTTGGATGCCTGTAACCTTCAGCTTCTGTCAAGTTTGCAATGAAGACAACCTCTCACTTTTCAGCAGACGAGCTGTGAAAGTTGTCCTTACACAGCTTTCATTGTTTATACCACTGCAAAATAGGTGCAGAAGGCTCTTAAACTAGAACTCTCCACATGTTAAGCAGATGCCGCTGCATAACATTTTGCTTACATAAATGTACATTATATCTGCACTAACGCAGATATCCAACACCCTGGAGTATGATTTAAAGTCAGGGAAATTCTAAGTGATGAATGAGATTTCCTGGATGAAATCTGTATCCAGTGGGTTCCTCTGCAGTTACTTCAGCTGCATTTGTTTTACCAATAGAGCTTGGCCCTCTGATGATCTCCATCTATGCAGCTGTCTGTATTCTCCAATGTGGGCAGAAGGGCTTAAAGACTTTCCAAAAACACTTCTCCAGAAATGAAAGTTGTCGTGTCGTTTCCCTCTTCAGCAAGAGGGAAAGGGTCAGAGTTTGAATTACCAGCAGGGTTTGGTAAATCTCTGGTTCCCAAAGAAGAACCTTTTTGGGGTAGCGGAGGTGGTTTTTGTGAAAGATCATTTTTTATGAGCATGGCTGTGGGAGCACATCAGAGGTCATTGTCAAAAGATTCTTGTTCCCCTTTCTTACAGCGTAGATTTTATTTTTTTTCCCGTCAGGCATGAAGCTATGAGGATTCATGTGAGCAGACAAGGCATCTCATCAGACTGCACTAACAAATAACAATGCATTGCACTTCTATTGCACTTTTCATGTTAAGGAAGCAATTAATGCTTAGGGATTCGAATCTTCATTAAGATCATTTTGTGTAACAAAAATGGAGCGAGAGAGTCAGTATGGGGGACTCAATTAAAAGCACATTAAAGAAATTGCATGTTGGCTGTTGGGGGAATACACATCAAACAACCAGCTTACTGTGAGAAGCAGCAAGGGGGTTATGAATCTATTGTCTGTGCATCCTAATGAATAACTGGAGCGGTTAGTAATTGTACACCCAGATCCAAATCTGTAACCCTCGCTGCTGTGATTGTTTCTCATCACAAATGCAGGATATTACGTGTATTCCTGTAGTAGTTTGATGTGTAACTTAGAAGGCAGTCAAAACAAGCCACACCTCTGCTGTCTGTAACCAGAAATTACTGCAATCCATGTCTGTGACAGGATCCATGCTGTTTTGCAGGGGTCATAAGCCATTTTGTTCTATTCCTCACTGCAGCATGTAGGTCAAAGAGCTGAAGTATGGAGAATGTATCCTACAAAGCTATTTTCTGAATTCAGTATGCTCTTCCCTGTGCAGGCCAGGGCATATCCTTTTTTTTTTTCTCTGTGTTGTACTATAATATATATTCAAGGATTCTTTCCTATGAACCACTGGAAAGCTTGCCTGCCCTTCAATTCACTTAGGGGGAGACAGGAAGATATTAAAACACTATGAGAACTCAAGTGATATAATCAGCAGCCTTATTTCAAATTGTTGTGTTACCAGAACAAATTAAAGTACCACCAAATCTGTGAACTTTACCCCAGCCTCAGGACTGCAGCACCACTGAACATGGGCTGACAGGTTTTGTGGGTGGATGGGCGGATGTAGAGACAAAGACTTGAATGCAAAACTTGGTCCTCCTGGCAGAGGAAACTCCCTCCCTGCAGAAGTTCCATTACTGACCGGTTACAAATTACATTATTGCACTGTGCTTTGTGTGTAGCTGTCAGCAAATAAGGTGCTTAGCATGCATGGTATGAAGTGCTTATTGCCTATGGAAAGTGCAAAATGCATATTACATTTATTGAAGAGGGAACTCACTAGATCTTGAGGGTTTGACAGATATCCAGTAACACTCAGATATTGATCTAACTGTTGCAGCAGAACATTGCCCAACCCTTCAGCCTCGTTCTGTGTTGTTAATAAATAGAAATACCTGGATATTTAAGTAAGAGAGCTAAATAGACCCGCAAACACCCAGCAAGGAGTTAGGGAATCCTGAATCCTGCATCTCCTTGAAAGCTGCGAGTGAGCTAGTTTTCTGAAAATCTGCTTAATAGGAAACAGCAAGACTACTTGTAATCATGGGGTTGTCAGAGTCTGCTAAGTCACTGAGACTTCAGAGATTTTCTATTAATACAGCATCCACTTTGACCAAAATAATTACTTATTTACTAGCATTATTTCCTGTAGCTTCTTGGGTATCCGCTAGCTGAATGACAAATCACTTGGCCACTGTATTAGGCAAACCTTTTGTTTGTTAATCTGCCCAGCTCCCTGCATTTGGCATGGCACTTGACATTAGAGGCTGATTCCAGAAAATACATGAGGAAACAGTTACAACAGGAAATTTCTGCTAAATGAATTTTGCAAATGGAAAATCTTCAATAGTAGTTTTCTTTTCCGTGGTGTTGGTTTTTTATTTTTTTTTTTGGTCTATTTTTAATGATATATTTATGTTTATCCTTCATTTTGCAGGAGGCAAAGGGAGATTTTTCAAGGTAGGTGACATTAATAGATTTTGTCATTGTGTGCTGTGAGAATGAATCTGGTGAAATCGCGGCATGAGTGATGTGACTCTGTTGTAGCTGTGTAGCAACAGGAATGCATTGCTAGCATTAGACATCATGTTTTCTGAAATCATTTCTTTCCAAAACACAGCCTTTGACCAGACCATGCCCTTGCAAACAGCATTGTTTGTTACTTTGTTGTTGACAAATCCCTTTATATGCCGGTAAAGTTCAGGAAATAGACTAGTCTTCGGAAGGAAATTACTAAGGAAATGACTCTACGATCACTGTTATATCACAGATCTAGCCAGAGGCAACATTAAAATTCCATCACTAATTGATATTTCAGCTTGAATTTGGACTGAGCTCTCAAAATCAGAATTTAAATGACTGGTTTTGTTGAACTTCTGCTATCCCTTGAGCCAAAACTTTAGAACTGCTCTAAGGAATTCAAAGAGGTGACTGTGCCTGCTGTTTCAGGAGACTATTAATGAAATGCCCCCAAAACTTTCCTTAAAGTTGATAGTATCTGTCAGTAGCAACCAAAGATCAAATGGCTGTTTGATATCTCATGTGAGAAACATGAAAGTTCTTCATCTGAAGCGTAGGAGAACTGTCTGTGCTAAATAATTCACATACTCCATATATTATTTTTGCTGACCTAAGCCTGAGTTCATCTGGAGAACCACAATATCCACTGAAGCTGGTTTTAGAGAAGAAAACAAAGTGCAAATGGTCAGTGAGGCTGAATTGCTAGAGGAGCCTGAAGAGGTGTCATTCCTGTCAGCACTGAGATACACTGAGAGAAAAGTGTAGTGGTACTCTGCACACACACAGAAGATTGTAAAAAAACATGATGACTGGATAAACATCAGGCCCCATCTTATGGTGTACTGGGACTTCTAGCCCACTGAATTTCAGACAAAGCAGTGAAAAGGGATTACAAATATTGCCTGCTCATCATAGAATCTGAGACTGACATAACATAACCCTTGCTAAAAGGAAGTTTAAGTTCTGCCTTAACTTTTGTGAAAACGAAGTACAAACCCCATTTTCCTTCATCTTTCAGTTTCACCCAATTTGAAATAACTCGGTTACCAGCAGTGTTTATTTAGGAGACACTGGAGTACATGTGGCTGTTTTATTTCTCAGTCTGGTTTTCCATGTACTGCTATGTGCTCAGTCCAGACAATCTGGACCAAGCAGAACTTTGTTGCTCAGATCTGTGATAAATCTCATTTTACACTGGTTTTGCTATGAGGACCGATATTTAAAGTTTCTCAGAATATCTTTGACATGGTGAAAACACACCTACACTATAAGTTCAGACTCTGAACCTCAGAACAGAAAGGAATCAGATGGCTTGGGATAATAGGACTGAGAACATTTTCTTTTCAAGTATTTCTTTCCAGACCTGAAGTGGAAATAGCAGGTGGAAAACATCCATCCTTGTTGTCCCTTGTAAAAAGAATAGTTGAGTTTATCACAGTGCATTTCTCTAGGTCTTGAGAGCACAGAAGATATCACAACACATGGTATTAACTGCTTCCTCCATGCTGGTGTAGCAGTCATCACCAATGGCAGGGGGGTTGGAACTAGGTGGTCTTTAAGGTCCCTTCCAACCCAAATCATTCTATGATTCTATGATTAAACCAGTTAGCTTTTATTCCTTTTCACCTGTAGATCTCAAAAGTTTTAAGTGGAAGTGGGGAATCCTTATGGCCAAGTCAAGCAGAGAAGTGTTGCCATAATAACAACCTGCTGACAGTGCCAGGGATCTTAATTTATAAACGGGCTTTGGAGGCAAAGCAGTCTGCCATCTTAATAGAATTTAAATCCTGTTCATGATGGAAGGTTGAAGAATCCTACCCTGACACCATATATTCTAGGAGAAGACTTAGCATCTCCAGGGACATCTGCCCAGTGTCTCCCCTGTAATATGTACTGACAGGGGGTTATGTGCTGGGTGAGATCCAGGTGCTACTGAAATCAGCATGAGCTTGTTGTGGTCAAGACTTTGCCCACTGAGACTTGTGGTCATTCATATCAGTGGCGCAAAATCTGAGAGGCAAACCACGCCTGGGGCCAGCAAGAGGAACTGCAGATGGAGATGTATGTACTGCTTTCTGTTAGGGCTGAAGTTGGCTTCGCTGTCTGAAGTTTATTGTTGTTGAAATGTTGTTTGTACTAGAACTGGCAGTTGTTCGAAACAGAGAAGCCCTGCAATTGTGAATGTCTTGCTGCTGAGATTTAAAGATAATATCTTGTTCATGGCAGCATATGTTGCATGAAGGCTGAACTCTTGAACTCTTGCTCTGTTTTCAAATAATACAGACTGCAAATTTCCACACCTGTGTTGTCTGCTGCCACCATCAGATTTATAGCCTGTGCGACTGCAAGTTTCTCTTTGGCCCTGATCCATAAAAGCACATAAGCACTGGCTCATTTGTAATGATGGGAGAATAGCTGTTCCCATGGGACTCTTCCTATGAGTTGCTGCTGATCACCTCAGGTGCTGGGATAGCCAAGGCCAATTTGTCACAACTGCAGCTGTGGGTTGGCACCTGCCCATGGTGACCCCAGTGTGATTACCTCCAAACCCCACTGCACCCAGGTGGTGGATCACAACAGGCTAGTTCAAGATTCCTGAATGCTGTTGCACATCTCCTTTTTGGGCTTCATCAGACCTTAAAATAAAATAAAATAAAATAAAATAAAATAAAATAAAATAAAATAAAATAAAATAAAAGCTGCATCTACAGCAGCAGCTCCCACTGCTACTTTAGAAGAACTCATCCCATGTCTCAGAATTATAACTGTGCTCACAGTACTCCTCTTTCCTGTGCCCAGGGGGCCTTACGTGCTGTTTCAATGACATGTCCTACATCCTTCTGTAGGACATCATCATGTGTGAGTCTCTCAGCACTGATCCTTGCCAGCTAGGATTACTGCCTAGCTTGGGCATCTCAGTGACTGTCCAGTGTTTGGTGAGCCTGGAGAACATGTACTCTGAATCACCCTTATCTGTCTGCAGCTGAGATACCACAATAGCCCTGACAGATCAGTTTAGTCTCTATAGTGAACATTCAGCTAAGTTTTCTTTTTGCATTTCTAACATGTGCTTCATTTCAAAAACAAATCCATCAGAAACCCTGAGTTCTTTAACCCTTGTAGGTGAATTCAGAAAAATATTTCTCATTGTTTGGTGGAAGTGGCCTGGTCTAACTCAGTGTTTCACAAGCAGATTTGCATAAAGGGAACATCTCTGAGTTCGTACAGATTTAGGCAGAACAAGAGCTGAGTAAGGTTTTAAAATAGAAAGTTATTCTCTGTAAGAAGTTCCCAGTTCTCTGCATTAAGAGATAAAACTTTCCACGTTATTTCAGACTACCCAAATGCTTCTGCTGACAAGACTGAAAAAAGTTTACACTTAGCCTAGTACATGCATCTGGATTTAGGATAATCATGTTCAGCTGATTCTCAAATTAAAAGAGACACTTTAGATTTAATCTATGCTTTTTGTTATTAGTTATGAAAAATTTGACTTCAGGGGCACAGAAACACCTGTGGAAAGCTCCTAGACTTGTGTCCTGCAAACAGATGCAAAGGTTATTAGCTCAAGCTAATATTGTTTCTAGGTGGGAGCAGAGTCACACTTGGTTGGCAGAGCATAGGCAGTTTCAAGTTTCATTTCTTTAGATGACTGTAAATCCTATAGGTGTGACCCTCTTTAGGCCCTCAAAGAGGAAGGATCTGTGGTGCTCTGGCTTATGTGAGGGTGGAGCACAGCATTTTGTTGTTGAGATTTTCCCCGTAATTAATCCTACCAGATTTAAAATCCTGTCTGATGTTGACCAAAATTGTTGGGCAATTCAGGCCAACTTTGGTTTTAAAAGTTCAGAATCCAGCTTTTCAACATCATACACCCCCTATGTCAAGGCAGCTAGAAATAACATATACTGATCATTTGTCCCTCAAATTGAGGAATAAAATACTAAATAAAAGAAAATCCTGAAATGTTGTAGCTAATTCTTCAGGCAGCCCCTTATTGCTAGATTATCTCTGGTTTAAATATATGAGATATTTCGAGTGAACTCCAGGCATCTCCCAGCAAAATATGAAATAATAAGAGAGGAAAGAAACAGCCAGTTTGCTGTTAAGTAGAATTTTGTAATAATTTCAGCATCTGGATAGATGGTAACCTAACATAGTTTCAGGCTTCCTTTTCTGGCAGTGTAACCAAGTGACGTGTAACCAGTTAGAATTTATTAAGTGGTTACAAAACCCAGTCTGGACTCTTCCATCTTGCAACCACATGGAGGAGATCCTACACACTGTATCTCAAATGGTACTGTTTATTCTGAGAATTTCAGACTCTGCATTTCCTTTTTCATTCAACTGAATTAATTGCCAAGCTGAGAAGAGTTGAGAGCTTTCACCTGCAGTTTTGTTTGGTTACTGACTGTTATTATTACATATGCTGAAAAACGTATGGATTTCCTGAGGCTCAACTGCGTATATAATATTGCTCAAAATTATTGCAGGCAGCTGGGGGGAAA
>VXAV01008351.1:57791-73317 GCA_013399715.1 Alectura lathami | reverse complement strand
GATATCCAATTTCTGGCCCTCATAATCCTCTCAGAAAATATTAGATCAGCTTTCGTAGACCTCATACCTGATATTTCCTACTCTAACCTTATTTTCCAGATGATCAGTTCCATTTCACAGTGTTCTACAGTCTTCTTTGGTATCCTCAGATGGAATAGATTCTGTCCATGAATTGTTATCTCCACGTCTTCAATTTCTATCTCCACTTCATTCAATTTTTCAGTGAAACTTTGGAAATTCTAGTTGTAGCTTGTAGAGCATTTTATTAATCTCTGCCATGTCCTTAATAAATAAAGTCTGTCATTGTGCTACAGCTCAAATTCACAGACAGTGAAAACTGACAATGAAGAAAAAATTTCAAATCTCACCTCTTGGAAAGTTGCATGGAAATTCCTTTGAGCACCAAAGACTAGTACTGACACTATCACTGTCTAATAAACATAATTTATTTAAAAATCAGCAAAAAGCCCACTGTGTGGGAGTCATTAGGTCACAATTTTATTTTGCCTGGTTAATGAAGTCCTTGGTATAGAAAGAAAAATGTGCTGATTAAAAATAATGTTTTCAAAATTACAGATTGGAATTAAGTGACATTTTTCTTCATTTTCCCTAACTCGCTGACAGAAAACTAGATTGAAATATTTTGAATAGACTGTCAGGAATTTTATTTTAATCTCATTTCATTTGAGAAATGAATATTGAAATCCCCAGGATGGAAAGTTTCGTGCAAGATAAAAATGACATTTTCATATCTTTTTTTTTTTTTTTTTTTTTCCAGTCTGTCAGAAGTTCTATAGATTGTATCAAATTTTTGTTTTTCTTTTTTTTTCCCTTGCAATTACTTCCAAATTAAACCACAAAACCATAGGAAGGCATCAGTTTACTAAGTTTTCGTAGATTCATCCTCAGAAAAGTTCTGCTCTAGTTATGACCAAAACTGAAGGCGATGTTCCTCTTCAACTCAATCTCCAAAAAAGGGCTTTGTGCTCAGAATGGCTGGGTTCAGCCCCAGCCCCAGTTCACTACCTTCACAGGACATATCATAGAATCATAGAATCATAGAATGGCTTGGGTTGGAAGGGACATCAGAGATCATCAAGTTCCAAACCCCCTGCTGTGGACAGGGCTGCCAGCCACTAGCTCACTAGATCCAACTGCCCAGGAACCCATCCAGCCTGGCCTTGAACACAGCCAGGGATGGGGCATCCACAGCTTCTCTGGGCAGCCTGTGCCAGTGCCTCACCACTCTCTCAGGGAAGAATTTCTTCCTGATGTCCAACCTAAACCTCCCCTCTTTCAGTTTTAGCCCATTACCCCTTGTCCTACCATTATCCACCCACGTAAAAAGTCGGTCCCCCTCCTGCCTGTAAGCTCCTTTCAAGTATTGGAAGGCCACAATGAGGTCTCCCCGGAGCCTTCTCTTTTCCAAGCTTAACAATCCCAACACCCTCAACCTTTCCTCATAGGAGAGGTGCTCCAGCCCTCTGACCATTTTGGTGGCCCTCCTCTGGACCCGCTCCAACAGCTCCACATCCCCTCTGTACTGGGGGCCCCAGGCCTGGACACAGTACTCCAGGTGAGGCCTTCCAAGGGCAGAGTAGAGGGGGACGATCACCTCCCTCTCCCTGCTGGCCACCCCTCTCTTGATGCAGCCCAGGATGCCATTGGCCTTCCTGGCTGCAAGAGCGCACTGCCGGCTCATGTCCAGCTTTTCGTCAATCAAAACGCCCAAGTCCTTCTCCACAGGGCAGTGCGCTCTTGCAGCCAGGAAGGCTGCAAGATCAGAGGGCTGGAGCACCTCTCCTATGAGGAAAGTTTGAGAGTGTTGGGGTTGTTTGGCTTGGAATAGAGAAGGCTCTGGGGAGACCTCATTGCGGCCTTCCAATACTTAAAAGGAGCTCATGAGCAGGAGGGGGACCGACTTTTTACACAGACGGATAATGGTAGGACAAGGGGTAATGGGCTAAAACTGGAGGAGGGGAGGTTTAGGTTGGACATCAGGAAGAAATTCTTCCCTGAGAGAGTGGTGAGGCACTGGCACAGGCTGCCCAGAGAAGTTGTGGCTGCCCCATCCCTGGCTGTGTTCAAGGCCAGGCTGGATGGGTTCCTGGGCAGTTTGATCTAGTGAATTAGTGTTTGGCAGCCCTGTCCACAGCAGGGGGGTTGGAGCTAAATGATCTTTGATGTCCCTTCCAACCCAAGCCATTCTATGATTCTATGATTGCCCCGACCCAAGTGCAACACCTTGCACTTGGCCTTGTTGAACCTCATCAGGTTCTCATGGGCCAACTTTTCAAGCCTCTCCAGGTCCCTCTGGATGGCATCCTTTTCTTCAGTGGTATTAACTGCTCCACTCAGCTTGGTGTCATCAGCAAACTTGCTGAGGGTGCACTCGATCCCACAGTCTAAGTCGTCAACAAAGATGTTGAAGAGCACTGGTCATGTCCCATCTCCAAAAGCCCTCCAAAATTTTCAGCAGAGAGGTGATGCCACACAGCTACAGGAGAGCAGATATTCCCTCTGGTGAAGGGGATGATTAGCAAGTTCATACTGTGTCAAACGTACAACATCATCAAAACTGATTATTCTCAGGCTATATCTCCCCACCCTGTACATGGGAACACAGCATATTAGCATGCTTGATTGATCCATCTATAGACTGAATGTTGGCACTGCAAGCAACTCCAAGGCCAGAGGCAGTACATCAGCCACTTGAGAAAGTTGTGGAAAGGTCTTTGCCTTCATTAATAAAATAAAGCAATTATCTACATACAATTACATACAGCAGACAACTCATAAATGTCAATGTTAATGTTTTCAAAATTCAATGTGTCAAAAGCATATCAACATATCAACATTTTTGTATAAAGGGCATTATCTACTGAACAAAACAATGTTTTTTGGAAAGCAACGGAAAAAAATATTGAAAGCTATGCTATTCTTGCATACATCTTACCTGTCTTTGGTAACCCATCACTCTGCTCCAATCAAAAAGGATATTTTTCAGTGTGGTTAACATGATGTAGCTCTCCTTCACCCTGAAGCTAGCAAATAAAAAAGCAACCAAAACCAGTATCCTGGAAAGATCATGTATCTGCATTCTTATTTCTGTAACACTGTTTATGTCTATATCTGCTTCTCACCATTTGCCTCGCATTGTAATTTTGAGGAAGAAAGAGTCTGTATTTTTCCTATGCTACCTAATTCTAGACAGCTTGTGACATTACATTGCAAATAATCTAGTGAGAAAAATAATACAAACCAATATCCAACACTGAAATTATTTCTATTTTTATTACAATACTTCTGAATAATATTTTTAATACTTAATCTAATGACATCATTACAATTAGCATTAGCATTATAGTGGAACAGATGATCCAGATCAAATATTATTCTCTGAAATTATGTTAGTCCTGTAACTTCAAAAGCTTTTGCAAATTAAGAAACATGAGTTTATGATACTCTGTGAGTTCTTTTGTGCTCTAAGAGAATGAACGTGATATACAACAATCTAAAAACTTTGTTTTGTTATTTTATAAGATAAAAAACACAATACTTGTTCAGCATTTCAAAATAAAACAACTTCTCTATCTCTTTGCGTTCACTAAGGCATTTGTTTTAAAGTGTTTAAACTATAACCACGTGCACTCAAGGACTGTCCCTGATCAACACAGATGATGGAGGAGGCATGGACAGGTGCAAACAGGCAGACCTGTGCAAGGAAACAAGCAGACATTGCTGACCAACCATAAAACTTCATGTGCTCTCACTTCCTGCAGACAAGAAAATCCATTTCCCTGGGCCGTCCTTTAGACCATCACTCTGCTCATGCTACACACAGGTACCAGCAGAGACCTGGGTCTGCTGCTGCAGACAGTACAGGAAACAATGGAAAGTAGTCTTCACCAAGCTGGCAACATCAAAACAACCATGAAGGCTTCACAACCAGGGGAATGCCTCCAGCTGCAGCGATGTCATGCCCACTTATGAAAAGCAAAAACACACAGATCTTGGGGATTAGAGAGGTGCCTGAAACTAGACACTCAATGAAAGAGGAATTGCAGCTAGTTACTGTGAGCCAGAGATGAGACTTAGCCAAAACTGAACAGTGACAGCTTTTATACAATTAATATGGGCTCTTTTCCAACAAAATAACCTTTTCTGTTTTATTTAATCATCCAAAAGAAATGAATAATTGGGGGAAGGCAGGAGCAGCAGCCTGGTTCAAGGACATCCTAGACAGTGGAAACTCACTGGACTCGATTGCTGTTTATTCCTCATAATTTTCCTCCTCTGAGGCAAGGATGGAAGAAGAAACGGGAAAGAATCAAATCAAGTGAGCTTAGGACTCGACAGCTACTTGCCATTGGGACATTTTTGTGTCAGCATAGCCAAGAAGAAGAAAGAGTCACATGGAGCATTGAGGAGAAAAGCAAGGGAGGGATTTGCTAGCCATTAGACCATTATTTCCACCTCAGTGATGAATAGTCAGGGTCAGGAAAAAGGTAAAGAGTAGGAAACCCCCATTGTTGTGCAAGAGCAAGACAGAAAAATGGATGAGCTGACAACAGCTAACACTGACCCAGCTATCAGGCAGAAAAAGTGGTATGCAAGTGGTTGCAGCTGTTCAAAAATACCATGGCAGCAGCAAGAAAAGTAGCCATTACCTCTTCCATCTCTTCTGCCTTAGCTACTGGGAGTGTGAGGACTGAATGGCATTGAAAATATGTGCAAAGATAAAGAAAGAGCTCCTCCAAGGAATCCACTGAAGAGTTAGTACATAGTAAAATATGTTTTATTAATTTAAATCTTTTAGTGCCAAGTTCTCATGCTGTTACTCCCACTTTTCCTTGCAGATTATTGTATGAACAAAATAATTTTGGCAAGGAGAGCATATATGCATTAGACTGTCATGACCGTGTATGTAAAGAACATGCTGTAATGGATTTGTAGTCTCTTGCACCTGAAATTATTATAAGAGGAAAATTTTGGGCATAAAAATGGAAAAGCACATAGGAAAACAAAAAGGTCCTAAGGGGGGATTCCCCTCACCTAAATGTAGATGTCTGAAATGTTGAAATATAGAACCCTTCCACTCTCAGTGGTACTGTTGGAGGACAATATTTTCCTCATAGGGTAAATGTCTAAAATGAACTAAATTAATTCTGATTATTTCCTGGAATTGTCTATTTCTGTCCAGTGGACCCACACACATACAACTAACCAACTATCTTCTAAGTAGACAAAGCTATGTAAGATTTTTCCCATCATAAGAGTGTGCTGAGTGTTGCATGCAATGTCACGTCTCAGAGCATCTTTATCAATTCAAATGCATCATCTTGTACTTCCCATAGCAACAGTAATACACCAGATCTATATGTAAATTATGAAAAAGGAGAGGACTGGAAACAATCATTAGCTTTACAAGAAATAAGAAAATACCTTTTGTTGTACTAAGTAAAGTATTAAAATAAGATATGTAAATATTATCTAATACTTAAGATGAAACTTTGAGGGCAAAATCGTTGCTTGGATGATTAAAATACTGAGTACCATCTAACTGAGCTCTAAATCATCGAAATATATAAGCAAACATTCCTGGGGGGTTTTCTGGCTATAAGAGTATATAATACTATAGTAAAAATGGCATATATGTGTTCTACTGATTTGAAATAATATTATTCAGCTTTAAATTCAGCTTCAGCTTAGTAAATTTCAGAGCAGAAGACTTTTGATTGCATTCTGCTCTTGTAAGACCCCTCTGTTCCTCTTACAGTCAAAGTAACATGATTCATCTGTACTGTTGAATTATTTCTAGCTCACTAAGCAAAGTCACTGCCTTTTTTTTTTTTTCATGTTTATACACTCTTCAAAAGCCTCTGCAGACCATAAAGAGCCTTCTTGAGTCTCATAGTAGCCAATATGTCTTTTGCTTGAACAAAAACACACAGTCCTGATTGTCAGTTCAGAAACAGACATCTCTTTCTTTATCATCATGCCCAGATATTATTGCTCATCTTTTCCAAAACGTTTTGATCCAAAGTACCATGTGGGAGGAAATAAAAAGGCTCAGCAGGAGACGGATGTTAAGGATGCAGTTTCAGCCTTTGAATTTACTGTCTTTTATAAATTCAAATAAGATTATTTATACAGAGTGACCAAATGATGGTCAAACATGGAAGTGCTCAGAAGTTCAGTTAGGGTCAGCTCCTAGGATCTGCTTAACCAAATAGTTAAGAATTCTTCACTCTTATGTGCACTCCCTGACTCCCTTCTGAAATACCAAACCAGCTCTTTCATTCTCAGCTTCAAAACCATTTTTCCTTCAAGGAGATATTTTACAAGTCTTCTTTAAAGCTCGTGACTCCTCTAATTGTCAGCTTTGTTTGAATCAGAGCACACATATGTTTATTTCTTCCCCGGTAGGTATCCAAACCTGGCTCGCTAACTCCCAGAGTCACTCTCCCGTGTAAGGTTGATAGAGTCGGAAACAAATTGTGGTGAGAGGTATTCTTGACCACAGCCTCTGTTTATATAGCCTAAATATTTGGCACAATTAAACAGACAAAAAGTCTGTCCTGGTCATTCAGAAAATCATATTTTGATGGATGCAACCAGCAGTCTAGCAGTCTACTCATTTAAAAAATCTCTTGATTCAGCAGCAGTGAAAGTTATATATGTAAGCAGGCAGTAAAAGAAATATATATATATATTTCTTAGTCCTCTGTTCCCTGGTCATTTCCTCATTTGTTAATCTCCTTGCCACCATCCTTATCAGCACCTTCTTCCTCAGGACTTTTTGACTTCTCTCTACCTCTGATCTCCCTAACCTGTTCATCTAATTTTAGGTTGATTAATGAATATACAAGTTATGTGAGCATGAGGAAAGATAGTTCTGAAGGGAGATAAGTTATCTGAGGTGTACATGATAGAAGATAAAATCCTATTACTCTGTCAAGGTGGAAGTTCCACCTTCAGAAATTTTAAATCTTGGCATGGCTCTGAGCTACTTCATCTAAGCTAAAATTTAGACTTCCTTTTGAGCAGGAGGTTGGTCTAAATGATCTGCAGAGGTCCAGTCCAACTTTTTTTTCCCCCTCATTCTAGAAATAGGAGCTATCTCTCTAATAAGCAGTTGCTCAACAATATTGTGAGAACTAGAAGCATATAATTCTGTAAGCAGTGTGTGTAATATTGATGCCATTATCTTTAGCTTTAACTTTGCAAAGATTAGCAAATGAAGCTTCGAGATGGAAAGAAATAATATAGAATTGTCATTTTATAACAAAGCAATGACTCGCTTACTCCATTGCCCCCGTTATGACAGTGGCTACTTAGTAGTATGACTGCATGAAAAGTGACCTCCTAAATCTGTTTAAAGATTGTGCTTTCCAGATTTCAATTTATAGTCCTAATATGTTTTCCTTCAATCTCATATAAATGAATGTTACTATTATGCATGAAAAAAAAAAATCAGTGGAAGCCTCATTTGTAAAAAATCTGTTTACTGCCAAAGCCAAGAGAAGATACAACAAATATTCTGATCATTCAGCAGTACATTCCAAAAATACATCGTGCCGATTATGAAATTCTCAAATTTGTCCTAAAAAAGATTCCCAAGCTCAAGGTAAATTCAGCAATCTAATGCCTCTGCTCCACTCAGCATGAACAAGTTTTCTCAAATTTTGTTTGCATGTGTATTTGAGTGCAAGCATGAAGAGAAACAACCATACCGATGCTTATTTAAAAGCTGCCAGCTTACAATTTTCAATCTTGGATTCATGCAGCTGAATTAAGGTAGATAATAAAAAGCAAACTTCAGGAGACTTTACAATGAAGAGATCATTGCATTTGCCCAGAAAACCTCATCAAACGAGCTCAGCTTGTTTTAAGCTGATGGTGCTTCATTTATCATGTAGTCAGGTAGCAGGTGCTCTGCCATCTGAAGAGATCCTGAACATGAGCACAGAATTAAAAATGTAATAGATTGAGAGCAAAGAAGGTCATATTGCCACGGCTCCAGCATGGAAAAATTTTTTAGGGAAATCATTTATAGTTTGTATAACACCCAGAAGTAATTCCTCTTTCTCTTCATGCAGTGGGTAATCCTTAGCATCTTTTGCTTTGATTTCCTCAGTCTCTAGACTCTGATAGCAGTTTCTTTGGTAGTTGTTTCACACAGCCTGCTAACCTTCTGTGTTGTGGGCATGCTCCCTATTTCACAGAGACAAATCTTTCCTTCCAACAGCTGGAAAAGGTATTCCTTCCCAGTAACAAAGTTGATGACCTTCTCCCAAGAGACTCACTCCTTGGAAAGAGGGTCAGACTGGTGTGAAAGTGCAGAATTTACAAGAAAGATGCTACAGTGCCTGTGCTCTTACAAAGACATATTTTTGAAATGACTGCTATGACATAACATCATTTCTGACTCTTTTTCCAGGCTCCTCCTCTGTTATCATATCAAGACAGCTCTGACACAACCCAACTGTCTGCTTTGGTCACTTTTGCTGAACTGTCTTTAGTCTTATCCATTCCATCAACAAGCACCTGTTTCACCCTGTGACTCCACTGCCCAGATTCTTCAAATTCTTCTTCAAGCTGCTTCCATGTATAGAAATTTCTGTTTAGAGAACTCCAGATTTTTCCTCTTCATATCCAGTTTGAACATTCACTTTTATGGTAGTCTCCAGACATAGTCAACACTAGATGAGAACAAGGAACACTTAACACAAAAGTTTAATACTTCAAATTAATAAAAAGTATAATATTGTAAAAAAAAAAAATCAAACTTTATTAGTCTGCAGACAACAATTTCAAATAATCTGACTGCTGGGTGTGACACCAGACTTTGCTCTCTTTGATGGCAGTCTCAGTTAGCTATTTTTTACTATGTCTTCAAGCATCGCAAAAAGTCTTCAAAAGAGGAGACTTCTGCAACTTGTCTGTGAAGTTTAATAGATTTTTTTTTTCAGGGGTCTTTAATGAATTATGCCACTTTTCCTTCTTACTGCATGCTTATTGGACTACTATTAGTAGGCATTAACTTTGACACGAATGAAGCATCAACAGCCATCACCAACACACTGTAGACTTGCATAGGCATAGCACCTAATGGTATATATAATAATAACCTTTGGTATTAACCAAAGGACAACTTACCAAATATTCAAGTTTTATTTATCAAGTACTACACTTCAGAGGAAAAGTATTATGGATATTATGTTTCCTGGCTTTCTAATTCATTTTCTCTGAAACTTTTGCTCTGTCAATTTTCCATCTCTTGTCCCTCTGTTGACATATTTACCTCCTTCTCAAGTTTCCACTGTATTTAGATACAGAGCTGTAGAGAGAGGTTATCTGCCTTGAGGCAGAGAACGGCAGTGTGGTGGTTTCACACTGACATGCAGCTAAGCACCACAATGCTTCTCTCTTACTCCCTCTTCTCAAAATAACAGGAGGAGAAAATATGATGAGAAAAAAACCTTGTGGGTTGAGATAAGGACAGGAAGATCCCTCACTCATTACCATCACGGGCAAATCAGATTCAGACTAGGGAAATTAATGTAATTTATTGCGTATTACTAATAGACTAGAGCAGGGAGAACTAAAATCAAACTAAAAACACATTCCTCCCATCCACCTTCTTCTGTCTCCTCCCTCTGCATAGAAAAGAGGAGCAAGGAATGGGGGCTGTGGTCAGTCCACAACACTTCATCTCTGCTGCTCCTCCATGGTTACTGTCTGCTCCTGCTCCACGTGGGGTCCCTTCCACAGGTGCTGTCCTACCAAAACTGATCCCACTTGGGCTTCCCACAGGCTGCAGCTCTCCAAGCCCTGCTTCAACGCTGCTCCATACCACGGGTCCCACCCTTCAGGAGCTGCTCCAGCACAGGGCCCCACGGGCATGTGGAGATCTGCTCTGTGTGTGTCCATGGGCTGCAGGGGGACAGCCTGCTCTACCATGGGCCTCTCCTGGGCAGCAGGGAGCTTCTGCTCCGTGCCTGGAGCAACTCCTGCCCTCCTGCTGCACTGACCTTGGTGCCTGCAGGGCTGCTTCTGTCAGATTTCTCACTCCACTCTCCCAGCTGCTGTTGCACAATGTTTTTTCCTTCCTTAACTCTGCTCTCCCAGAGGCATACCCAGTGTCACTCACTGCCCAGCTCTGGCCAGCAGCAGGCCGATTTTGGAGCAGCTGGAGCTGGCTCTGATTTGACATGGGGCAGCTGCTGGGCCCTGCTCACAGAGGCCACCCCTGCAGCCCTTCGTTCTTGTTACCAAAACCTTGCCTTGTAAACCCAATACAGGCGGCTAAGCCCTATCAGCTGCTGCAGTGTTTGAAATAGGTTGAACAGGCATGTGGCATGCTTTGAAGTGACTTTCTGCATTCTATTGCCTCTCCAGTGTCCTTTTCTATTGCTACACATCTCTGATTCTCTGATTCACTCTTCTCCCCAGATCAGCTTGCTCAGCAAGTGTCTGATGATACCTTTCACACTGAAGTGGGTAACGGATGAAAATCATCTGTCTGGGGCAACACACAAGCAGCAGCAGTTTGCCAAATTGCTCCTTGTCCTTGTTTGGAAATGAAGGAGGGAACACAGCAGAACCATTTGGAAAGGAAGGAATCCACATTTCCCTGGCACTGGCAGTTGCTCTGTTTCCCATGGGTGATTAACTTTGTTTACACCCAAGCAGAGGCTGGAGAAGGTAAAAGAAACATCACGGAGTATTGCATTAGCATCAAAAATGTCTCCTGTTTTAAATTCTTGCTTTTATTTATCTTCAGCAACAGTAATAATGTATTTTTACACCTAGTGGATTTCAACTGACGAAAATCAAATATACTGGGGAAGCTGACAGGTGTTGCAAGCTTCTTGCATGCAATGACTTTAACAAACACTTAAAGAAAAAGGTCTCAGAGAAAATACATCTTAATAAGCACTTTAAAATATTACCCATCATTGTAAAACTTAATCATGTGTGTAGATACTAATACAAGCCATTATCATAACAACATCTGAACAGCTTCCAAGCTGAAAATGTGTTTCTAAAGACAATAGCTAAATCGTGATAGAAACCATAGGAGAAAATAACAAATGCTTCATAACTGAACACCAACACACTTTGATGAATATCAGGAACATCACTTATTGGTCCATTTTTTCTGTTATTGCCCTAGAAGATCATAAAATTGCTAAGGTAAAAGCACAATGCAAATGGATAAACTGGTATGGTTTCCTATTTCTGTTACATTCTGTGATTTATCAATGCATCAATGCAGTTATTTTTTCCCTTTCATGACACATGAATGGGTTTTTAGAACCTCACACAGCCTATGAAGGACAGCAATCTATTGACTATCTTGACCTTTTGCTCATTCTAAACTTTGACTGACTGGCCTCCTCTCTTCTGCCAGCGTTGGCAGCTGCTGGAAAAAAACACAGCCACAGCCAGTCAAATTACTGAATTTTGAAAAGATGAAATCAGCTCTGCTTGGCTTATGATGTGATCTCTCATAAGCCCATTCAGGCACTGAAATTCAGATGCCTTGTTCCTGTGACAAAGATGAGATCAAGAACAGGAGGATTAACAGGAGTATCAGATGAATTAATATGCCTTCAATAAAGACTTCAAGAAAACACTGTGGTGGTACAAATTTAATCTGCCTTGTTACAATAGTTTACTATCTTATGTACAAGAGCCAAATTCATGCTTTTCATTGTTACATAATATTGACATTTTGAAAAATTCTTATATGAATACCTATGTTTATTGAGCCAATATTTACACGTTTTGATAAGACTTCTTTGACAAGGATAACAGTATTTTGAATAGTAATGTACCATTGTGAGAGTGAGGTTTATCCCTTCTTCTGTTAAATACTCAGTTTTGTTACACCTCAAAGTAATAAAATATTATAAAGTAGCTGGAATTCTTTATTTTGAATTGTGCAGAGTTAAACGTGTGATATTATCTTCTGCAATAATTGCACTTTTGTTGTTCTTGATACCATCTTCATTCATGCAACAGCAAAACAATGCTTACCCTAACTTGGCATACGCCAGCAGAAAAATAATCCCCATATAAAGGCAGTATAAATAAGGGAAGAACTTACAGACTTACAGAACTTACAGACTTGTAGACTTATGGAACTTCACAAAAGTGACCATGTTGTTAGTTCCTAGAAGACAGTCTTCAGTGTATTCCAACATAAAATACAAGACCAAAGGTATGTTTAATATTCAGAAGACAACATGTTTTCTGTAACGTAAAAGACCTATAGAAAACTGTGCAAAAGACAGGTGTCCAAGAAGAGACAATTCTTTTAATTTTACAGTAAGGACTGCTGAAAGATATTTTTTATAGTAACATTGTCAACTATTCCAACAAAATGAATAATGTATTAATAAAAAATCATATAAATAAACACCATAGATTGATAAAATTGAGCCAAATTACGTTGTATTCTTCAACTTGTTTAACAGATAACTTTTTAAAATACATCATCCGACTTAAGTATATTAAGTGTGTTAAAAAGGAACAATAATCTCCAGTCCAAGAGCAGCTAAAGGGAGTTGGATTGGCATTGACATGTAGGATGCAGTGCTAGAAATAGTCACAGCACTTCTGTGAACCTCCTGGAAGGAGCTTCTGCTGCTTGAATTAACTAGTGTGTGGATGGCAGCTTAGTGGTGATCTCTAGTCAACATTATACAATAAATGGCCAATTAACAGGCAGCAAGGAAAGCCTGAGAATATTTTTAGTTCACATAGGTCTATACTCAATTTATTTTGACAGCAATTACTGATTGCTGTTTCACATCTCAAAGACAATTATCCACCCTCAGCTCCTCTATTTCCTAATCCCTTTCTACTAAAGGAAGACTGCTTATTAAACACTCACTAATATGCCTTGCCAGCCTTCAAGTCTCTGCATATTCTTTTTCTTCAAGTACTCCAAGTGAAAAGCTGGGTCAGGAACTACTCCTAAAAGCTATAATGCCCCAAGATAACCATCAAGAATTACTTTTCATACAACACAGTGCAAATGAAAAGTTCAGAAGATATGACCACTTGCATAAGTTTCCTGCAAAAAAATAAATCCTCACAAGGGACTATAATTTAATCATTGAGGACCAAGTTGTTGGAGCAAGACCTTCAAGATAACAGGCATAATCTTCCTGGACTTGCAGACCTAATAACTGGAGATCCTATAATTATAATTCATTAATTAATGAAAACAAGCTCTGTATAAGTGCTTGTGTGTGTGTGTGTTTGTGAAGATGGTCTAAAATACCTTAGACACTACAGGATTTTGCAGACTTTTTTATTGATAAACTGAAGAAAGAGATGAAAATTGTTAAATAAATATTAACTCATGCCCTGATAAAGCTTGGCCACTTTCTTACGCTATCTTGAAAACTGTGACTTAAAATAGTTAACATAATATTATTAGCAAGAGTAACAATAGTAACAGTAATTCACTAAGCTACTAAGCTGAAGAAGAGACATTTCCAGGATGTCTCTGGGAGTCTCCAGCTGTAGATTTAGTACTGCTTCTAACTGACTTTCAAAGACTCTTAAGAAAAAGCTGGATATGAAGAAACTGGGCCATGGATAATATTTGGCTTCAGGTGGGCTGTAGCCAAATCTGATATAACAACACCAAGATAAAAGTAATGCTTTATTTCTGTGAAAAACTGAGAATGGAAATATACATGTATATACACACAATGACAAGGAAGCTAATGATTGCTTCATTCTTTATGTTTCTCTACTTCAATTTGTTGAACTACAAGTAGGGGTAGATGGAATACAGCTAAAGAAAGCACCCATATGGACAGTCATTAATATGTATTTGTTTGTCTGAATTTCTTGTCTGACAGCATAATTTTGGATTTTTCTTCCAGAGACATTGGGAGTGGGTTTCAGCTGTCAGAAGAAAAACCTGTTTTCCTTGCCTGCAAATGGGTGAGGATGTTTAGGTAACCACTGCGATCACTGATGATCTGGTTAATATAGTCATGCAAGGTGGAAAACAATGACTTTGCTCCCTCAGAAATTAGGCACCACCCTTGGCCAGTCACTCTGCAGATTTAATGGACTTTACTGCCAATGAACTTGATACTGTTGCCTACAGGTAGGTATCTAGGACGCCCTACAGTAACCTGACTGGACTCCATCTGTTTCTACAAAATGAAACAGATCAATCTCCAGTCCTTTGCCATATTTATTGGTGCTATATCACATCATTGATGTCCCAGGGTGTCTCAAATGGCTCCAGACCCCTGAGTGTGGGAACCTTCATAGAGCTCTAGCTGTATTGATTACAGAGGCATCTAAGCTTAGATGTGTGTGTGACACTGTGAGCTGACAACCACCCTGGATGTCAACATTCTCAAATTTTTATATATCATAAACTGACAGGACAAAAAGATTAACTGGCCAGATATTTTTACATTCTGTAGTGTAGTGGGCTGTCCTTATTATAAGGTTAAGGCCAAGAATCTGCAGTGAGAAGGCTGAGGAATGGCAGGGGCTTATGCAGGAAGAGGGAAAGATCTTCAGTTATAATCCAGGTACTCAAGAAAAAATGAATAATTTATTTCTACCAAGGCTAGATTATACTGTCATTTATATTTAATGTTTTTCATTGTAAAGGGCTCCTACATCAAAAGAAATACATGCCTTACAATTGTAACACAATTACCACTCCACAGCAACAATCTCAATGAAGTAACATAAGGTATTGCTAAAGAATCTTGGAAAAAAAGCAAAGTTTGATAAAGAACACTAGGATATACTCTTATTTTTAGCAAAAAATGTGCCTTAAGGCTGAATTTCCAAATAGAGACAATTGAGCAAATCTCATAACTGCACAAGACACAGTGATTTGAAATGCCAATCAGGTAATTTCACATACAAATGCAGAGTTCACTGNGTGTTGATAAATGATCATGGGTGGATGACACATTCCTGAAACAATCACAGATATAAATATTTTCAGGAAACTTCTTAAGCCTGACATCCATGTTCTGGTTATCTTTTCCCATCTATCAATTTTCCCATCTTTTGTCCTGTTCAGTCATTTATACTATGCAAAGGAGTGAAAATTGATATCACCTTCAAATGGGAGGATTTTTCACATTTTTTTTTTCCACAGTTTCAGAAGGTGTCATGTCTGAAATTTCAATGAAAAAAAATCTAGTTGGAATAGTGAGGCTGAAACAGTATTGTCAATTAAGAGCATGGACAATCTTTCAAATCTTCAAATGTTTTTACATTTATTGAAATTCAGTGTAGAGTTGAGTTTCTGTAAAAGTTCTAAGAGTGAGTGAAAAATAGAATAGGTTTTGTCACTGGATTTCCTAAAACCTCAGTACTAAAAGGCTGTTTTATTATTTATTTTCCCCTGAGAGTTTTATAACTGTACTGCAGTGAATAGCTTTTTCTGGTTTTATGATTTGTTAATTCATCATTCCCACAAAGAATTAAAAAAAAAAATCTATAAGAATCTATAAGA
>VXAV01008351.1:39897-52147 GCA_013399715.1 Alectura lathami | reverse complement strand
TGAACAGTCCCAGTTCTTTCAGCCTCTACTCATAGGATAGATGTTTTACACCCTTCTTGATTGGTCATCTTGATGGCCCTTTGCTGGACTCTTCCCAGTAGTCCCATGTCTTTGGGTGGGTGTATCAGAGAGAGAAAGAGAAGAGAGAAGGAGAAAAGGAGATTAGCCTGTCATTACCCTTGTCCCTTCCGAGTCCCAAAAAGATGAATTCCTTTGAATGTTTTCCTAGGACAAAAAAATTCTACTTAGAACAATTTTTTTTATTATTTTTTTGTGGGCTAAAGAAATAGGCATGATGTCAGGGGCTGGCCTAGGTATTAGATGACCTTATCAACTGGATCTTACTCATTTTTAAAATCTCAGTGTGGGTTTCATCTCACCTGAGTTTAGATGCCTGTTCTGTAGGCTTTTGAACTAGTCTTCAAGGTCCTTTTGCAGTCATTAGAGGGAACTGAATTCACCTGCCTAATTCAATGTCTTACAGAAGTAACTGGTGATTCAGCAGTTTGGATTTCTTTGGAGATTTTCTTAACTGCTTGCAGGTTTATGTTTTTTTTTGTTGTTGTTTGTTTGTTTGTTTTTTCATTTTGTTCCTGAATTTCTGAAGTCAGTATTAGGGAGTTGATGCCTTGAAAGAATTAAGGTGACTTTCTCCTACTCTTATGTGATGCAATGGCAATAATATATAAAGAAAGTCTTATTGTTGTAAAGGTTTCTTTTCTTTTTGAATGCCTGTCTAGAGTACATCTCTATATTAACCTTGCAATGCAGCCAAGATACAACAAATGCAATTATGTTTTTTAAATAGGAAAGGTATTTGAATGCCTCTAAAAAAAAAGAAAAAAAAAATAAAGAGTGGGGGAGAGATTGCAATGCTAGCCTCTCCTTTTTGTCTGTGGTTTATCACTTTTTTCTTTTTTAAGAACGACTCCTCTAGCTGAGACAGTTCCATTCAGGTATCCAGTGTACAGCTATGATCTCACTTGTAGGGATGGGATTTGGTATCTTTCCAATTTGCAGATCGGTAGCCTCTTACAGGAAACCATAAGCTAAAGCACAGCGCTCTGTGTTGCCTTTTCTTCTATCACAGTTTAAAGCAGCATTCAAGGCAATGCACTTGATAGGAATTATGCCGGGCAGTGCAACTCCCACATTTTTGTTTTTAATTTGACATGTTGTGGTAGCCTTGGCAACCACTCTGCTGCACAGTCAGTGCCCATCTGCAGCTCTCTGGTCCACAGCAGCTTGAAGGCTGCTCTGTTTTGTGAAAGGATGCATGAAACGCCTTGGATTCTCCCTCTGGCCTTGTATTGTTCAGGGTAACTGCAGAGGTTTGGCAGCAAATCTCCCAATATTTAACAGTGGGGAGTCTTTTCACCTCCCAGTGAATGAAGCACAAGGGTTTTCAGTTGAGAGGAAATTTCATCTTCCTGTAGAAGGCTACAGGACAGATGTGCTCACCTCTAATCACTGCTGTCATCCTGCCCCAGAAGCTTACATTACTAAAAGCACAGTTTGTGCACTCCCACTTTGGGATGCTATGAGACAAGCTACCCACTACTATCCACTGATAGGCCATTTTCGGAAAAAGGCCATCATTGTAACTGCAGACCTGTAGGCCCTTTCAGTAGCCTGTAGCTCCTAGAGAACTGTGGCAGAGTGGGGGACAGCAAAGCAAGTTTAGGCTTACTGTTNAAAATAATATCTTCATTGTGCATAGTTTCTTTTATACTGCACTGTTTGAGAAGGGATTCCTCAAGCCACAACTGTATGTCTTTTCTCACAATAATGAATGGAATAAAGCAGGGTGGGTTTCAGGGGGTGGGGAAGCTAAAGGAAGAAACAGTGTTTTGTTTTCACTTGCAGTTTGAATGGGTAAGACTGCCTGTCTTCAGAAAACTTCAATAATTGTGATGGGTTGCTATAGCAACATATCTACAGAAACAGAACTGGCTTCCCAAGAGAAAACAGTGTACTGTTGTATTTTGATGAGAGTACGGATGCAGGTCATCATTGTAAGATGCACTTGGGGAGCAATTAAGATGTTTATGGTCGTAGTCTCATTGTTCTTGCTTAGCAGGACAGTAGTATATTGAAGAAGAGATCTATATTTCCTTCTCCACTACCTAACTTTCCCAAACTGCAGTTTTTTATTTTGAATGTATCTTAACTATTCCACTATTTTGAATCCTGTAGAAAAGAAAATCTAACTTCCACAGTGTTTTTGGGTTTCTTATTTTCCCTAGCCAATTTGTTATTCAGTCAGATTTAGGCTTAACATCACTATAGTACATTATGCATAATGGAGAAATCTTAAAACCATGTGCCATTACAGCCAGAACACAATTCACTAAAACATACAATGATAACTGTGCCTGGTGACTCTTTTATTAATAAAGAAATTCAAGACTATTGAGATACAGAACCAAATGCATCTTAGAGGAAGGAGAGGATTTGGTGTGTGCTTAACATCTAATCCAAGCTCATTAAAAAGAACTTTTAGAATGACCAGTACTAACAATCTAATTTCCATAACTGATATTACTGGGTTAAAACATGGTCACTTTCTGAAAACTAAGACAAATTAAAGTTGTATCTTCCACAGAGAATCGTTTTGTTGCACAAACAAATCCAAACACAGAATAAAACTCTGCAGAGCTGCCTTGACCAACAGAGATGGCAGGTAAGAAAGGCAAAAATTAATACTTAAAAGGACACTTTACATACAGAAAATGATGAACCAGCTGCTGCCCCAGCTGAGTGCATCTTGTTAGATTAGACCAAGTCTATTAGTTTACACTGAAAAAGGAGTACTGTGATCCTTCCCCATTCAGAGTCATGTCAGTATGGAAAGAGACACTAAGGAAGCATAATACTGCTCCGACTTTGTGGACTACTTGAGGGATAGGCATATAATAAACCCTATAAATCTATATTCACATTATGGCCCTGCTGAAAGCACGGCTTAAATATATGCCTGCATCTATAAACAAATGAGAGTGATAATCTTGTCCAGTCAAAAATAAGTTTTGTATTTGAATTGATATATTTGCTTTTCCATATATTTTAGTCGGTGACATCCTTCTTATTTCTGAAAAGTGTCAAGTATTGGAATTTCAGAAGCACTCTCTGTGCCTTGCTTTTTAACTCCATTCTGTCTTTCTTTCTGTTTCTTTTATGGAAACAGCTAATACAGTGCTGATCATTTAGTCCAATTGACACACCATTCCAGGATCAGTTCTCTGGACAGGGGATGGGAGGGGAAGGGAGGGGAGGGGAGGGGAGGAGAAGAAATAGAGACACACTGATGATTTGGCAAGAAAACCTTGGGCATTTGCACAAGAGAAAGATTAGAAGAGAGACTAAACATGAGATAACTGTTTTGAGCACAGTGGTAGCATTATGTTTTTGATACAGAGGTGAAATTGAGGAAACCAAAATTTTGCTGAAGATGAAACTGGCAAAGGTTGTGAAGGGCAGGAAGATCTTCCACAGATTCATCAGCAGTGAAAGGAGAACCAAAGAAAACACACTTGCTGGTGAGCTGGGCAGGCAACCTCATGATGTGGGAGACAGGAACAGATAAAATACCTGATGCCTTTCTTGTCTCATTATTTTGTGGGAAGGTCTGTTCTCACGCCTCATGTATCTCCATGCCGTGTAGCCAGATCTGGAGGGAAAAGATACATACAACGGAAGAGGTTGAAGCTAGGGATCAGCTAAGTTGGACAGATATACTTTCAATGAGTAGACCGTTATATGGTGGAAAACTGTGTAGTGTCCTGGTTTCATCTGGAACAGACAATGGAGAGGTTTGCTCATTCACAAGACCCCCTTAGCTCAGTGGCTTCAAATAAAGTCTGAGGACTCTTCTAGAGGCTAGGAATAATGGCATTCATAATCTCTTGCCCATATCTCACAGTATAAGATTCTGAGTCTTTCCTTGTCCTTCTCCAGACTTCTGTGCATCTCTCATTCAGGTACAGCACAAAGAGTTCCTGCTTAAACCATCCTTTCAACATGATCTTGAAGTATGCTGCAAAAAAAGTGTGCATTTACACTTTTACATAGAAAACAGACAGGTACTATATTTGAGTTTTTACCTTTATTAGAAATGATATTAAAGGGTTGGATCACAAATTAATATTAATTATATTAATATTTCTAGAGGCTCTGATAGTGACAGTCATTGTCCATAAATGTAATAAAAAGATAATACCTGGAAAGCAGACTTATCCCTCTGATAGACACACTGGAGAGGTACATATATATTAAAGAGAAAACAGGGACAAACCCTCTATTATCCCCAACCCAATAATTATGAAAGTACAAGTAAGGCAGGCCAGTGACTGTGGCCAGCCAAAGGCCCTCCCTAAACAGCATCTTGTATCAGCACTGATACAGAGAGACTAAAAGAGTGGCTGGACCACTGGCCTTACTCTTTTGTTTTTACAAATGAAAGTTAAGTTAGCAAAGAGTTCATATGAAGTCCTATCTGTCAAGTAGGACTAGAATTTACATTTAAGAGCTTTTGTCTTCTGATGCCCTGAGCTTTCTCTGAAAAAGCGGTGTGACCAGGCTCTGAACCAATTCTCTGTAAGAGCTGTGAGTCACAGACAGAAAGGGCAGCAACCAAAGCAGTAAGTCTTTGCAGAACCTGCTGAATGGATTAATGGAGTACTGTTAGGCATTTTTTTTTTCTCAGAAACTCATGACAAATCCAATGACGAATAGGCCATAGCAGACATTGATTATCCCTCACTGATTATCCCAATCCTAAAGCCTACAAAATAGAGCAATGAAAATATAATTGAAAATAATGGATAGTGGCAATCTGCTTTATCAGCCTGATGTTCACATTTCTTCACCTATAGGCCCAATTCCTGCATCACAAATCTCAGAGATATGTGGCCAATCCCAATTCAATGGAAGAAAGCCTTCAATGGCTGTGGCACATGCCTACAGACGTGCAAGGAACCAAGGAAATGCTGAAAGAGAGGAGTAGGCAGAAACTGATAGGTAGAGCTGTCTTGCAGCCTCAGATCTTTGATTTTACAGATCCAGGGTACAAGGCTTGCTCAGTCTTGCATGATCCAGAAAACAATGGAAGAAGTGAGGTTAAAGTGTACTATCCTCACAACCAAAAAAAAAAAAAAAAAAAAAAAAACCAAGACCACCGAGCTGGTGTAAACTTGAATCGCACCCNCTAACCTCACAACCAAAAAAAAAAAAAAAAAAAAAAATCATGATCCGAAGGAGATTTCTTGATTCTTTCATTCGCTCACCTAGTTATGAAACAACCCAAATGGTCCTTTCATCTGTAGGTTCCAACTCAGTGGTACTTGAGTGGAAATGAAACATTTTATAAATATCAGATGAAATGACCAAATCGAATGTTTTTGAGAAGTGTTCATCTCCCTTATTCTGACTTTGTTCACATTCTCACATTCAGTTATCCTGTCACAGGTGCTCACAAGCACTTTAAATATACCTATAATCAGTAAGAATACTAAAAACTTTTGACCTCAATAGAATTATTCAACTGCAGAAAAGAGTACCAGGCCACAGATCAAGTCATGGGCATTTTTTATAACCTTCCAAATTAAAAGGCTGCAATCTTCACAGAATGGAAATTATTTCTTTTGTTTAATTGAAAAAATTGAAAAAGCTGTAAGGGTAAAAAATGTAGGTGATCAAATGAGTTTCACATATGTAGAAAATCTTCTCTGAACACAGCTTTTCCACAAACCACACTTTGCTATATATTTGTACATATAGTACATTTCTGCAGCTTTTTTTTTTTTTTAATACATAAATGTTTCAGGTTTTGTACAACAACAAAAAAAATGCAGATAGAATTATCATTTAGCTTTGGCAACCTGCCCCCAAAAAAATCATTCACAATGTAGCAATCAGTGTCATTATAATCAAAGCTGACAAAAATTTCAATTGTTTCTCGATTTCAGTCATAATGGGCCTGAACTATAACACAGTATTTCAAATATTATTGTGTGAAATTAGACTGTTGCCAGCAAAATATTGAAAGGCATATTTGTATTAAAATACTGTGTCAACCTTTGAATAGACTTGAATGTAAAATCGTACCAACGATATAATACACATAGCTTTTTTAAGTGACAATGAATGAAAGCATACTCAGTAGGTGTAATTTTTATAGTGTTGACATAGTGATGAATACCACAGCTGTCAAGACTTTGAGGGTTTTATGTGACACTGCTACACACATTGACATCTCTTGCCTTCTTGTCCTCATCCTTATTTAGCATTCGGGATCCTGAATTTCCCAAGTCTGCTAAGAGTACTCAAACAAAGTTTATTATATCTTCACTGCACTGGAGTGTTTTGTTTATACACTGTGTTACCAAGCACTGCAGTGCATTGATTTTCATTGCCCCTAGCTAGTCCCAGCTGCTCACCACAGACAGGTTGTCCTGGCTTCGCTAAGGGAAATGGCTTTTAAAGAGGCAAATATAGCAGATATATTTTTATTTTATCCTTGTTCTGATGCAAACAAAACCAACAGAGGAATGGAAGCATTAATGGGAGGGGAGAGGAGCTGGCTGGGGAGTTAGGTGAGAGTAAACCTCCCAGGCTTAAATACTGGTTTAGATTGCGATGGGTTTTAGAAATACAACCTGAATTTGAAATCCAAATGCACAGCCTTTTATTTACAGAGTTACAGAATGCTGCTTTAACTATATGTTTGGGAAAAGTTCAAGAACACATTCTAGAAGCTTGTTCTACTGGGATGAAGCCTCTAGGTAATAAGAGGTACTCACTGTCATATCTTCTAGTATAAGACAGAGTATTTCTGCCTTTGAAAGTGTTTCTAATTACCCAAGTCAAAGGAATTACTGCCTGGTCCATTAGACACGGCATAGCTGACTCAGAGTCTGGTCTTGATAGCTGGTCCATCTGATAGGGAAAATAAGAACATTCAATCTTCAACACTGTCAGAAAACAAAGAAAAACTAATAAAGAGTTCTTTTGTGTTTCATAGTTCCCTCTGTGCAGGAATAAAAAATACATATTTTCAGTTGCAAAAATGGGTATCAGACATCCAAAGCATCAGAATTTGATAGTGGTCAAACAAATTTTATTTTATTTTTTTTTCCTTTAAAATAGCCTCCTCTAAACAAATAATCTCTTCAGTCTGCATTTGAATAACATAATACAATGACTGAGTGCATCTAACCATTTCTCCACTACCTCCCACAAAAAAAAAAAAAAAAAAAAATTAGCTAGATTAGCTAAAGGTATTAAATTTTACCACTACTTTTCCCTTAACAAGCCTGGAGCCTAGACTCTCGTTTGTCTATCTTGATAACTGTACAGTCTGTACATCTTTCATTAGTGCACTGCCTGAGTGGGTCACTGTCATTAAAAGGGTTTTTAGTTTGAAAATTTCCCTGTACCTAAGGGATGTAAGATCATTATACCGAGGGCAAAATGGTAAAGGTCACAGGTGTCTAAGTATGGAACTGCATCAAAATCTCTTGTAGCATAGCTTGGAGTTCCATGTACTATATTCTGCTCACTCTAACAAAAAGCTTTTCAGGTATCAGTTTTTCCATTCCTCTACTCTAAGAGAAGAGACCTACACCAGGTATCCAGCTGGGCTTTTAATTACGTTTGGTAGGTTGGATGTGAAGCTTCTGGAGCCTTCTCCTGCTTGGCCATCACCAGGCTCCTCAAGGGCCTGGCACTGCAGCCTCTCCTCACACCTCATGCAGAGTCAGCTTACATCATGACCTGGGCCCCTCACAACGCATGCATCCCCTCCTCACTGTCACCCACCTCCTGTAGGCCACAGCACTCTCTAACTCCCCACACTGCTCGTTCCTACCCCTAACCTGTACACACCTCCATAATCAGGACCCCAGGCTGGCACACTGACAGTCTCCACACCCCCAGAAAGATCCTCCAGGCCCCTTTGGTGAACATGTCTCTCTGACTGCATGGCTACTGGCATGCAATACCATCTCCACAGGATCTACCAGCAGCATCTTTCTCCCACAAGAGCATGGGGCCAGTGGGAAAGGTGCAGTGTGATATGATATGGAACAAAGCAGATCAGATTGAAACATCAAGGAGAAGTGCATGGAGATGTCAAGTTAGAGAACACAGGTGACTCTGCGATGTTGTTGGAGAGGAAGAAATGAGGACTGCAGATGGGATGGAAGGGCAAGAGTATGCTGTAGTGAAGATGGGGGTGGCTGGGGTTAGCACTGTGGTTTTATGTGGATGTAAAGTGGGATGTAGCTCACTAAGACATTCCTCCATTTACTGATTTATTTTCTTTTTCTTAATAATTTCTGGCTGTACTGTTCACATTTTCCTACCCATTTTTCCTGCCTTTCTGTTATTCTTTAAAACTTCACCTCTCCTTAAACAGTTCAAGGAATTCCTCCATTCTGCACCTCCCTCTTTCTCCCCAGTATAACTTTCCTCTTTCTCCCTGTTAAGGATTCCTGTCCTTATCTCAATGCTGCTCCTTTCTCGCCCCCACATTTTCTTCATTCTGTTACACTTCCAGCTGCCACAAATACCTCTTCTGGCCTTTCAAGAGTCACATACAATGATTAATTTCTATCCCTGCCGCTGAAGGAAACATGCCTCTCAAAAAATCTTTCTATAACAACCTGATTTAGGAAGTGACACAGACACTCACAGCTGTTGCAATGACTGGATGGGAATGATGGGTGCCTCTGAGCAGTAGTGAAGTGGTGTTTGTGCAGTTGATTGAAGCAGTTAGAGGGTGGTGTGAGCATTGGCTGCATTGGCAGAGAACTACATCACATGGAAGAGATGTGCTCCACCAAAACAGTTTGCCTAGGGTCAGCCAAGTAGGTATGTTCCCACACAAATGTATTAGAGAGGGAATAGTGGACGTATTTTCTGATACTAATAATTAATAATTTAAAGGCTGAATTTCAGCCTTCTTCTGTCACTTATAGGAAATCATGCCTGACATTCTAATGGGCTCACTATCCAATGTCTTAATTCTCCTTGGTCATGTCTTCGAACGAATTATTCAGTTCTCTAACAGAGCTCTGAAGCAAGAGAGGGTTTTGACAGAGACCCCTCTACAGCTGGAGAGTTTATGGAAATTAAAGCAGGTTGCTACTTGAGCTAACATAGCAGGTAGAAAATCTAGGACAGTCTTGTCAGGGAGAGGATACCTGTCTCACCCTTTATAAAAATTACCCTTGAAGTATTTATTTATTTAAATGTATTTAAAATATTTAACCAAGCATTGTCTGCTGAACATGAGCCACCATACTTCCAAAGACAAGAAAGTTGACAGAAGCTGTTCTGCGTTTTTACATTGCAAGAAAAGAATCACTGATTAGCTGAGAAACAACTAAATTTGTGTAGCTCTCTGGAGCCTGAACTTGAGCACAAACAAACTAGGAAAGTCTTATTTCAGAAAAGGACAAAAATCCTTTCACGTTTCCCTGCAAAGTATAATATTATAGGTATAGATCACAGTGTATGAGTCTTTTTGTCTAACCAAAAGCTCCTTAGTTGCTCAATACAGGTCACAGATCACAGGTATCAAACAGAAATGCATTGGAGTAGAGGCTGAATCCGATAATCCATCACACTTTATATGTCCAGATTGCTTTCAAATGCAACATTAAGCTCACAACAAAATTTCTTGCCTATTTTTATTTCTATTTTTACAGACTTTATTTTTCTAAAAGCTACTTTTTGGAGTTCACATTTCCATTTTCTGTTTTTAAAGACTAAACTGTTGGTTAAATTTCTTCAATTAATGAGCATTAACACTCCTGCATATTCCAATAATTTATTTTGGCACAATGATCACTGCTGGAAAAATATAGGACGTATAAATAGTTAGTACAGATAGAATACCATTTCAAAAAAATATGCCCAAACAGTTTTGAACTTTGTAGCTGGGATATGAAGAAAATCTGAAGGAAAACAAGTATTTGTCTCACTTCAGTAAACTTTTTTTTTTTTTTTTTTTGCAGTACCATTTTATGAGATAGACTGTATATGAACTGTTGAAAATAAGACTATGAATTTACTATTGATTGTACATTTCATTCCAAATTCTTGCCTTCTATTTCACAGAAGGGCTAACAGCATTCAAGATTTGATTACACTTGCATTGATACTGTAGGAATGACAGCTGGCTAGCTTGTTCCATTAACATGATAGAGAGTGAGCGAGAAAGATACAGATACACATATAGATGGTACAGATATATATATATATAGGTGATAAATGATAGAGATAGAGATAGAGATGGAGATAGAGATAGAGACAGATAGAAATATGAAGCTGCTGATGAAGCTGATGGAGCTAAATCCTGAAATCCACATACTCCAGTAGCAATTTTTTAGTACAAAGAATTCCGAAGTCTGGAATGAATACACTGCAAAAAATCCTTTGAGTAATTTCCTTTAGTCTTCATAAAATAAAGGTTTCTGCACTTGTAATTCTACTGGAAAAAAAAAAAAAAGTAATTAAATGCAAACACACACACATACTATTGTGTAGTTAGGTGATGTGGTACTCAAAATTAAGAAATTCTGTAGAGCTGATATTTATATGCAATTAAACTAGCCAAATCACTTTCTCATCTGATTTTTTTTGATAAGAGAAAATGTAAATGTGTGCAAAAATAATGGAGGGAAGTAGCTGAGGTATGGTTACGCCTTCCCTCCTACTGAATCTGCTGCAGAGATGGGGACCTCACGGAGGGAAGAATATTGAAAATGGGAAAATGTTAATATTCTGAGTATGGGTCAGACAAAACAAGTCAGCTCTGTAATAAATGGGCCCAAGAATCAAGGACCGACAAAATCACAACTTGGGCTGCACGGAGGAAAGTTATTGAAGTCTACTACTTAATGTACAAGTTCTATATTGGAGGACCCTGAGAAATTACAGAATGTTCTCTTTTCCTTCCTGTGTGAGGGGGTCTCTTTCTGTCTCTATAAGAAATCCTGAACCATGATGATTGTGCTCACAGCCTGCTTACATTGGGCAAAAATCTCAATATTATGTCAGTAACAACATATGGGTAAAAATATGCTCCTAGGAACACATTTTTGTTAGACCGTACTTGTCAGTAATTCTTGTCAGGCTTTCTAAATTCCCTCCTCTTCAACTTTTTGAGGGGTATGTAATACAACCTCAGTCCTAAAGACACCTGTTTCTTTTTCTAACCAAACTCAAAATTCTTCATTATAAGGATTTACGTAAAAATGTTGCCATGGGATACTGAAGTCTACTCATGAGATAGACTGGTGCAGAATGCTTATGGGTAATTCCCCTCAAGAGTCTGTTGACTTGATAAACAAGCAGGACAGAATTTATGTACTCAACCCTTTCCTCAGTGTCTTACTGAGTGGCTTAAGAAAATTCCGTGATTGCTCAGCTGGTAACTGAGCAGGCCACATTAAATTCTGTTCTTGGGAACCAATACTTGCAGAAGAAATAAATCATATAATTTCTAATTATTGTGGAAAAGAACATAAAGAATCCACAAATCATTTCATGAATCCAGTCCTTGGTCTACACCAGCCTTCTTACTCCTTCCGGTATAGACAAAGAAATGATCCACAAATAAAATTAAATCCTTCTTTGAGAAGGATGATCATCATCCAAAATATGTCTTGAAACTATCTAATACAAGTCTGTGCTAGTTTCCTTCCCAAGAACTTAACCTATGTGCCAGAAACAAGTCACAACTGACTACTTAGAAGAAACATTAATATGATCCATACGTGTGCTCCAATTGTAACAGTCTATCTAGGGATATTAGTTTACTGAACAAATTTCCTCTGTAATGACCATTTTCATAGCATTACATGATCCTTTGTGTTATGAGTTAGTAGGAAAAGTTTTAATAGAATTAAATGTATTTTAACTTGCCTCCTGAGAGAGCCATGTATGATTCAAAAAGCAAACTCTTTCAAACTGCATTATGTGCTGCAGGAAATGGGTTTAGNCCTGCCCCCACAAGGGCAATGTATTTTTAATGCATATGATGTTATTATGTAAATTGGTTTAGCTGCGTAATCTACTAAAGGTGATTTCTCTGTCCCATGTGAACAACAAAGCCAATGATCACATAATAGTCATTAAAGACAAAATTGTTTAGTTTCCATAACCAATTCCCAAGTGCATTGCTATGACAACTTCAATTTCTGTTCAATAGTGAACCTGATGCTCGTTTGCAAAACTCTAATGA
>VXAV01008349.1:53178-64665 GCA_013399715.1 Alectura lathami | reverse complement strand
GTGACAACATAAAGCTAGCTGGCAGACATTAATAACTTACCTACACAGGAGGTTCCATCATTAGGTACAAAAGTTTGTTGACCATTGCTGGATTTGAAACCAGGTTCACACATGCAGAAATAACTTCCCACAGTGTTTGTGCAATTGGCATGCTCTCCACAAGGCTGAGTAGCATTTTCACATTCATTATCATCTGTCAAGACACAAATTATGGAGAAATATATTTGCATTTGCCGATTGAAGAAAAGAGTCAAGTAAAAGCTTAATTTGGTCTCTGGTATTTTCTTTACATAAGTTTTGAATGCTGAGCTGGCACTCTTGGTGTGTATCTGTACAGGCATCCTGTTGCCACAGATGTAATCAGCTGTTCAGCGGCTCTTCTCTGCCCTCATCCTGTGTGAGCCAACAAATGAGAAAACCGATGGGATACTGAAATGAATGTCTTAATTGGATGTTCAGCTGGAATAAAGGATTGAGTCAAGTGCATGTCCTGCCATGGTTGATTTGGTACCTACATGGTCTTCACAAATCTACAGATAGAAAATCACCCCAAGAAATTCAGAATCATACAAAACAGAGCTCAGAGGGTTATCAAGAAGTAACCCACTTCATTCCTTAACAGTGAAGCAGGATCAATATAGCTAAACTAACAATTTTATTTCTTTTTCTAGCCTGTTGAAGACTTCCTGTGGTATTTCTCAGCAGTGCCAGACAACAAACTTACAAAGTTTGTCTTACTGACTGAGTTTTCAAATATTTTTTTCTTAGTTATCCCAAAAATCTTAACAATCAGACAAGATTCACAGCTTGATCTTTACATCTTAGCAACTCTGTGTAAATCGTCAATTTTGCACCTACAGAATTACATGATCTATTTTACAGGCCTAATGCCATGCCTCTAATATTACTTGAAAAGAGGCGCTATATACATGAGTTTTAAGACTTTCTCTTTGCAGAGCCTCTGCATGTGCCATCTTTGTGAGCATGGAGATCTGCAAGCTTGATCAAAGGTCAAATGAAATCATAAACTCATGTTTTATGCTGTATAGTTGATCTTCTTTAACGACTCAATAAAACTGTTTCCTCTCCAAAATCTTCTTAGGTCCCTGTTGCCTATTAAATAATTTTCAGACCAAACGAGAAAAAATTCAAAAGCTTCCTTATCCAGAATCTCTACTTATGAAGCTTAGAATAACACTCACAATCCTAAGATCATTCTTCCAAATAGCCCATTTCTCCCAAAGGACCCCAAAACTCTGAGGCAAACAAACAAACAAAACTGAAACAAGAAGAAACTGAGTTCCCTATTGTCTGCGTCCTGAGAAAATAAAAGAGTTAAAGGCTTCCTGAAGTCTACTGAGATTTTGTTCCTGTTCTCGAGCAAAAGGTACTCACAACATGATGAATGACAGGAAAGAACTCTAACAGGGAGAGAAATAACAATTTATTGCAGAAAAAGAACGATTAAGGAGTATGACAGGGAGAAGAAATATGATTTCAGAAAAGATGCCCAAGGATGAGTTTCAAAAAGGTGCTTCTGCTTCCTGATGGGCAGTGTTCTTATAAGGTGCTTGCAGAGATAGGATACAGATAAGTACAGTGTCATGTAAGTTAGGGAAGTGGTAAGATTAAAGTACATCAAGAGCTGTAAAGAATTACAGGAATAGATTTCTGCAATATAACTTAGTCTCAGCCCCCCGAGTAACCATGGCACAGGACATTTTTCAGAATTGAAGCCTGACATAATTTTGAATGTTATTCAGTTGACTCAGAGATGCAAATATCAATTCAGAACGGCAGCTTTCCTCAGGAGAATTTGGGTCAACAGTATTAAATGGATTATGCTCATTATAACTAAAAGTGAATGTAATTTAATGAGGAATCCAAGTATAAAAGCACTCTGCCAGCACATGTCAACAATATTTATTTTACAGCTTTGGGATTCATGAAAATACTTTAGAGAAGGTATATGATTTGGATCTTAGAGAATACCAAGGTAAATCCAAATTAATTTTTAAGTGAAAATAAGACAGGGAGGGAAAAACTAATCCAAGTTCAGAAACTGAGTATGGGAAAATGAGAAGTCTATCCCGGCATATGGCATTGGGAGGACATTATACTTCCTGGAAAACAATATGCATTGGCTTTGGAAAGCTCATGGGATAGGAGCCATGGAAGATAAGAAGTGGAAGGACACTGAACAATGCAGGGCTTCAAGAAAAACAAGTCCCTCCAAGAGAAAACAAGTCTCTTCTACAGTTAACTTAGAAAATGAACTTGTTTTCAGATGCTTGGTCTGATAGCTAACTTGACAATGTGAGTTTGTGTGACCTAGATATGCTTCAGGGTCTCTATTCACTGATAGTGAGAGCTAACATAGCCCTGCTTCTGTTCATAACTATCCTATGTGCAACATGATCAGTGCAAAATAGGAGGGTCTTTGCTTAGTCTGTTCTACAAAGCAGTGACCTGGGGTCCTTTATAAGGTGTTTTCATCCTAAGTAGTACAGATGGAAGAGGTGGATACAAAGGAAACCCTAATTATGTATCAGATAAAAATATAAGGCAGTCTGCACATGGTAAAAGTTAAGCAAATGCTTACCTGCTTCAGTGCTTGAAGCCACAGAATCGTCAGGATTAAGATTTCTAAGGAGGAACTTGATGTTCCTTGTACTTGCAGTACTCTCATTAATGACCACGGATCAGTGTCTTGTCATGCTATGGACTTTTTCCCAGTTCTATACTAAACATGCTTACTGTACAAGAATAATGGTTAGAAATCATACTATGAACTGTCCCATTAGGATACGCAGACAAATGCAATAAAGAAGTTTTCTCGTAATTAAGAAATACGCAGATGTATTGAGTGACTGAAAACATTCAGAAATGGGAGCAATTTTATCCCATTTTCAGAAATGAATAATAAGGTGCTTAACTAATAGAAAATGAAGTCCATCACATCTTTACTATGGCATGATTCCCAGACACCAGCTATATGTACTATCAAGGACGTATGGGCTTGTTTATTATCAGACAATTTGAGAAACCTCATGTGCATCTGAGAAGAATAGAAGAAACTTAAATTGCAAGCACAGGAATTGATATTTTAGAATTAAACTCATGACGACCTTTATTTTCACTATTCCCATGGTCTAATTTAATATTGAGTAGACCATGCTGGTGGATAATTTACTGGACCATCCTGCTTCCATTGAAATTAATGATATAAAAGTCACTGATGCAAGTTGGCCCAGGGTGGTGCTCCCTATCAAAAACTACTGAGTTAACGAGAAAGGCAAGTAAGGGACAAGTTTTCAAGAAAAACAAGTTTCATATACAGTTTGACTAAATGTGTTTAAATAATCTGCCTGACTTCATACAAAATATTTTACAAGTTCAACACTGATGCCAAAATATCTTTCAGTTGTCTATATAGACAAAACAGTGATTTTTTTTTTCTTCAGACAACAGTCTGATGTGAAGCTTAAAGACATCTTCCAAATTTTAAATATTTTATACTATTATTATTCCCTTTTTTATTTAAGGGAAATAATAATAAAACAAACAAACAAACAAAAAAAAAACCAAACCAACAGGATTTATGGACAGGAAGTTTTCTAAAAAAACTTTTTTCAATCAAGAGAGGATAGTTTAAATGACAGCAAATGTATAATCCACCTGCTTTCTTGCTACCTAATTTAATTATGGCATATGCATTCACAGCTGGCACAGATACCCATTGAGCACTGCAGGCAGGACTCCAGGAATGCCAAATCCTTTAAAGATTTATTTTTTTCTGTAGTAAATAATTAACAAACAAAAAAACAAACACCAGAGACTTCTAGAAACAAGAATGGTCAAAGGATAAAGGTAATTATTATGTCTAAATGGTAATGCTATGTTCAGGTCAGCTATTCAGCTGAATGGTCTTGAGAACTTTTTTTTTTTTTTTTTTTTAAAGGCAGTTCTATAGTATTCGTGTTACTCTAAAATCTTATCGTTAAAATCACTATAGAAGGAAACTTATGAATAATTTGCCTGGAAATGTGTTAAAGAACCCAAAGAAGGTTTGATACAGGAATCTGCGTTGTGCACCTGAGTATTGGTAGGATGCTTGCAAGATACACATATAAAATAAAACTGATTCTCCATCTTCTATGTAAGTATTTTGCTTTGTGTAAACATAACGTGGTTCAATAAAATCTACTAGTCTCTCAAAAACATAAAAAGATCTTAAAAAAGAAAAATGATCCAAACTCCATTTTCTATGATTCTATGATTTTGAATTGAGGACGGTGTTTCTGTATCAAAACTGTATGCATTCATTGTTATGAGAATGCAGTTGGTTTAGAATTAAGTAGCCCCAATAAGTTCAGGTACTGATTTGAGAAATTTAGAAGTGTATGAAATATGAAGAGGAAAAAATATTTTTGGATTTTATGGCTATTATTCTGTTGGAAACCAGAGGAATCTGATAAGATTTTAGGAATAAAATATAGAGCAAATTAATTCTATTATATTCCATATCCTTTCCAAAATGGAAGTTCTACCATCTAATATATGCTGTTCTTATACTGGGTGGTTATAAGATTATAATCTACAATAGGAAAAATCTGGGGCAACTACAGTTATAAAATGACATCATTTGTTATTACTGTGACAAGCATAAGACAACGCTTTGAATTATCAGTTTTTTATATACGATTTTTGTAATGCTGTTTACATATTTTACATGTAAAAGTGTCTCGAGGGAAACTCTTATGGCAGCTGCTTTATCAAAACAACAGTTTATCATAGAATGGCTTGGGTTGGAAGGGACATTAAAGACCATCCAGTTCCAACCCCCCTGCCGCAGGCAGAGACACCTCCCACTACACCAGGTTGCTCAGGGCCCCATCCAGCCTGGCCTTGAACACTTCCAAGGAGGGGGCATCTACAGCATCTCTGGGCAACCTGTTCCAGTGCCTCACCACCCTCACAGGAAAGAATTTCCTCCTAATATCTAGCCTAAATCTCCCCTCTTCCAGTTTGTGGCCATTACGCCTTGTCCTATCGCTACATGCCCTTTTGAAGAGTCCCTCCCCAGCTCTCCTGTAGGCCCCCTTCAAAGCTTCAAAGGATTTCCACTGCACTGAGCACTTCTCTGTGATGGACGTTGCAATGATATGATATATAAGATGAAGAGTTAGTTTTGGGGTTAAACTTGTCATAGCGATTCACAATCATACAGCAGAAGTTTTTTTTTTTTTTTTTTTAATTTTCTTTTAATGAATTTAAGTAAACTATTGCTCCCTTCAAATAACAAACAAGGAAGGCTTAAATTACCTAAATTAAACAGAGTAAACTATGCATTTTCAGTCCTCACCAATCCATGCAAAATGAGATCTTTGTAGAAGTGAAACTTTGTATTATAGGATATATTCTGGGTTCTCTGGCAGATATTGAAGTAAGTTGACAGCAGTCAGGCTCATGGCCTTTATTACATGGTTAAGTGACCTAACTTGAAAAATAGCAATGTTGGACGCAGAATTTGGTCACTGGTGATAGCCAGCTGGATGAAACTCCTGTGGCACAATGACCCACAGCTGCAAGACCAGGCAGCCTGGGAGCCCATCACATTGGAGAGGCAGCCCTGGAGCTGTGCAGTGCTCCTGGCTCTTTTGCAGGAGCTGGGATTCTCTGAAGTCTCGGATCAATATCTGCCAGATAACCTACATCTCCCAAGGCTTTCTACTAGGGCCTTGGCTACAGGCTGAGCACTCAGGGCTCTCACTGCTCTATTTCTCTGGCAGATGCTGTACTTCTGGTCCCCAGTGCAGTGCAATCTGTTGGTGCTGTGGCCAGGGTGCTTTGCAGGCTCTGACCTGGATACCCAGGCCATGCTGGCCAGAAAGACAACAGGTTTCCAGGGGCAGCGGAAACCTGGCTGTTCCAGGTGAACTCTTGACATCTTGATATTTTAAAGAAGTATTTTAAAGAATTAAATACTCCTGACCAGGGCCTGAGTTTGTTTGACAGCCTGAGTTATCCCAAAGCCACACCTCAGCAAGTATAGCTGCTTTTTTTTTCAGAAGTTTAACAAAATGCTTGATGCTACTAAGGACCATAAAGAGCTCACACTAAGGTCATTACTGCATACTACAATACATTCACAACCTGTTCTGTTCCATGCATTCCCCAGATGACATATAAAGCAGCAATTAAAACTTCAATTAATTTTGTCCCAATCCAAACCTTTTAAAACCAAGGTCAGATGCCTCTGGGGAAGACTTGTCCATCAAGAACAGCAGTGGCAGCAAGGGGCTAGGGACCAGTATTGCACACAGTAGTCTGAAAAGTGGACAGCCCTGGGTAGGAAGGAAACGCAGCCGGGGCGGCTGGGGAATACATTGATTCATTGCATCCGGCTGTTCTCTTTCGACAGCAGCCTCTGCTGCCAAAGCTGCTATGGAGCCCCTGGGGGAAACTAAAACTACCCTTCCCTAGTGTAACCCCCATGGGAGAACAGTACTTGAAGTGCCTCACTTAACCCCTCAAAAGCAAGGAAATGAAAGGCTTCCTGTAAAACAAATTCCAGTGCTACTCACCCTGCTGTGCTTAGCTTGTCTGGAGGTCTCAGAACAGTGGGAGATCTTACATACATTACTTCTGTGCTGCAGGACTGTGTGTCTACAGCCATCACAGCCTGAGTTAAGAACAGCAATACCATTAACAGCCTTGCCTTGCCTTCCTTGTGATGTGTTTCCATTAATGGTAATTTAACACAATTTGTTTATGATTCTCCAAAGATTCAGCATTCAAGTTTGGTCTAAATCAGCATGAAAGAGCAGATGCTTAGAAAAACCACTTGAGACTGCAGAACTGGGCTGGAAATCTCATTTAAATATGAATTGCTTTCATAATGGGCCCGATTCATCTTTGTCCTACACTGGGGCAGGGGACCATGAAGTTGCTGAACAGGAAATCTTGCCACTGAAAGCTCCATCTTGCTAGAATTTCATAGCTCTCTACCTCTTTGCAAGAGCCCTTCACAATGCCTTCTTGGGACATTTGCATAGCTCGCCAGGAATTTTTGACTGGCTTGGACATAAAGGCTCTGCAGCTTAGCTGGACTCCTAAAAGTCCTTGGATCAGCAAACACAAATATTTTCTCTCACATTCTTTGCAGGCTATGTGTATATGCAAAGATGATTTCAGATCAACAGTTCTTGTGTGTCTGGCTGAACTATAGATCCTCACAACAAAAAATTCCCATGGCCCCATTTTAAGGAACAGGGCAGAACAGTCTAGAAAAGGAGCAGAGACATGTTCCTACTTATTAAGAATCCACTCAGGTTGAGTTTTAGAGAATGGGCAAGGCTTGAAAATGTTAATGTATCTAAGCTGCTTCCTTCATCTTTTGCTAGTATTTTCAGACTTCACAAATTAAACGTGAAAAGTATTTATTATTGGCTAAGTGCCAGTGATGAGACTGTCATTTGTTTAGCCACTCAGAACAACCTACCTTTTCAACACTTTTGAATTGTCAGAAAAAAAAAAAAAAAGAAAATCTGTAATTTGTGATCACTCATTTGTAAAGAATAAGAGGAGAAGAAAAAATCTTCAGAAGTGCTAGTTATTGAATGGAAACAAAACATTTACCCAGACAAGCATCTGCAGGATTTTGAGAACAAAAAGGTATTGGGTGTTCAAATTAGTGAAACAGAAGGGAAAGGGGGATAAATTGCATAAGGCTACTCAATAGCCCTCTTTCCCCAGCACTGGTTCCCCTCAATGCCTGTGCATGGCAGATAGCAATGTGACCCGCCACTCTTCCCAGAGGAGACCTCAGAGTTGAAGTAGCCAATGGAGATTCAGTATGACAGCTTCAGAGCTGTGCTGCAGCAAGCTGCTGGGGAGCTTCAGGTTGGGTGTGCAACTCCCAGATTTGTTATTTGTTATCTGGATGACACTTCTTTCCTGACAAGATCATGAAGGGAAGGTTTGTGAGTGCTGTGAAGAATCACAGCCCTTTCTATTACAGATAAAGTTTGGAGCTGATCCAGCAACCCCTGCTGATGTGGTGAGCAGGGTCCCAGGGCAGCTGTCAGGGGTGTGGGTGAAGAGCGCAACCCACAACATCACAGCTCAGGCACGAGGGACCAGGAGCTGTCACTCACTCTTCGGGGAAGTGGACCATGACCTCATCGCATGTGGAGCGTTCAGTTCCCCGTCTGCCTTCCCCAGGAAGGTGACATTAAGTCACCAGCTGAGCACCTGGCCTGATGAGCTGTTAAAATGCACTGCTAAAGAAGGAGTCTGTAGTGGAGTGAAAGCAGAGACAGCAAGTAATCACAGGTACACAGGACAAAATCCATGATAAGGATGAAGTGCTGAAGTTTTCAGCTTGGTTTTGGATACAAGGGGTGATGACCAGATGAATTCACTGGAAAACAGGATTATTGACACTGAATAGGATAAAACAATAATCCTATCTTAATTACCAGTCACATGCAGCTCCTAGTTAGCCATACTGTGAACTCAAACAACCCAAGGCTCCCATCTGACAGGATGTGAATGAGTTAGGTGTCACCACTCAGATCTTAACATTTTATTCCCAAGCAAGACATAAGAGAAAGGGAAAACAGCTTAGCAAACAGTTTGATTAAGGGAAAAAAAAAAATCCAGATAGCACTTCTTAGAATTCCAAAAAAGAGGATAATTATCCAGACTCTGAACAACACAGCCAGGAAATGCACCACGACATTACAGCTTATATTTGCAAACCAGTGTCATGCCATTATGGTATGAATAAAGCAAGACGTGAAAAAGTGGGTAAGTGAGAGACAACACAGCTTGAGTGAGGCAGAGAAACATTAAGCACTATCTGATGAGCTTTATCAAACACCCCACAAGCATTCAGCAAAGACTTTGATCAGAAATAACACTCTTCTGTGTCAGGACCTTAGTCACATAGGGCTAAAGTCTGGAATAATCCTGGGGACTTCTGAAGCACCGTGTGGCAACAGCACTGCTGCATTCCTGTGTGCCAGGGCTGAGAGGGCAGGCGCCGCAGAGGTCTGTCACTGACCTGCTCCGGGAGCATCCCCACAGCATGGGGTTGTTTGGGGTGGTTCATATTATAGAGCTGGGAGCCCAAAATTAAGATCCAGTTGCTGAATTTTTCCTTAGAGTGGGGAGCCTTAAACTAAAGGGCAAGCTCAGGTTCATCTCTACCCAACTCTGAAGAAAGCTGTTCCTCAGCTGTCCTGCTCCAACACTCCTTCTTGTGGCAGGTCCTGAAACAGCAGGACAGTTTCCGTGCTTATTCATGAGTGAATCCAGCAACTCTGCACTCACATTTTGCTTAAGCATGTGAAAAGCCTGTTTCCATAATGGGGTATGACCTCGAGCTCACTGATGTCAGAGGAGTGGCTCCCATTAACCTACAGCTTTGCTTTTATAAAAGCAGACTCTTGGAGAGAAAACCTGCAAAGAGCAGAAGTATAGATTGAAAATCACATTGCTCTTCCCTTCCTCACCCCATATAGACCTAATTACTGGGACCCAACCTCAACATCCTGGCAGGCACCCTGTGTCAAGCCTACTACTCAAGGATTACACAGAAGGTAATTGATATGCATCATCAGTTTTTTGGTTTTCCTCCATCAGAAACACAGAATTAAAACAAGTGTAGTGGAGCTGAATAGAATATGCTGGATTAGAACTGCCAATAGTGTGTTTTTCTCAGTGCTACCAGTGGAAGGGTTTTAGAAACTTCCTTGTTACCAGATTATGTCATTCTCAATTCAGTTTTAATTTTTTTGCTGCTAATTTGCTTATTTTCACTAAAAGTTATCTTTTAACTGAAAAGTAAAACAGCATATGTACAATCAAAGAACAGTTTTGCTTAAGAGAGAGCGAGCAGAACAGCTGTTCCCTACGGACAGGGAATTGTCAGTAGACAACTGTGTCCCTGTAGAACTGCATATACAGCCCCAGAAAATATTTGGTTTCAGCAAAAAAAATGGAACTGGAATAATAATATCAAACATATAGCCAGACAGTATCTGCATTGTAATTTCCTTCAGACTTTCCATTGCATTTTCCATGGTGCTGATTCTATGCCAATATCATGAAAATAGATGTGTCAGAATGTGACACTGAAATCTTGATTACATTAATTCTTTCTATACTTTATATAAACAAATGTCATGATTTCTGCTACATACTCACATCTTCACCTAATCCTCTTGTACTGCAGTAGCCACTGTATAACATCATTCAGGAAAATAGGACTTAAAATTGTTGTTCACATCCTAATGCACCTGGTTCTTGCTATTTCCCACACTCATTTCTGAAAACTCCATACGCAGAACTTTTTGAACTCAGTATGGCACATTCTGGTATTAGTCTAAATCCAAACTTGCATTTGGATTTCACAACAGAAACTTTAATTGGCCTCTTTTAGAGGAAATAGCTCCCCAGTAGCTGCAAAGAGATTGTATGCTATCATGCACCGAATCTTGGGATCCATCTGAGCTGAATCCAGCAGAAGTTGAATGCATCTAAAAAGGCAATATAACCATATCAGCATTACTCTTTCTATATCTGCTTCCCAGTGACTCCTTGATGGATGTCACCCTTGGCCAGTTACACAAGGGTCATCACTCAGAGGTCTTGATCTCTGTCTTCTTCAACAACACCTCATCTAGAAGTGGAACATAAGGCTGGAAATCAGTATAAACATGCGCTCCCATGGCTTACTTGGTCGGACTACCTTCCTGGCCTTGAGGACATAAACTCTGTCAGTTTACATTCACAACTTCAGTAGGATTTTTGGAAGATAAAAGAAAAAGTGAACTCTACAAAAAGATTTTGCTAAATCATGAAGTAATATATTTTAAGAGCTTTAGTAGGAAGTCTTTATCTGGGCAACAAGAACATATCCATATGGAAAAGAAACCTGCGCTCATTGTTTTTAACTATAAATTCTTCTCCATGCTTTTGAATCTGCTACTTAGAAAAACAGGTGATATATTATGAAACATATTAGGTAAATGTTGTCAGTATTAAAGCATTTCTTGCTTTTAGATGAGTATTGTGTTCCATTTTGGATTTTGAGAGCAGAATACAATAAAAGGTGGTAAAATTTCTTTGCAAGATGTAATAACTCAAATAATATGGAAAGCCATAAAACAATGAATACAAGAGAAGTTATTTTTTTTCCACTGTGGAACAGTATTAATTGATTTCTGAAACAACAGGCTAATTATGTTCTGAGTGGAAAAATACTTTAAGGAGTCCAATTTGGGCATCAGAGACACTGAGTTTATGATGTACTTTTGTCAAACCCAAGCTATAGTACTCAATACAAGAGGACCTTGATGAAATTTGATTGCCAGTACTATTCAGGGTGTTAGCTGAGGTGACCTGATGCTAGTCTATGAGATGCATGGACCTACATTGCTCTAAGTTAATCCTGAAGTTGTGTAAATAGAAGAAAAT
>VXAV01008349.1:9282-20526 GCA_013399715.1 Alectura lathami | reverse complement strand
TTTTAATAGCAAATTAATTTATTGGTTCCAAACCAAATACTAATGCTTCAAGAATTTAGATGGTCTTAAAGCTACTTCAGAAATGTTTCATTTATCCTAGTCACTAGAGCAATAATTGTTTCTTTTTCCTAGGAAATAAAATCTGGATACAATTGAAAATGTACTGAATGTCAGCTCAAAATAATGAATTTCCATGCTTGGTTAAAATTATTTTCATATAAAAAATCCAGGGAAAATATTTTTAGAACTCAGAGTAGCCTATCACAGAGCATCCTACCTCAGAGGACTCTGCCACAAAGGCAGTGTTAGCATCTGTTTTATAACTGCTTCACATCACCTTCCTGTCTGAGTGCCTCACAAAACCTTATCATTTTATGTGCAAACATCATATTCCATCTGAGCATACAGGGCTGAATATATCTCTTGGGATGATGTAACGCTAGGTAATTCTGAAGCAATAAACATACAAACACAGGTAAACATATGCATGCACACATCCTACTAAATCTGTGTAGCTATGCCCATCTGAAAGAAATTGCACATTTCAGTCTTCAAAGCCAGTTTCGTACTGCTCTTTGTTTTACCTTGGGTGAAGTCAAGAAATGAGGGAATTTAAAGTGAATGCAATGTTTCTAAAAGGCAGATTAACTACCCTGAAATGGGGCTCTGCCTCTGGTATCTGCTATACTGCAGAAAGAGATGTACAGACTAGGTATAAAGATCCTCATAGCTAAAAGGGATAAAGTAATTCAGTTTTCATGTCTAGTTATGTTCTTCTGGGACTGGTCATTCTATGGTAACGCTAATTATCTCTTCAGGAGGAATGGAGTAAGCCCCAAGAACAATTACACGAATGAAATGCAAGATTAACAGTTGCCTTTAATACATACTCATTATATAGAACGGCATTAGAAGTGAAGGTCTCTTTCAATGTGGTGCTAGCATGCTAACCACCAGATAACCAAACTAGCTCCTAGAAGGACACAATTTCCTCTTCTTTGTTTTGTTACATGGAATGAGATTTCTGACGCTTATTAATATTCTAACATACAGTCTTAGACATGAAGTAGTAGCAGTCACAGTCTTAACTTGCCCAGGTGTGTATCCTCACAACACACAGGCAAATATCCTAAAAAACCACCATGTCTTTTAACTCCTCAGGTAACGGACTAACAAACAGGGTTAAACTATAATACAGTTTTCAGTCCTTCTTGAAGTGACTTTCATGTCTCTTGAGGAAAGAATAAGCAAGGATGTTCAAATTTCATTCTACACTTCCCAGGAACCTCCAGCTGCCATGCGGCTGTGTCTGGCAGGGACGCAGGCCCACAGCTTGCACAGGTATGCACAATGGTGGAATAGAAGATTCTCTTTTTCCTCCTCTCAGCCAAATTACAAATGTCTTGGTTAACAGCTCCCGGTAACCCTGGCTACCACCTGCTTTTGTGCCCTGTGTGCTCCTCCTCCCTGTCCTGCCCTGGTCAGAGCCTTCTCCCCTGACCCCATTCCCGCCTCCCACTACCACCCCTGCTGCGTCCCTTCCTCCCTTCCAGTGGCTCCTCAGGAATTTGTGCACTTCCTATTTGAGAACACTCACAGAAGGAAAAATGCTTCAGGACTGCAGCTGGGAAACAAAATAATACTCAGAAGAGGAAAATATTGGACAACCTTTTAGACTTAGAGTGGAAAGTTCATCCTATGAACTGCCAAGAGTGCTACAATTCAAAACAAATCACTTGCATTAAAAACAATTGTACCATCACTGACTTTTTGTGTAGGCAGAAGGATCTCTGTGATACATGGGCCAAGACATCACTTATCCTGTAGTATTATTTCTCTATGAAATCATCTCCTTCCTTCAAGGTTTCAGGACTGTAGTTCACTGGCAAGCTGCAAGGTTAGAAGAGAAGCCGGCACTAGCCCACAGTGATGGAAGTCACAAGTCAGTGATGGAACAGAAAATGTTCTGACAGAGCAGAAGAAATGGAAGGAACAGGTCCTCAAATGTCGCTGCGATTATTGGTCTGATTACTTTTCCAGCAACCAGGTCACCTGGCAACCTGTGTTGTTCATGTGGATTGACTGCAGAAAGGGTCTCTTGACCCCAGTACTACATGGCAGAGAGTTAATAGCTGCAGAGAAGTTCAGGTTTTGCTGCTGCCTGGGACAGTGATGTAGAGCTATATTCTCACACGCTTCTTCATCCGACAGGCTCATGTTCCTGCAGTGTTACTGCACTGAGGGGTGAGCTCTGGCAAGTCCTCTTGAAGGAGCTAAAATTAAACTGCTGTAGTGTGCTGGTTTGACCCTCTGCTAGAGACCATCACTGCAACAATTTGTCTCAGTCGCTTTAATGAAAAGCTTAGCATCTTAATTTAAACCTAATTATTCACTGCTAAACCTTTCTATTTGTTCTCTAATCCTAGCTGCTGGACTGTGCCATGTCTTGAAGAAACTCAAATTATGCCCATCACAGATTTGCATATTGTTTTGTATGTTGCTGATGCTCTTTTGACTCTCAAAGTAAACTGTTTGTTTAACTTGTATCCCGCAGGCCATATTTCACATTTGTTTGCCTTTTCACTGGGGTTTTTTATTTATACAGTGTCCTTTCAAAGTTGCCTTTTAGCTTAACTGGATCTATTTTAGTCCTCAATATGAGAAAGTAATTTTAATTTAAAAAAATCTAGTGACTTTTCCCTCAGCTTACAGACCTGCATAGAGGTCTAGAGGTCTCCACTTCTATCTGACATTTGCCCTGCTTATGGCTGAAGCAGGACTGAAGTGATCCTTTGGATTCTGACTCACCTTTCCCAGGAGAAGATTGCAGCCTTTTTTCCTTCCTTACTGCTGCTGGACAGTATGTCCTTCCTAACACTTGGATCTCTCCCAGAGAGGTTAGAGCTAATTCATGCTCATCAATACATACAAGAAGCTCAAATGATTTCTTCCAATGTTCATTATCTTGTAATTGTCTGCATTGAACTTAAGCTGGTATCTTGTTACTCAGTCACTCAGGTTTTATTAGCTTCTCCTGAAATTCCTTACTTTGCTCCCTGGTTTATATTAACTTAAATAATTGTGTATTGTCAGCAAATTTCAGCACCTTGTTATTCATCCCATTTCCCATATCATTAAATATGAGTGGTGAGCAAATAGCGGAGGAAATTATTCATGAATATTCATTTGAAGTTAAAAGCAAATTCCATTTTGACAGCATTCGTGACTACTCCTTGTTCACTTTCTGCAGACAGTTAAGTGCTAAAGATTTACAAGTGCAAATGCATGCAAGAAATTCACATTTTACTACTGTATACAAATAATTTATCCAACTTGTATATTTACAGGCAAACCTCACATTTCAGGTAGAGAAGAGATACCTCTAGATAGGGCTACAGACTCAGAAGCTAAGAGGATGTTTGGAATACCCCTCCCCTTCTTGTGCAGATACAATCTGACACGAAATGGGTAAGGAGAGAACAGCATTTCTGACACATCCCATTTTGCCATCAGCATCAATGCCCACCCAATGCCAAGCAAAGACTTTTAGGCCTGTAGATCTTTGTTCCTGTCTGTACTGGCTCCTGACCAATCCCACATTTTGAGCTATTTTGGTTTATAGATTGACTATAATAGATCGATCTAGTGATCTGGTGGTTGGCGGTCCTGTCCATGGCAGGAGGACTGGAACTAAATGACCTTTGAGGTCCCTTCCAACCCAAGCCATTCTGTGATTCTATGATTCTATGACTATTCCATGTATCCTGGCATTCTGTTTCAGTCCCATATGGTAAGGGATTGTGGAGTCGCAGAGGGTTTGACTGTATGGATGCTACCTGGTACAGGCTGCCAGCCACTGCATCTCTGCCCTCTCCTGCAGTTACACAGTCCAACAAGGTGCCTGCCCCAGAGAGGTAACTGGGCTCTGCATGGCCCTGCTGATCTTACCCAGACAGCAGAGACTGCACTGCTTGCACGAGGCACAGCTGCTTTTCAAATGTGACCCTGTGTATTTCTGAAATGTCATCAGATGAATCATAAATCAAGGTCATAAAAGAATGAGATATTTTATAGCAGCAGTTAAGAACAAGTCCAGCCTGTTACTGGTTCTGTTATACATTGCACAGCAGTGCTAACCTAGATCAAGGTTATCTTTGAAACCCATGTTGATGACAGAAATGGAAAACAGAGAAGCAGAGCTATAGAGAAGCAGGGCAGGCATATGCAACACTGTGACAAAATGCATGGGAAACATTGCTATAGCAGAGGGATCAAACTGACTTGACCTCGGTACACCAAGAAGAGGTTCAATGGAGGTAGCTGGTAAGCAGTTTTGATTCCCCTCATTCCTCATTCCTTAGTATTTTTAAGTAGTATAAGGACAAGTAGACTCTTCAGTCTCTTTCAGCAAACTAAAATCTATGCCCCACATTACACTCTGCTTGAATGCGGTGCCAAAGCCCTCACGCGCCCCCACACACACAGACGACCGTTGGCCTTTTGAGTGATTAGCCTGAATTGTTTTAAGGTCTGTCCTGCAGTTCAGTAAAATGATGAAAACAGAAAGGAATACAGTCTGCATTGCTCAAAAAGCAGCACGGAATACGTATTTGTGTCAGTCACATACAGTTCAATATTTGAATGCCCAGGTATGCCAAGTCAGCTCCTGAATAAATTCCTGCCTGCAGGATAAAGTTAGCAGAAATTTTGCTTGTACATGGCTATAGGACTTGTTCTTTAAAATAGCTGAAATACGATGATGCTATTTATGCACTGCTTGAGCTTGTATTTTGAAGTCTTTACTTAGCAGTCCAGATGTTTGATTAACTATTTGAAATAAATATTATTTCCAAAAAATGCTGTTGGTGTATGTGGCATAGTCAGCGCTGATTATACCATAGGACACAGCTTTTTTTCATGAGGTTGCAGAAAAGGAGACATGCAGAAATTCATATGCAACTTCCTTCACAGAAATGCCTGTATTTAAAGCAAAAGGAAATTAAAATGGGATTCCATTGTTTAGATGAGAAAGTGCAAAGGTTCATGACCAAATTAATGTAATTCTGCATTTGACCTTTAGACAAAGCAGTTAATAACTTTCCAATAATGATGTCATATTTTCTTGGTGCCTATGCCTTAGTTTGCATTGTTTAAAATACCTAATAAATAAAACAACTAGAAATTTGTAGCATATGCATGATATGCTATATGTTTTATAATACATACTTCACAGTTGTTTTAATTCAAATGATTATACAATGGATTTCAGGTTACAAATCCCTTCCTTACAGCATTACAGCCAGGACCCTAGAAACATCTGGGCACACAAATGGACTTGTGTATTCCAGTGTGTTTCAGGTAACTACAGGGATGTGTAAGATGCACATATAAATTTGCTCTTCTATATTTCACATTGTTTGCCAATCTCCATCCTTTAAAATTCTCCCCCAGGTATCTCAAATTATCTTTTATTTCAGTATTTTCAAAGCCTTACTATCAAGAAGAGGGTTTCCTTGGAGATTTTGAGAAGATTTTGAGCTCACTGAAGTCAAGGGAACTATACTGCTTTATGCAAGCTGAGAATCTAGTTTGATAGTCTCATCTTTGTGAATACAGAGCAGAATGAATTTATTCAAACTTATGAAAGCCACATGAATAACTATGTTTGAACAATTCTGTTGTATCCCCTCTGCATTTGCACTGTAATTTAGCAGACTGAAATTAATTTTTCTTCCCTGATTATGTTTTCTACAGACACTGGAAAGGTTGATGAGTACAATATAGTTTTAAATGATGTGCCTTGTTTATGCTTATTTCTTTATGGTCCATTACTGTAGGATTTGAGTGGAACCATATGATTATAGGCTTAGGTTGTCATGCAAATGGACTCATTTTGTTCCATTTCCCATTCCCCTTACTGTCCTTGTCAATGCGGTGGATAAATCTTGCTCTGTGTTCTGTTCCTCACAGACTTGTAAGGCTGTCATCAGAGTGGATTAATCTTCTGCCTGTGCTATCACAAAATTCTCTGTCCTAACAATGACTTATCACTGAATTTAAAGCCTGATATACTTTGTACTCAATCTGTAGACTTAGTCTTGCAACAAAAATTGTAATAAGAGCTAAAAATGGTACAAAACTAATCCATCCTTATCACAGTCTTTGAATTGTAATTTCATGGATTTCCTCGAATACAGCATTTTACTGAACAATACCAAGAGAGAACATGATAGAATAACACACTTGAAATTTCAATTTTAAATGTCACCTAAAGTAAACTTCCAAACTGTTTAATTAAGTGACCATAACCGTAGTAGAGATGCTGCACAAGCAGTTCCTTCAGTAAAAGCCAGGATATGGACAAACTATTACTCAACAGTATATAAAAACAACATTAAAAATAATGATAATGGTGGGACTTAAACCTAGAACAATATAGATTTTAGAGTTACTGTTTCCACATATAATACCTTAACACTCCCCTGCATGCTTAGCCATTGCAAGTTTTTTAAACTGATGTGTGGTTCTTCTGCATGCTTGTAACTTACTCTTTTCTCAGGGTTCTCACACAGGTCTACATTATGAGAAAAAGATGTTTTAAGCATTTATTTAAAATATATATTTATGTGCGTGCTCAAGATGCTAGAGGAAATATAAACATTTAATACTTCTTACTTTCTGATGTAACATATGAAAGGCAAAAGAAGCTGATTTAGGCTACTCTGGATTAAAATAAAGCCTTTTAAACTTTAAGCTATCTTGATATTTTATTAGCATATTAGGCTTGTCTACATGGGGATTTTAAAATGATAAAAGAGTCAGTGCTAGACTATGTTAAATGGAAGTAAGTGCTTCCACACCACTTCCTTATGCTGATGTACAGACATTCCCCTGTTAACTATTTCAGTTGCAGATTCTGTTTGTTTGACTTCATAGCTGGCAATTTTGCCAGAAACCCAGCACAAACTTGTGCGTGTCAGCTCTGTGATTTTTCTCACAGTGCTTTATGAGATGCCTCCTACAACTGGCAGGAGGCCTGAGACTTGCTGTATTAAACTGCCACGATTCTTCTCCCATAACTCAGCTGTGTTTTGCCAGCTCCATTTCTAAACTGCCATGAGAGCAGCCTGGAAGACACACTGCTCACTTACAGCAGTCTTTAATATAAACAGGATAATGTCTTGTATTGGCACTCACACAGTCAGATGGATTTGGCTTTGTAGCTTTGGAGGAGCAGCATTATGGTTTCAGGAGAAGGAAATCTGGAGGATGAAGTAAAAAGCAGTTTTTTTTTTTCTTTTTCTTTTTCTTTCTTTTTTTTCTTTTTTTCCTTGGAGGCATTTCTCTGTGAATGTTTTCACAAAGTGCATCATTGCTTCTTTACTTGGCGAGCTGTGAGTGCCTGGTAGGATGCAATCCTAGGAGGAAAGGCAGTGCTAAAGAATTTAATGCTGAAGAAGGTGACGATCCTGCTAAGCCATTTGGCACTCATTTGAAGTGACAGAACATCCACATGAAATCTCTTTTTCCTCCCAGAATGTGAAGCAGTGGGATATCCTTGTTGCCTACAATATCTAATGAGGAAAAACCTGAAAGGCAGCAGCAGCAAGTACAGAATGTACTGGGTAGTTTGAACGTTCCCTGCAGGCACTAGGCAAATTCAGCCTGTCCTGTAATAAACAGTCCTGCCACTGGGTGAGAAATGGCTCCCTCAGGAATGGAAGAAAACCTGGGTAGAAGGACAAGTCTAAAGGCAAAACCTGTCTTGAAATGAGCATGCTATAACAAACTGTTTACTTTGCCATAAGCACTCCTTCACCCAGACCCACAGATCTCTGCACTCCCACAGTACAAAGTATGTTTAAAAAATTATCAAAATTTGTTAACAATTGATCCTAAATCAAACATTAGCCCATCAGTGCCCACATCTATACATTCTGGTTTCTCTTTTCTTATCTAAGGTTAAAAAGATTTTGCCCAGATCAGGGCAGTGATGCAGGAGGACAGTGATGCTAGAAGACAGCCTACCTCCCAGAATCTGATACTGCAAGGAAACAAAACAGTCTTGCTGTAGGCATGTGATGTGCCTCCCGTTCCAGACGCACTGGGAAGAGCAGGAGATATCTGCTGAGTGAGGAGAGGGGCACTCCTAAAGCACTGACTAGGACAGCAGGCAGTGGGTGCCAGGCAGTGTTTCTGCCCTAGGGCTCTCCCTGCACAACTGTGTTGACGTGTGGCTCAATATTGAGATCCAGCTCCTGTTCCTGGCTTTTACAAGCTCTGCAGCTCAGCTTGAGAACACTTGCACAAAGCGCTCCTGCCTGCCTGCTACGTCATATAATTTGTGATTACTCTTAAAAGTCTCCTCCTGGACAGAATTCAGCATGTATGTAGAAAGCTTGTTTTTCTATTCTTTATGGTACCTTGTGAGCCTGCCACCTGACCTGACCTGGGTGCCTGTCAGGTCAGAACAACTGTGAGAAACTTCCCTACGTGCCATACGCATGCGCTGGTGGAACAGCTTGCCGAGGCACTCCCTGTTTCCCACAAAGATGAACAGGTGCCGGGATCATAGAGTGAGGCTCGGTCCTGCCCTGCCTTCAGTTATTACCAAGGTGCATTTTCTTTTGAGATGGCACTGAGAGTAGGACGGGGAATCACCACCTCAGTTTTATTTACTACAATAGCATCTTGTAGATGTTTGCATTTGTGACAGTCTTCCAGATGGGACTGAGCATCCAGCTCTTCAAGTCCCAGAGCTCTGCAGATGTCCAGATGGAAGACTAGGGAGAGCAGCAATCAGTGTGTAATTGGGTAAGTGATAGACCTGCTGCAAAGCAGCATTACCTCAGCCTTAAGGAGGATTAATTACAAAAGACCTATGATGCCAATTAATTCTACTTAAAAAGTTGTGTGAGGATTCAAGGCACTTTAAGTCAAAGAAGCTGGAGTTAATTCAACATAATGGGCCTACATAAATAAGCAAGTGTTGCAAGATATTAAGCACTTCACACGTTACAAGAATGGAAATATCTGTGCTATTTTTTTTTTTGTAAACATGCATTCTGTAAACAGTAAGAAACTGATTCCTTGCCACCAGAGATGGAATTCCTAAAGCAGACTGTAACCTCTAGCTTTGTCTCACAAACAGCACCCAGTGTGGAATACTGAATGTGAAGTTTGATCCCAAAGTGCTGATAAAATACAGCTGATTTCTCAGCTTAGGCTGACAAGATTTGTTCATGCTTAAAAAAATAACATCTCAAGTGACAAGCCCTCAAGAATTCAAAGGAAGCCTAAGAGAGTTTTGTTCAATCAGAAGGTAACAGAGATGGTCTTCCTGACACATTGTTGCTGTCTCAAAGGAATAAGATAGACACTGAGGAGGGGGAAATACTACTGATCAGGTTAACACGAAAACCGTCTTTGCGAGTGCTAATTGGAATGCAAATCTCTGTACCATAAAAAAAGCTGAGCTATGAATAGAGCATTGGAGTTTAATTGATTAAATCTGTCAGATTCTGAAAAAGCTGGAGATACATGCTCTGATATACTTGACTCTCAACAGTTTTATTAATAGATATAGGGTGCTTTGGCTTCCTGAGGGATGCAAGTATAATACACTATATTTTTACACTTCAGTAGATTTCCTATGAAAGGCACACCAGGAAGATACTGGTCCACAAGGTGAGCTGGTACGTGCCTGGCAACAGCATGCTGGAATCACAGCCATTAGCTGAACTTCTGGAGCAATAAAAGCACACAACAGCAAGAGATGGGACTGGCAGTAGCTGAGTATAATTGAAGTACAGAGGCTTGACATTGTTTCATGGAAGAAATTACGATAAGATGTACGATACAATTATCATAGAACAGCTTGGGTTGGAAGGGACCTTAAAGACCACCTTGTTCCAACCCCCTGCCGTGGGCTGGTTGCCACCCACTGGATCAGGCTGCCCAGGTCTCCATCCAACCTGGCCTTGAGCACCTCCAGGGATGGGTGACACTACTTTAGGCTAATTGTTGCATTAATTTCTTTGCCAAATAATGTTTAGCACTAATACAATAACATTTTCCCCAGCCTTGGGAAGCTAACAAATTTACAGAATCGTGTCCTGAGCTATGCGCTCTCCTTCAGATGGGTATGACAGTGTACGGCTGTATACATGCAGGGAGAACATTGGCCCATCTGTACAGTGCTTATCAGTACGCAATGTGACAGCTTCCCCCACAGCTGTTTTCTTATTATAACCCAAGTGGATTATTTTCAAAAATCATATCCAGTCACTCTACAGATGTTCACTTTCACCTTATGCATCCTCTCCCTGATTTCCTTCAAGTAGATTATATTTTTCTCAAATCCAGAACCAACACTTATCAGAGCGTGAATTGGAACTTTCAAAATTACTGTAATTAACGGAAAGTTTATAAAATTCTTACCTGTCCAAGGGCAAATATAAAACCCTGTGATGAAGTGCCACTAAAAATTATGGTATAAATTAAAATAGAACTAAAAAGCATTTGTGAATCTTCCCTCCACCTCCACTAAAGGAGGAAAAAAAAAGAACACTTCATGATCCTGTATCTAAAATAACAAAACTCAGGTATATATCATGGTATCATGCTGATTCATTACTAGGACTGCAATATGACTTGTGTTTTATTGCCGGAGCAATATTTAACAGATTATGCTTGCATTTTTTACTGCATACCTGGTCTCACATTATAGCTCAGATATTTATTCTTTAAAGAAGGAAATACAAAAAGAGTAAATAAAAAATGTAAATCAATGGGCTTACTTTTGTACTGTGTGTATAACCACATGAAGCTTTTCTGATTTTCCAGCTATTCCAAAAAAGCCTGAAACAGTTCCAAAAATCTTGAGTCAAAATGAGCAAGCATGAACTGACTGAAAACAGACTACCATTTTTAAAATTAAAATAGTAAGGAAAAAATCTTCAAATAGAAAAATATTTTCAATTTGAAATAGTGAAATATCAAGATATTGCATCAGAGCAAAACATTTTGACTTGTGTTTCAGTTATTATTTTAATTTCCATCCATCTATTCTTGACACAAACAATTCAGGGAAATTGAAGTGTAACCAAGGAAAAATTCATTGCCACCAAATCTGTTTTCCAACAAAAACTGACCTACCTCAGGCTTTCTCCTGATATCTGGTGAATAGATTAATTTCTTCACTCATTTTTCAAGTTTTTTTTTTTTTTTTTCCTAGGAAAAGAA
>VXAV01008348.1:201657-218467 GCA_013399715.1 Alectura lathami | reverse complement strand
CACTTGGCCAAACATTCTAGAATTTATAAGGGTGCACAAATGCACACAGCAATAAATGGGTTTTACTTTCAGGCAGCTTTTTGAAGTAAATCTTCTTTGAATCTTTTTGGTGAGATAGTTCTGGGTATCAATTAGATTTTTTTAGGTCATGCCAAAGATGAGGTTCCAAGAAAAGATAATGCACTTGCTGCCTACGTCATCTGTCTTATTAGTGGGACCACAGGCTTAATCTCAGCGCGAAGTCTGGAGTTGTGCATGACTTGTTCAGAGGCCTAAAGAGCATTGAGACTTCTTCCTTTAATATAAAACCATGAAGAGTTAGGGATTTGTATTTGCTTTTAGTTTGTAGCTTTCTGACCTTATTTCCAAAAAATGCTTTAGATTTTCATCAACCACTTAAGCTGCCATTAGACTGTAAGGAGGCTTTCAGCCTATCTATGAATCTAGCCATTGAGTATTGCAATAACCAGTTCAAGGTCACTCAGTCTTAGTGATGACGGATGACTGAAATTGATAAGATTGCTTCTTATCAGCTACCAGCCATATGCTTTAAATGGAATTGCTGTTAATGGCACGTAAAACATCATTAGTGGACAGATTTCTCCTTCAAGTTCAGCAAGTCAGGTTCTTCTGACTTATGTTGAAATGCAACTTGCCCAATGAACGGCTGGGAGTGCTGGTATGTAAATATATTAAAAAGCACATAATAAGATTCATGCACTTCCAAAATGACAAATTTTGATAATCTAGTCAAATAGTGGTTTGATCCAGTGTAAATATTTTGGTCCTGCTACTTAGATGCGTCCTTGTATTACAGTTTAGCAGTGATTGTTCTCACCAAATCCAGATGACTCCGTGTGGTTACTCGATGCAAGAAGCTGCTCTAGCAGGATGCTTTAAGGACCCACAATATGACCGTGTCTTAACAAATGGTAAAATGTTGAGCAGTTCTACCCAGACTTAAGAGAAGCCAGGTTCAGTGATCAAATGCCTTCAGAATGGAGAGTTCTGTAAACCTTTTGAAATCTGCTAGAGGATAGAGATGGGTACTGCTAAGTAGCTTCAATTATCTGTGATTTCTGCATCACAATTCAGTCGTGGTTTGTATTCTTGGTAACCATATGACGGTTCAGCTTTCGTGAATTTCACTGGAAGGGTTTTTCATTTTTTGGTTCCATGGCTAATTTCTGAGAAAGCTTCCAACCTAAGTGGGAAGTGAATGGCAGGAATTTCATTGGAATTTCAGCAGGAAATTCCAGCAGGAAGTTCAGCAGGAGGAGGTCAGCAGTCCTGGGAAACCTAATCCAAGACGAAAGTGTCGGGCAGTTATGCCTCTTACTTGTCCACAACAGATGGGTTCACTTACCAATGCTTTAAATGGATGAGGCAGAAATTTTAACCTGTCCAGTAGGGTGGGAATGGCTCATTACATACTGAAGTTACTATTGTCTCACAACAGAAGGAAAACATTTACATTTTCTCTTCTAGGGTAGGTGTGGATAGCGGCTCTTGTCTATAAGTTTTCTTCATATCTGTTCTTATTGATAGCAATGCACTAACTTCTTTAGTGGGCAATTTGTTTGGAAATGAAGATAAAACATTACTAATATCCGCTGGAGAGGCTCCAGATGCTATCATTGCTTTTCATTTCCTTTTTGCTTCTTTGGCTTTGGGCACTGCTGATCATTTTCCACTTAAAATGCGTGGTAGGCTTTCTCATTTTTCTATTTGTTTTCTCTAAGCTAGCAAAATACGTACATGGTGGTTTGCCCTGGCCTATATGAAATAATTTACCTTTGGCAACTGAGTTTTTGTCTTCCTACAACTCTAAACCTAGATTCTACACCTTGAAAGCACTTAAACCAGGCTTTGTGGAGAATGTAGCTTCTAGAGTCCAAAATTTTCATCAGAAATGTTCTTATGTAACTGCAGATTGGTTCTGCAGGTTGCTACATAAGTAAATTTGTTTAAAAGTAACAGACGTGAAGTTCTGCTTCTGCACATACGGAGGACATCCTCATCTGCTTTGGTGACTCGGATTTTAGCCCATTCTGTGCACTGAAACTGGGAGTTCTTAAACTTCAGTTCTTGTTTGCTCTGAACTTGTGTAACATTCACCAATAGGATTTAATTTGTCAGGGGAATGTGACATCTTGTCCCTTTAAATAGTAGCCTTGTGGTTAGAGCACGTCTGGGAAATTGAAATAGTGAGAGCAGTTGATACCATTTCCCAGAAATGAAATTATTATCCTGCTTCATGTGAAGTGCCGTAAACACTTAGCTGTCTGCTGCTCTGGGTGCTCGGATTCTCTTAAGGTGGTCTGTCTCATTGTTTTAATTCAAAAAGCAGTGAAGTGAATCAGCTGTCTTGCACCTGCGATGCATTGTTTGCATGCTGAAATGCTCACTGAGCATGCAAACTTCTCTTACTGAAATTAACCTGAAGTGTGCACTCCAGAAATGCAGGTAATGCACTCCAGCTGCTAATTGCAGTCAGTCCTTGGAACTGGATTAGTTTGAAGTAAAACGTGCAGGATGTATTAGGATTGCCACCCCAGGTGTTTTTTTTTCTGCCAGTCCATCTTTTAGTCTTGCTCATATGGGGTAGTCCTTGTGCACAGGCACAGAGCTTCAGAGAAGGCTGAAGCATTCACTGGGCTGCAGAGGAACAACAAGAGAGAGGATGATTTTGTGCTGGATGGTGTTCATTCAGGAGAGGGAGGTCTCGAGTTCCCAGAACTGTTTATACATTTAATCCAATATTTGTTTAATGTAAAATATTGTAATGCAGTCTGTTCAAGTAGGTTTACTTGTCCACCATCTGGAGATGAGTGCTGCCTGCCAAACTTCTTAGTTGGGGAATGCACAGAGGGCAGTGAAAGACATCAAGGTTACTTTTGAGTAGCGAGTTCTTTGGGATAAGCCCTGCACATTCACTTTCTCCATCCAAGCTGCCATCACCTTCTCAGCTGTAAGTGCTGTGATCAGTGGAGGTGGCTGAAGAAGGAAGTGTAGTGTGCAGTATGCCCAGTGCTCTAAGTGCCAGCCCCAGAACGTCTAGAAAGAACCAGGGCCTTGTAGGGAACATGAAGGTGCTCTAATCACTTTTCTTTCATTATTCTAGGCTTGTTTGTTTGTTACAGGAACGTGGAAGACAGGGAGAATCCACAATATTTGGCCTGTAAATACCCAGCAGTATAAGGAGAAGCTTCTTCAAACCTGGATTGCTCCCTCTGGTGTCACTGCCTAGTTGCTGTAGGTCGCAATTCTCTAGTGAACTGCTTCTGGGTGGCTTAACTAAAGTAAGTGCTGTGTTATGCCAACAGATGCCAAGCTAGGGAGAGTATAGCACAAAGTTGGTGATGTTTGATTTAGCTTATAGGTAGTCAAATATGAAGATATTTGACTCTGTTTTATATGTTTTAAATAATCTGTTTTATTGGAATACAAGATGGAAAGGATAAAAGTTGCTGAGTTTATTTTAGTGCAGAATGCTTTATAAACACATTAGTAATTGGGCTACACCAAAAAGAACTGTGACACCTGAATTCATCCCACTTGAAGCTTTTAGCTGAGATATTTTTACTGGAGTTTTAGTACTGCCAGTGGCAGAAGAGAAGACTGTTCCACACAGGTAAGATCTGAAAGATATTTCCATCTTTACTCTGTTCTTTAAAAGATTAGGGTGAATTAGGGTGAATGTGCTGGTGTTCATCTTCCAAGATTCTTGAGTTAGGTGAACTGGGGAGATCCTAAGTCCAAGTATATTACACGCTCAGATTAAATGTAGCTTTGTAGAAAGCAGAACTTTCATCCTTAATTGCTTTTTTTCTCGTCCAACCATGTTCAAGCCATATAATTACAACTGTGTTAGTTTGTTAGTCTATTGACATATATCTTAAGCAGATCAGAAGTTCAGCTGAAGCTGTTAGAGCAACATAAGTTTTTGAGCAATGAATGCATTGTGCGCTGATGTGAAACTCACGCTCCCTTGGCTGAGAGGAAATTACAAGTTCATTAGCTGATACAGCAACTTTGTTTTCCAAAGTAATTTGAAGTCTGTACTTCTCACAGGAAGTAAAAATAGAACTTTTCCTAAATTTATTGAACTGCTTGATAGTAAAAATGTTCTTTAGAAAACACCTTTTCACTCAAATCGCAACAGTGAGTCTTTAATCTACAGAGTTAAACATTTATTTAAAAAATGAGCTTATAGACAAACACTTTCAACTGGTTTTGGTCATTAGATCCCTAGTCTCTTTTTATGAGAACAAAAAATAAATAGGCCTTTAGAAATTTGTTTTCAGTTAAATTTCAGAAATTCTTTTCAGAAGGTAGATGTTAAGACTTCATTATATGTTCATTCTGCTGTTTCTTAACGCATTTGAAGGTTTTGCTTTAAGAATGCTGACCACTTTATACAGTCTTGATTTAGCATTCAGCAACAAACTTCTTTAGTTTTTCTAATTGCACTTTTTTTTTTTAAACTTGCATCTTAATTGCATGTTGATATCTTTAGTCTTTACTTAAACTGCTCAGAAATAGATCTGAAACTACAAAATTATTTTATGTTGAAAGGGTTAAGGGCTTTATCCAACCTCCTGTTGGCCAGAGGCCATCCATTAATGTCTTCTGTCTTGTAATGAATGACTTTCCAGCAGGCGTGGCATTTGGATGAGAGGAACTGCTGCTCAAGGAATGCTTAATACTGCTCTCTGTTAATGTACAGGTAACTGCAGGTGTGAAAGAACGTCATCCAGGTGGCTCACAGGACAAAGGAAAGTTTTGTAAAAGGTTTTGTTGTTAGAAAATGTTGAGGTAGTAGTCAAAGGAAAGAAGAATGCTGAATTTGGTGGTTCTGTTGTATTTTTGTGTTTTTTTTTTTCCTCACAGGAGATAGAAATTGCTAAGAAACTCTGGCAAAGAAGTGACCAATGGAAGGATGACATAATAGAATAAAACTGTGGAGAATAAATGTCAGAGATGGTGAGAATATATGACTGACTATAAGTAATAAAATGACACTGAAAAAATGTGAGGATAGATGATTTTTCTCACAAGAAAACTAGTCATGATTTAAATTAGGTTGAATAAAATGTTAGGAGGCATACTGCCATGAAATATGCATTAACACAGAGATAATAGATACAGTATACAAATTGCCTGATTTTTTAAAAGTAGAGCTTACACTCAATTAATTTTGATGTTTTCAAAACTTTCTTTATTGCCTACTGTCTCTAACTTTAATTGCCTGTCAGATCTTTTTACTCAAAGATTTTACCAAAAGCAAAAGAAGAGGTTTGCTTTCTGTACAATGAAAGGTGGGAAAGAAAAATCAATAGTCAGAACTTGAACTCAAACTTTGGGGAGTTTTTATGAAGTCTGTGTGTTATGAAATTGCTGCAAGCAGAGGAAATTGTATATTAGATGGACTTTTAGAGTAATTTCAGGGAAGCACATGGTCAGATAAATCCAACTTCCCCTTCTGTCTTTTGAGGCAATATCTGTGACTTCTGTACAATAGCAGGTTTGAAAAGAAAACCCTGAAGGTTTTTTTCCCCTTTACATTGCTGTCTGTCATAATTTTTTCACACTTTTATCAGAGAACTTTTCCGTTGTGCCATGTTAGAAATCACCTTTTAAGGAAGGGTATGGAACAAGAATACATCCAGATTGTTGGCTGCTGTATTAGTGGATGTGTAATACTACATACATACTGTAATACCAGTTGCTTTGAAATACTTAAAACAGCAGTCCAAGGGATAAGTGATTTTTGGCATCACATCTGTATAACACTAGTGAAGAGACATGTATGTGAAGTGATACATTGAGGGATATGCTAAACTTCTCTAAAACCAGTTTGCAGGGTGCCAAGTCACTGCTGGTAGATTGTTAGGTGTATCCCAGAATTCTTTTAATAGAGGAAGACATGACAAGTGTTCCCTTCCATCTCTCTGAAGATTTTAGGCTTCCCATTGCTGACACAAGGACCTGGATTAAATTTACATAGATTACATTTAAAAAAAAAAAAAAAAGCCAGAGAAAATAAGAGCTCAGTAAAAAGCCCTTCTCAGAAAGTCCTTTTTCTGGCAACAGTATTTTAACTGAATTTCTGTCTTTTACCGTTGTTGCTCTTGGTTGGATGTGGGGTTACTATAAGCGAATGCTTCAGGCTGCTGGCTGGTTCTGAGCTTTTTCCCTTCATGTCACTTCAAACACTGCACTGCATATATTCAGCAAGCCAAAATTACACATTTTTTCACCACTTGCCTTCTGAGGTAGTCTTTCCTATGGATAAATTTTATGCATTTAAAATTGAAATTATGGAATGGTTACATAAAATTTTTGAAACAGATCTTTCTTACATCTCAGCCTTGTTGGAGTTCAGGTTTAACAAATGTTATTTTTTTTCCTGCTCATCTATTTGAACTGGAAAAAAGCAGTGTGCAGAAAATGAGCTTGGACATTATCAGAATCTTTCATACTGTCTTGAAAATGTATTGATGCAAAAATCTTTAAACATATTTATGTATTTGTTTCCTACTCATACTGTAGCCATGGTACTTACTTTGTTTTATAGCATTGTTTGCATATAGTCTAAGCCCTTTACTGGAATCTTTTTGGGCTACGTAGTAGATAATCTCTTGATTAACCAAAGTCATATATATGGAATCAATTACATAGAGTAGTTTATAGGTTTTTTTTCCACCTTCATGGAGAGTTCTTAATGGAGAATTAATGTGCAAAGATAAGCCCTGTGAATTTTGACTACATAGTAGGTCACATATACATATCTTCCTGATAAGCATGTGGAGGAAAGAGGAGGGAAATACTGTTTGTTTGTTTGTTTGTTTGTTTGTTTTCCCCCACTGACTTTCCATCTAGTGGACTGCTGCCCAAGCTGTAAACGAGAAAGTTAAAATGATGCTTGGGAAGTTGGAAGCAGTATATTTTCCAAATTAAAAAAAAAAAAAAAAAAGCTGATGTAGGACTGAAGACTGATTGTCGAAATCTTACCCGCTATCTCACACTGCCTTTCAAAGTGACCAAACTAATTTGCCGCCTCCTTTGTACTCACTATTATTTCTCAGAGCTAGGGATAGCATCTAGGCTTCCTGACTATAAATATTTTATTGATAGCAAAGAGGATAAGTGCCACATTAAGAGAAATATTTCATTTCCTCTAGAGGCTAGGCTAGCAGAAACTTGTGTTGCTCAATATCTAAGATGCTCGGTCACTTTTTGATCCAGGACATTCATACTGAGTTCAAGACCTTCAAGTTGTCTCAGTTACAGAGATAGAATTATGATTTGATGGTGTGGAATTCACTCAGTGCAAGATAAAATAACGTTTTTCTTTTTTTCTTTTAATCACATGACTTTTGGAACAGTTCATTGATTGATGCTCTTAACATAATTTCTGGATGTAGAGTGTACAACATGTTTCAAGATTAGAACTGTCTTATTAGCATAAAGCTGTAAGACGAGAGCTTTTACTTGTGTGTTTATTTTCTTGATGGCCAAAACAGCAGCTGTAACATAGGCATAAATGTCAACACAGAGTGCATTTCCCCTTCTTTACATATGTACCAACATCAGTGGAAAGCATACCATGCCTTAAGGCAAACTTTTGCATTAGCAGTTGCAGTCGCTGCAGGATCTACCTGCCTTCTGTAGATCTGTGAGTGGTATTTTAGAATGTGAAGGTATAATGACAGTGAAACTCATCTCCAGTTGATCAATGTCATCATATATATATATATATGTATATTAATTTTCATGTAGTTAATAGTGGCATAATTATCTTTTGTGTTATAAAATATAGATGTTACAGTAAGCATTTCTCAGTGGTCCTCAAAATGGTGATGTAGTGCAAAACCAAGAATGACTTCTCTTTAATTCCCCAGCAGGTGTAGATTTTTACTGTTTTTTTTTTTTTTTTTTTTTTTTCCTGCAGGTAGAAATAGTGCCACACTCCAGTGTTTAAATGAATAACTGTAGTTTTTGTTTATTTATTTTCACAAGAGGAGGTTATGTTTACCCAGCCTTTTATGAGAATAGAAATAAGATGAGCGGAAGAGTATGTGTGCTCTTCTCCAATTTCATATTGCCTACATTTTTCCTTGTTTCCATTATTTTCAGCTTTGGGTCTCATGTCTTGCGTGAGTACAAATAACTGCTGTGTATACTGTACTTCCACAAGTCATAAAGCAGTCATGTATGCACTTATAAGCAATAGCAAAAGTCCTTTTGACTTGTAAACTGTGGTATAGATAGCTTACAGAAGGTTTCTGCACTTCACTGATGTATATTTTTGGGAATGCATCTACTGCAGTCCTAGCCCAAAGAGGATGGTTGGAGGGTGGATAGCCATTAGTCAGTATTACATAAAAATTCTCGGACAGGTGCCCAGTGCATCCCTCTTAAACAAAAGTACACTTCCGAGGGTTTGTTGTTAGACGGTAGGTTGCTAGCTGTTCACAGCTTCCGTTTGTGAATGTTTTAGTATTGAGTTGGCTGAAAATTTCAGCAAACTGATTCTGAAATGATTTGATGAAAAATTCTTCAAATGTCTCAATGTTCTGTTTATGCTGTGATCTGTTTTAGTGTTGTTTTAAGTCTTGGGCTGCTGTTCATTCCTTCTGCACCTTCAATATCTTCTAAGATTGTTGGATACATTCCACATGCATAAAATCTTTTTTTTTTGAAGTTACCACTATGCATTTCTGGTTGTTGATTTGCCTCCTTCCCTGCTAACTCTGCATGCTGAGAACTGTGTCTATGTCTTGCAGCTGCCCTTTCTGAGGGGCAGGCAACCATTCTGCAGTGAAACTAATTCCTCCCCTAAATTTCTTTCTCTATTAGAATGGTGAGCAAACTCTAATTTTTTTTTTTAAGACTCTCCAGATAGCATGTGCACTGAGGCTAGAGCATTGTTTCTTTCATGTTAAGTTGTTTGGGTGGATATACTATGGACATTTAAACATGGAAAATGGATTAAAGCCTTCCGTCTTACAAACCGATGGGAAGATGTGTAAATTATTGCTGCAGCAGTGGGAGGACTGTACTCTGTTTTTCGTTGTTAAATAATCGCATGCATTGTATTTTAAACCAAAATGAACATACTCTTTAAATACTATGTAACTAAAAGGCTTTGGTAAATTTCAGAGTAATCAGCATGTTAATTTCAATTTCTTATATTTTTAGATGCTTAAGTAAAAAGCATTGAAGAGCATGCTAAGAGTAACCAAAAGCCCAACGACTGTGTTTCGTCCATGACTTTGTAAACCAATAGTGAAGATTCCAGTAATGTCTTAAAATTACCTGTTGTAACCCATGTGATACCTCACCAAGAATTAACATTCGCAGAGAATCCAGATTGTCATTCACAGTGCGAATTTTAAATGATCAAGAGGCTGTTCAGTAATACACATCTTTACTGCTGACTTGCTTTGGGGAAATTTGCTTACAAACTTCTTTAGACTTCAGCTGCATTACAGTGCAGAACTTGTCAGAAGAATTCATGTGGTTCCACTGGCACTATCTGATAGCATCGTTCACAGCTCCTGTGGCCTATGCTGCTGTGGTCAGATGACACTGTACTGCTGAAATGTGTATATTACCACCAAAACGGTGTTCTGCAGCACATAACAAATACTTGAACTAATTAAACCTAAAGGTGCTGCTTATGAAAAGTTACCACATTGTTTAACCCAAAGTGGTGTTGATTATCTTGTATGTTATAATAATACATGCTGTCTATATGTGCAGTAGATAATATTTATCTATCCACCTGAAACAATTCTCCTTCAATAGTGAATGACAAAACTAGTGTGCAGAATAATTAAATGTAAAGTTTTGTGTAAACTTCCTTCTGAAAGGAAATTAACCTTGTGATTCAGACAACTGTCTGTCTCCCAGAATGTCTGCTGTTTTAGGTGTTGTCAGCTAGTATTTATGCATGGTATCCAGTATTTTTCACAAAGAGTGCATTCAAAATGGAATAAGCCATTTAACCATCTCTCCCTTAAATCTCAGGTCAGCGTCTTTCATGTTCAGGGTACCCCCTGTCCTTCGCTTGCTTTACTCCCTCTAGTCACCCTTTTCTCCTGTTAAAACTGTGTAAATGTTCTCATTTCTTAACCTTTTTCTCAAGTTAATTTTTCTTAAAGTGCAAGAAGTTTGCTTAGAATTCTCCTGGTTTGTTTGTTTGTTTTAAATTATTGTATGGAAAGGGGAAATTTAGAGCACTTGCTCAGTAACCAGTTACTATTGCTGGTAACATCTCTGTCTGTCTTCCAGAGAGAGGTGGCCTAACAGTGACCCATGTAATGCTACTGGTGTAACAGGAATATATGCCTTATTTTTAATAGCATTATATAAAACAGAGAGCAGCAGTTAGCAACGGTTAGCAGCAGTAATGAGGAATCCCAAGCAAAACAGAATAAAATCTGTGGGGTTTTTTTTCAGTTTTTTTTTAATTCAGTTTTTTTTTTTTTTTTTCTCTTAACCTGTTATGCATCCTTGCATCTTCTCAGTTTTTGGATGCTCAGTTTTATCAGGCAAATTAAAGAGTAGTCAGATCAGTCGATTACTGCCATAGTAACTAACATGATTGAAGTGGGACGGGAGGTATGTGAGGTGTCTATATTAGATGTGTTTCTGTGATACAGAATGGCATTTCCTCCTTTAGGTTGCTTCATCCTCTCGATACTATTTTGATCTTTAAAACAGATTTGCCATCTCAGCAGGTAGTTGTCTTTGTGTATTGGTTAGTCATCCTGACCTATCGTTTCTCCTTGAAATTCCTTTGTATACACAGAATAAATTCTTTCCCAAATGTATGATGGGGAATGCAGTTATCCTGTAATAACTGTTGCTGCTAGCATTTACTTTAAATGACTTCAGATCAGAAACATATTTATCTTTTCATTACACAGACTGTTTTTGTTGGCTATCTTCCTTTGTTTTTGTTCTCTCTTTCTATGTAATGCTCTTGGGGAACAGTGTGGTATCCATGTTGTTTTTGGATATTTGTCTGTAAAACCTGTAAATAAACAGCATAATAGCAGGTAGTCTCTTATAACTTCATTTTTTCCTGTGATAGTAGTAAGGGGTTTTGCAGGTTTTTTTTAACATTTCTAGAAATAACTTTGAACTTTCCTAGTAGTCTTTCATTGTAGTTTTTTGCATTTACTTTTGTTTTTCAAGATATAATTCTACTTCTCTGCCAAACCTTCTGAGCTTTTATGAAACATGGAGTCACCAGCTGCAGTTTCAAGTCATCACACAAGGAGTGTTTTTGCTGCCTCTGACTGCATTCTTATTCTGCTTAACCAAAAAGTCTGCCCATATCCTTTTTGTATTCTAACTGCTCTTTTTTTAATATGTATCACTTTCTATCACTTGGTTCTTCTCTATGTTAATTTTTGTTATTCACTTAGCTTTTTGTTTTCTTTGGAAATTGAATGTTCACATCTGATGGATGTTTGATGCCTGTTAAACTCCAAGAGCAAGCTCCATCTTGGAATGTTTGTGGCTGCCGTGGGGAAAGTTACTGGTGTATTCTCTGCCAAAAATTCTTCTCTAGGTCTGTTCAAAGTCAAATTTCAGACTGGCACCATTCAGTTCCTACATTATATTATATTTCCTTTCCCTTTAGTGTTAATGTAGTATTTTCTCCCATTCTGTTTCTTCATGCCGTAACTCCCAATACTTCTAGTTTTGTGTTCATATTTTTCCTATGTATGTTTTTCTTTATCATACCTGTTGCTTAGTGTCACGTAGTTTTTGTGTTTAGTTTTCCTTGTAGGCTTTGGTTTCATTATTTATGTATTTTTCTAGAGTATTTTCAACATTTTTCCCAAGAATTTTGATCCTTTTTCTTCTTACTGATGTACTGCTAAGTACATTCAGATGAATTTAAAAAGTAACCCTGTGGTCTGGTTTTTGTGTCTCTTGTTCTAAGATAAGTGTCACATTCTGCTCTCCTTCAAGAAGAGAACTAAAAGAAAGAACAAAGTAGGGTAAATTAGATTTTGATGTACTTGTATTGAAAGAAGTCGAAGTCTGTCTTTTTTTTTTTTTCTTCCCCAAAGATCTGAGTCTCTGGATTTGTTTGGAGTGGAGGAGAAAGGCATGTCTGTAATCATTACGGTAACTGGAGCCAAGCGTACAAAGGAAACAAGGGTTTTGTTTCATTATAGATGAAATTCTCGTCTCCTTTTTCTCACTCTCTATTTGTATGATCTATCGTAACATCAAAGACCACGTGCATGTTAATGTTGACATGTATGCAGATATGTCCTGTCGGTCAGGACCAGAATAGGTTCAGTTTGCAGCCCTCAAGAAAGAGCAGCTCACATCATGTCATTCTTCCTACTGGATTCTGTCAGCGGATGGCTGGTGGTATTTTTACTTTCTCCCATTGCTGAGTTGACAATAAACATTGTATTGTTTCTTACTTTGGTTATTTGTTTCTGCCTCACATCACTTTTCCTTCAAAGTCTGTGGCCCTTGCAAGTGAAGGCAGAAATTGAAGGATTCTTTTTGTATTTCCAAGCTTTTAAGGAATCAATGTACAAACTTTCACTAAAACTGAAACACCTGTTTACTAAATCATCTAGAAGGCTATCCTGTGGCTTCTGCTCCAGACAGAAAAACTCAAAATCTGCTTCCCAGATGCTGTCTGGTTTGATACAGGTTTTCTTTGAGAAGTTCCTACCAATACTAATCTGACTGTTAGCATATACTTGAGTGTCTTGTGCTCTCATGGTGTCTCGAAACACTGCAAGGATAAATCCTTCAAGTACCATTATTACTGTAAGCTACTAAAGGACTTTTAGCCTTACAGATACTTGACACATTGTTAATCCAAAAGGTAAAATATTGTATTAACTCTACTGGAGCTAGCTCATCTAATCATGACATAAAGTGTAGGAGTACTTACAGATTCAGCATAGTTCTGTTTTTCGGTAACCAATATCCTTTTGTCTGAAGAGAGATATTACATTCCTCATTTTTTGACTAAGAGGTCTTTATTGTAACTCAGAAGTCCCATTTTTGTACTTCTTTACTGAAAATTCAAAACAGGCAGTGTGAATTAGCTCAAGAAACTAACTCCTCCTTAGCTTTATTTGGAGAAAAAAACAAACAAACTGGGAGGATACTGTGTGAAACACTATCAAACTGAACATGATCTCTGTTGGATGTTTTTCCTTTTCCCTCTCATTGCAATTCTCTGATATGTACAGGGCTGTAATGGATTTTGGTCTCATCATGATCACTCTCTGCACTAATCTATAAAAAGGATGATTCTCACTCATTAAGCTCTAATAGTTGCCTCTCATGTTACCCATCTATTGACAGAAGACCTCACAGAAGTGATTTTTGTTCTGTTGCTGTGTTCTGTTGAGTGAAAATGGTTCAGATTATATCTTTCTAGAACAACAAACTGCTTGCCATATTGCGGTAGTCAGAAGAAATCTTTTTTCCCCTCCCCTGTTGAGTTGTGCATTCAGTATTTTTTAACCTCAGAGCAGACATGATCTCAATATCAGATAGATGAGAATGATTTAACTCGTTGAGATTGAGTTCACATAATCCTGGTATTCTCTCTAAAGCAGCATCTGTAAGTGATTGCCTAGGGGAGGACTAGTAACAGGAAAAGCATTTCCCCATTGCCAGCCCATAATCTCCCACCCTTCTGCTGTTCTCAGCCCAGGTTTTCTTGAGGCTGAAGTTTACTGCTAGTGCAGCTCTGAGGAATGCTCTGTTGTGTTAAATTCAGCAATCCTACATACTGCACCTTGTTCTGTGCTTTACTTGATAGAGCTCATACAGAATCTAGATCTGTATTATGTGGAGAAGATTGATCTGACCCCACTCCAACAGCTCGATGTCCTTCTTGTTCTGGGGGCCCCAGAACTGGATGCAGTACTCCAGATGGGGTCTCACGAGAGCAGAGTAGAGGGGCAGGAGAGCTCATTTTCCTGCTGAAGGGCCCATCTCTTTCAGGATAATTGGGTTGATGTTTGGACCTTTTATTAATGGTATTCTTAGACTGCGAACACAGTCTTTCAGATTTCTGTGTCTGAGAGTAAGCGGGATTGAGCTGGGAGTAAATGTGCAGTTATTTTGTCTTTGTATTGGGCACTACTCTTTTGTCTTTAAATAGATTTTAAATAGGTTTTAAAACTGGACTGTGTTCTACTGTGAAGATAAAGGTGTTTTTTTCTTCTTTACAATAAACTAATGTACAGATTGCTGATGTGGCATGTCAGACAGCCTATTCTTCAGATATTGCAAGCTTTGTGTATGCTTTGGGCAGGAATTCTTTCCTCTTTGTGGGTAACTGTCCTGCAAGTCATGCAGCATCTGAATTGGTGTAAGAGTAAACCTTTCCATTCTGTTTTTTTCTCAACTTTTTTTTCAAGAAAAATGAGCTACATACATGCTGCATTATCTAGCACTTTGCATAGGAGAAGAACAGAGAGGTAGGGGTCACGAGATGCAGAGAGGGTGAAATTCTCATGTAAGGAGGAAAAAAAAAATTGAGAGGGTGCTTGAAGAGAGATGAATAATGCATTGCTTTTGCTTATGCTCAGTGAGTGTACCTGGGATTCCTGGTGTATGTAGCAGTTCTGAAATGTAAAGAAATGTAAAAAATTCCTGAATCTGTCTGGGCAACATTTTTGGGAAGAAAACATTTTAGAGAAAATGTGACTAGTTTTTTTTTTTTTTCTTTTTAATCCAAAAGCTGTTAAGTGAACAACTGTGTATTTTTAACAGGCAGTGATGAGTGGACTATAAACAGGAAGTGTGTGATAGGATTTAACTATAGAGGAAACGTTAATATGGTTAGTTGGTGAAGAGATTATGGTTGTCACTTGTGTGGCAATCTCTAGCTGTCAGTTCTGAAGCTCTATATAAAAAGAGAACTACACTTTCTTGAACAAGAAGCAAGATACTTGTTGTTTTGTTTGTATTTATGACATACTAACACTTACTGATTTTGGATACAATTCGTTTTCTGGTGTTGAGCATGGCTGGTGTGATGGCATGAGGTCATACTTCATTCCGTGATAGTTCCTTGAATTTGGAATGAACTTGTGATGGAGACCAGTATAAAACGTGACTGCTTTTGAAGTACATTAGCACCTAAGCATGATCATGTAGCAGTAATTCCCACTCACAGTAACACAAAATGTGGTTTTATGTTGTGAGTGGGAGAACTTTCTCTTGGTTCCCAAATCATGATTTAATTCTGAATATGCCTTAGTACCTGAAATAAACTTTCACTATTTTGAAGAACTATTTAATTTTTTAAAATACATTATTAAAGATAACAGCTTAGAGTAGAGAGAAAGGGATGTGTCTTACACCTCCAGGGGAATGATGCTGACTATCTGAGGCATAGAACACACAACATCATTCCATATGTGAAATATCCACCATGGCAAAAGATTGAATAAAACTAAGAATAGTGCAAAGAAGATCCAATTTCCTTAGGTTGTTGCATTCCTTGGTTTAAAATTGTGAAGCACAATCAAGAACTTAAACATACAGAGAAAATAGGTGAGGAGGTGTTCTGACTGTGCAACACTAAGCATGACTCTAGATATATAGTCAAAGGAGACTGATTTTAAAATTCTTACATTGCGTTTTCATCTTACACTGTGGTGGCAGGGTTAAGGTTATGGCAACCATTTGCAAAAAAGTACCAATTCATAGAATAACTGAGGTTGGAAAAGATCTCTAAGATCATCTAGCCCAACCGTCAGCCTAACACCACCTTGCCCACTAAACCATGTCCCCAAGTGCCACATCTACATGTTTCTTGAACATCTCCAGGGAAGGAGACTCCACCACCTCCCTGGGCAGCCTGATCCAATGCCTGACCGCTCTCTCAGAGAAGTTTTTCCTAACACTCAACCTGAGCCTCCCCTGGTGCAGCTTGAGGTCATTACTTCTTGTCCTGTCACTAGTGACCTGGGAAAAGAGGCCAGCCCCCATCTCACTACAGCCTCCTTTTAGGTAGTTGTAGAGAGCAATAAAGTCTCCCCTGAGCCTCCTCTTCTCCAGACTGAACAGTCCCAGTTCCCCCTGCCGCTCCCCATTATCCTTGTGCTCCAGGCCCTTCACCAGCTTTGTTGCCCTCCTTTGGGCACTCTCCAGGGCCAAGATGCCTTTCTTAAGGAATGAATGTGATTTCTGAATAAACAGTTGAGGAAGTGTTTGATCAAATTATCTCATGTGCACATAGTACTGGCATGGATGATGCAATTGATAGGATATTATATTCAGTTCTGATAAATGTGTTGAAGGATATCTGAGTAACAAAGTACTTAGGAAAGATATGCAACACATTTGTAAGCTCTATGGAAGATAAAGACTTGAGTTCAGTCCTTGAATGAAAGCAAACATGAAGGATGGCCTTGACCACAATCTAAAACTACCCATCTAAAGAAAGAGCTGCTAGGTAAAGCGTCTCTCATCTGTGAAAAAATGTTGTATTTGTTTTGACAGTCAAAAGCTGAAGCTTGGGTGAAGAGAGAGATTAGGTTCAAATTTTTTAATGTAAGATGCTTCATTAACTGGTTAATTTACTAGGGGATTTCATTNTGATTGTAATGCTTCTTCTTGGCTTAAGCTGTGAAAGCTACCTATCACCAGCACAATTTCACAGATTTTTTTTTCGCAGTTCATTTTGTATGCGGTATTTTCTTTCCATGTGCTGCATATTTGTATCAACAAAGGATAACTGCATTGCAGAGTGACAAACTAGATATGCTGCTCTGTTGTAATCATC
>VXAV01008348.1:181402-201436 GCA_013399715.1 Alectura lathami | reverse complement strand
CATTTTCATTTGTCATTTTTTGTCCTCTGTGCTGCTTCTTCCTCCTCTGTCCCCTGCACAACTTGAATCTGCTAGTATTTCGTGAAAGTAGTATTTGCTGCTAGGACAAGATTAACTGCATATATGTAGCCATCAGCACTCAATTCAGTGGTTTTTGATATCTTACCATCTTTATTTGTCAGAATAAGTCTAACAAATTACCTGAAGTAAATGTACTGGATCAAGTACTGCTGGAAATTGCACTTAGACTATCACCAGTTTCAACATGAGATCTTCTGTATGTGTGGTGGTAACCCCACTTGAATGTCATTGCTGACTTCCTTGATGATCATACAGACTACTTCATATGCTAGCACCTGAGCAAGATGATGAGAACAAAACCGTCAGCTTGGTGAGGATGGCTAGATTTCACACCTAATTTCACACAATGATTAGAACAACATTATTTTAATCAATTACCTGAGGAAGTGATCAGCTGTGGCTTAGGCTGTGGGGATGATAGCAAGTTCTGGAGACTACATCCAGACAGTAGGTAGTAGTAAAGTCTATGTCATGAGAGCTGACAGATGGAATTATTAAAAGAAAATAATTTGACAGGTAAACTGAAATCAGTTTTTTCCATACCATTAATTTGGGAAGAAATGCTTTAGGGTTTGCAGAAATTTAATAAATATGCATAAGGTGATATTTTGTGTTCCACATCCTTTACATTTATACTGGCTTATTAAAGATTTAATTAAGTTTTCTAAAAAAGGAGAGGATGCAGTCTTGCAAAAAAATGTAGATGACAGTGTGGGTTCACAATTATTTGGGCTTCAGGGATAAAATAAAGGGTCTCTATAGTTAATGAATATTAAAGCAGTGGCTGCTCCAAAAACTTGCAAAAAATGACAGCAGTTTATTTATCCCATCTGCCTTCTGTTTGTATTCTAGCTCTGGTCCCTCAATATTTGTGACAAATTACATACAATTTACTTCTGCAACTATTGGTAGTAAACAAATGCTTTGGAACATGTTTCATTTTACTATTCTGTGCATAAGCAGATTTTTTTTTGCCATCTCCCTAGTCTTTGTTATCCTGCAGTGTCTTTATTGTCCATCTGTTTAACTTTTTTTTAAAAAAAAACACCCCTAGATCAGCTTCAGTAATATTTTTCTACTGCAGCAGCATCTCAGAATGCATTGTGAAGCATTTGCTTTTTCAAATCCCTCTTTATGTCAATTTTGCTTTCTTTGTCATTATTTCCAAAACCCTGACAGCAATTACACAGTAGATGCGGTGAAGCAACTGTAGATCTTGTGTGCCTGCATTCTTCGTTGGTCTTCATTGACCAAGAAAGGAGATCTGTTGTCTTCCTTTATTCAAAGCTTTTACACTTGTAAGGCTTAGAGTTCTCTTTGATCTGTTCTTGTCCAGTACCTTGCGTGATTGCATTGTGCTCCTTGACTAGAATTTCATAGAACTCTCATTATATGAATAACAACAATAGCGAAATAATAATTTCTTGCACAAAATAATTAGCAGCATAAATTCCAACAGTACAGTGGTTGTGTCCTGAACAGTCTAATCTGGTCTACAAAAATCTTTATCATTGTGACACTGGAGAAGAGGAAATGCATTTTCTACAGTTTAAGAGGCGTGTTCAGTAGTGAGTTGAGTGCAGATGCCATGGATTACTTTTATTTTTTGGGTTGTGTGTGTAAAGTCTTGTAGCTTCTTGTTTCTTTAAGCTTTACAGCCCCTATTTAAATATACTGTTCAGCCGTGTGCCATGTGGCAGAAGCTCGCATCCTTTGTGCTTTCACCTTTTTGGCCATTTTCCCAATCTGCTGCTTTCCTTCCTTGTTGATCCTTGTTGTTGATCCTGTGTTACTTTTAGAATATGTTCTGGAAATTTTCTGAATCTCCTCTTCTGAGAAAAATAAATGCCATGGTTTTCTGAACCTCTCTTTACTGCTCCCCATGCTCCTTTTGCAATTCCCGTGACCAGCTCTGCTGGCAGCAAGCTGACTGTCAGTAGTCTCTTCCTGTTTCTTCTCACCTTTTTCCACAGGAAAAGGGGATAAGTTCCTGACTGTGCATAATGGAAAAGAGAAAAAGGAGCTATTAAATCTAGTATGGAGGTGAGGAATGAGAACAGGTAATTGAGCTTACTTTAGGTGGTTGTTAGCTTCAGGAGCTGAACTCTGACCAGCACAGCCTGCAGCCTCTTTGGAAGCATTGGCTTTCCTCTGATACGTGTCTTTTGGCAGGAATGTTTTGAAAATATGCATTGTCCTGAAATTTCCTGTGTTGGCAGAAATTTCAAATTGTAATTGGCTGAAGATTAGCTTATGTGCATCTCCTTTCTTCTCCCTGACAGTCCGTTTAAATGCCATTTACAAGTAGCAGAAGGGTAAATTTTCCTCCTGTGTGAACTGTGTTTTTCAAGTGGAAGCTTTGCTGTGCTTTAAACAGGGTATTTGGTTTTTGTATAAATACAGTTTTACTTTAGTGTTACAGATAATAATAACTTATCCTGAAGATAGAGCTGTGGATATGCAAAGTGAGTTAGTAACGCTACAGGTTACTTTTATTTCTTTTTTTTCTTTTATAAAGAGGCGGTGAAAAGCCATCTGGCCCATACTGCCTATGTATTTTATGAGATCTTTAAATACTTTTATTTCTGTATACTTGTTTGTCATTTGAACTGTATGCGCACAATTTCTGGCAAAAAATATTACATATCTTCTTACCTGCAAAACTGTTACATTGTTGGATATTTGGCCAAACTCTAGAGGCCAAGCTAGCAGGGCATCAGGCGATCAGATGATATCAGTGTAGTTGGTGTTACTTGGATTCTGCGTATATGGAAACTCATTTGTATGGACGACTAATCATCTACAGTTTCAATCCTGCATATGTGGCTTTTTGTGTGCATGTTTGGTGCAGAATGTTATTTTTAATGTTTATTTTTGTTCCCTATATACATTTTATGCATTTTATAAACGATTTCCTTGTTGGAACTATATTATTCTGCAGAGCAAATTCACTTCAGCTGAAAGAAATTCCTGGAGAGGGAGATAAGTGCTTATGCACCAGGATAGTAAATTGGAGAATAATGCCTCACATACTTTTCTTAAAATTTCAATCAGACCTAAAAGTTTTGTAGCAAACCATGTGATGTTCTTATTAAAGGATAGGTTTCTGTCAAATGGAGATAAAGTGTGTTCTCAGTCTTCATGACTGTAGGGATTAGGACAGTAATTGCATCTAATTTTTGGTAATGCTTTTCTCCTCCCTGTGGTCACTGATATATTAGTTCAGTGAAAATGTATGGAGGAGTTGAAACGTCCGTTGTGGATTTCTTAAATCTGAATGTAAATTCTGCTGCTTATGTTTCATCTTTAGGCTTGTTAGAATGAGGTGTGGGTTTGTTGGTGTTTGTTTTTTCCCCTGCCATAATTATCTTTTGTTTGAGTATAGAGGAAAAAATTAGTGTATAAGTTGAGAATTTTATTGAGGGATGTGCACATATATAATACTATAAATAAAATCTTTTTTTTTTTTCTCCATACTAAAGAGGAGGGGAACATTTTGTCCCTGTAAATAGTAAAGTTTTGTAGAACAGCTGTTTATGAACAACATCCAGTTTGTGAAATCTGAAACTCTGACTCTTTTGAACAGCATGGTTAATTGTGCCAGATGAAAATAGAAGGAGCTAGTCAGGGTTATCTTTGTTTTTATTGTGATGTATTGTTAAGACTGTAAGAAGTTTGAGCCACTTCCAGTGATGAAAGTCTCCCTAACTGATTATGGTTAAAACGAGGCAGCCAGTGTAAACTGAATATTCCTGATCGGCATTTCTCCATGTAATGAGGTGATTTGGTTGGTGTTCTTGCATCTTCAGTGAACAGTTAACAATTTTGGTGCTGAACATATTGATGAGATCTTACATTTATTTTAAGGTATCTGTAATCTTCCTCTCATATCAATTGTTGTTGATCTGTCAGAAGTACTTCCTCTCTTACTCTCTTCCTGCTTCCTAAATGAGAGTAAGCTTATGCAAATTTTTTTTTCTCACTTGGTCAATGACTAGTTGATTAACTTGCTTCTCAGGTCATCTTTGTAATGTTAAATTGGCAAATGAACAGACCAGAACTGCTTATGGGTCCATTGCTGCTTCAGATTTTATGGTTTATCTTTCCAACAGTAACATATAAGCTTAGACCACTGTGCTATCATAAAAGTAATAGCAACATATCCAATGTTTTAACTGTGAAGTGATTTATTTTTACTTTCTTTACTTGTTGGGGTAGCTAACTTTGCCATGTCATTATAACGACAAATGGCATGGCATTTGTTGGGGAGGTGGTCAAGTGGTTTTCCATAGGCTCACATGGGACAAAGTGCAGTGCTGGAGGCCTCACTCATAAAAGGCAAACATTCTGCATGGCAGCTGCTTCTGCAGGTTGCTGAGGTTATAAAACAAGGTTTCTGCAGTGCCTGATTTTTTTTTTTTTTTTTTTGAACACTGATGGATGGGAATTGAAAGGTGAATGGGTGCTGGAAGGTAGAGTGGTTAACTAGTGTGTTAATATTGACCTTACTGAATGCAAATTTCAAAGCTAGAATACTTAAATGTGAGATAATAAGTTGAATTAGCTGTAGTATATCTTTTCACTTAGCTTCTAACCAAGAAGAGACAAGAAGCTGCATACATTTTATTTGTGCATGTGTGGATGTGTTCTTTAAAGATAACATAGCCTTTGACTACAGTACTTTCTCAGTGTTTATCCTTTGTGGAGTTATAGTCAGAGATAGCATTTTCTATTTCAGCACATCCTGTAGATACAAACAATGAGGACAGGGAGAGTGTATAGCAGCGGGATGTATGATGTGGGTGCTGAGTTTCTGCAGTGTTTTGTAGGAGTCCGCAGTTGGGTGGGCACTGGGCCGATGTTTGGCCTGGCCTGGCAGAGCTGCTGTTATGTCCATGCTGGATGTGAGAATGCATCAGAGTGCCTGCGGGTAGGCAAGGACAGAAGTGTCCGATCTACAGCATTATTCTGATTGCTCTGAAGTTCATTGTCTAGTTATAGGTCTGTGGAGCATACAGGTTTTACAGTTGTACCTCCTTGTATTTTTTCAGGTTTTCTATGTCAGTGAACTCTGTAAATTTCACCAATAAAGCCAAAACACTTTTTTCTTTCCCTTTCTTCTCTATCATTAAAGAACCTGCACTTTGAAAGCACAAGAACAGATAATATTAGTAAGAACTTACCTCTTTCTGTAAACACAAATTCAAATTGGATGTGCAGTCATGATATGAAATAATTTATTTTGTCCTAGTTTTTAAGAAGAACAAAACTTTATCTGTCTCTCTCATCCATTCTTAAGCAGTAGCCTCCATACCTTGGACAACTTCAACTCCAGCATTAATAAATTCCTGAGAATTCTTGGGCAAAAAGGTGGTATGAATATTCCCATTGCAGGAAAACCTGTGATAGATGTTGATGTCTTACAAGATACCAGAATGTAAGCTCAAGGCAAAAATCCATAGGAAGACTGGATTGGTTAGTTCCTCACAGAACTGTGAGTCTTCTGTTAAAACTCTCCAAACACACAGCTCAGTGTGGTAGGATGCCACACTGTGCTCTGAAACCCTTTATACCGTAAGCATTTTTCTCAGTCTGAAGTTAAAAAGCAAATGAATATTACATAGCATGTATTAATTAGGGGATCAATGTCTTACAGCTTTAAAAATAAAATCACAGTAATTCACAGAAAATGTTTATTTCTGCTTTTAATAATGAAAAGTTACTCTTTCCAAAGCAACACTGTAGGAGTACTGTACCATCAGGTACTGAAGTGTATAAGTATGGCACTGCCTAAAAATAAATCATACAATTATAGACTTAAACTCATTAGTTAATAAGTGTTGTATTATTACGGTCTTGTAAAAAAAAAAAAAATATATATATATATATGGGTGGAAATCCAGTCAAATACATAATACTAGTTTTCTGAAAAGAAGGGAAGTATCATAAAGCTAAAACAAGCCATTTGCTCATATGCCAGCACACTGAATTGTTTCTCAAATTGTGCTTTGATGGGCAATATTTTAACTCATTCCCATTTTACAGTGATCTGCAGGTAGCTACCTGACTAGTTATTCTAGCTGTGCAGTCTGAACCTTTAAAAGCTATGATGCTATTCAAACTGAGAAACTTTCATTTAATGTTTTATGGCATCTAGAATTTTAGGGAAGAAATGCAACTGGTATCTGTGGTGGGTATTTAGAAGATGTTTCAGCGTCTTTGGTAACGGTACTAACTTGTTTCACTTTAGAGGCTGATATTCAGTTTGATCACAACTTTCTGATTAAAAGCTTTTCCATTCTTATTTTGTACATAGGCTAGTTTGTGCATGGTTAGAAATCCTGTTTCAGAAAGTATCTAACATGCTTGTCACAAGGTAGGAAATATCTATTCGCTTATCGCTACATCATTGCTCTGCTATTAGTCTTTTAATTCACTTACTATTCACAGTGTGTTGTGAAGAAGCAGATGAGAAATTTAACTGTATTGCTTACTTTCCCACTGTGCTAATCAGTAAGGTAACACTTTTTAATTAATAGTAAATGTGCCAATAGAGAAATAAGTACTTGAGAATCCTCTTGATAATATCGAAAAGGCAAAACTGTGGCCTCGCCCTACTCTGTTTTTAAGTTCTGGGAGTTGAAGTAACCAGAGTGTGCTCCATACCCAGAGTGTTTTTCAACCAGAAGCTTTATGCGACCTCTCGATCAACTTAACTGGTTTTTCTGTGCTTCTGTGGAAAAACTTCTTCGTAACAACTCTGCTGATGTATTGATTTGGTTAAAGGTCATTTAGCCTCATCTAAAAGTCTTTTATGTTCTTTAATATGCTATACTCTCATTTTAAATGTCCATTATATAATAACAAAAAAGTGCTGTTATGTTCCTTGATGGGGCAATTAAAAAAAAAAAAAAAACCTTACATTCATTATTCTTAAGGGGATTGTGTCAACATTATTACAGCATGTTTGATGGAGCTGTCATTGTTTTCTTGTTCAAGCAGTATATTTCTGATTACTAAGCAGTGCTTAAGTGCCCTTACAACAATTTAATTTCTGTCCTTTCATTCCTCTTTATTCCACTATGTTTTCACTCATTTATGGAACCAAACGTCTCTGATTTGTGTTGCGTTACTAGGCATTTAAAATTTTAAGGAAGTTAGATTAATTTGCATGCTGTCTTTTGGTACAATGTGCTCTTGCCCCTTTACAATTTATTCTTCCTTTACAATCTAGTTCACTATAAAGTCTTAGTGTTTTTCCCATGTCTAGCAGTTCATAATAAGCTTCTTTTTAAAGTAAAAGCTGGACTACTGTTACAATGAAATCGTCATCTGTTTTGTATTTTGAGTGTTAGAACCTACAGCGTCTGGTGTTTGAAATAACTTAGACAATTGATGACAAGGAAGAAGGACTCTTTTTATTGTTACCCATATTTTGGTAACTGGTTTGATTATTGGGTAATTCTGCAGTGGTGGCACAGTACTCCACAGGTTAGGGGGTTAGTCTCTGTGTGGTGATTCCACAGTGGTCTCAGCTATGAATGCCTTTGTAAAATGTATCGAGTATCCCTGTTTACAGAGAGATAAGATCTGGCTGCCATTGAAGTTCTTTAATTTTTCAGAGAGAAAACAAGTTACGCTTCTTATATAGTGTTCTCCAAGACTCAATCTTATATATCAATATGCCTGTATGTATGTTTTCCTTTCATCTTCACGGTATTTTGACTGACTTGTCTGAACTGATTCTTTTCTGTGTGTCTTAGCATCCAGTAGTACACTGAACACTTGTTGCTTATTCAGTTTTTCTCCTCTTTCAAATGATCATGTAATGCCAGCATTTCACCAAATGAGAAGCAGCCTCTGACTTCTAAAGTGTTTTACCTCTGCATGTCATTGTCATCACCATTGCTATGTTAACTTTAAACATAAAATCACCTAGTTCCACAAATATGCACAGGAACATACGGGAAGTGTGAGGGGTAAAAAAGGGTGGTGATCTGTGAGTTCAACAGCACCATGCACATGTTGCTAGAAACAGAAGATTCCTTCTAGTAGTATAGATTTCTGAATTACTTTGTCATGAAACATGGAACAAATAGTGTCAGTATCCACTCAGAACAAAAGGGCAACGTTGTTAGCGTCTATGCTTATTCAGGTTCCTTTTCCTATAAATATTATTTGCTCTGTAGAGTTGAACTTGCTTTATACTCATGAAGATCCAAAAATAGGATGGAGCTAATGTTCAGTACTGTTCGTACACGTCCCTTAAATATCATGCTTTCCATCTAATGTTCTGAGGAAGGGCTGAGAGAGCTGGGACTGTTGAGCCTAGCGAAGCAGCTCACGGGGATCTCAATGTGTAGAAATAGCTGAAGGGACAGCGTAAAGAAGACAGAGCCAGACTTTTCTGAGTGGCATCTCATGCAGGGTGGCAGTGGGCACAAGCTGAAACATTAGAGGTTCTGTCTAAACATGAGGAAGCACTTCGTTGCTATAGGTGGCTGGCACAAGCTGCCCAGAGGCTGTGGAGCCGCCTCTGTTGAGATCTCTGAAAGCCATCGGATGTCGGCCTGGGCTCCCTGCTCTGCGTGTCCCTGTTAGAGCAGGGGTGGGACCAGATGGATCCAGAGGTCCCTGCCAGCCTCAGGGAATTACTATTTTTAGTAATAATTTTCCTATTTTGAAGAGATCCAATAAAATATAATAATTCTTAATAAAGTTGATGGTGAGCAGTGGGCTATGTAGCACTTAAGAAATGGTCAACTTATCTTCAGAAACAGTGCTTGAGAGAAACTGTTAAACAGAAGTCTCTAGAAAAGACACCTCACTTTGATGTTTTCAGAGACTGTGGACATTAGCTTTAGACAATAGAATATAGACATTTGAGGGGCAAAAAAAAGAGAAGTAGCTGGTATCTGTATACATGATATTCTGTACTATTGAGACTTTCCTTTTAGTACACAAGTGCCGTTTCTTTAAATGATCTGGATAGTTTCATAAGGCTGCCTGTTGATCTTAATAACTGCTGAAGAAGTGAAAGGAGAAGAATAGAATCAAAAGTTAGTACTTTTTAAAAGTAAGCACAATGTTAATAGTGAGTTGGAGAAGTTAAGATTCTCTGTATCAAGAGAGAGGCATGCCAGTCCTGTAGTAGATGCCGCCTGGCTTCCAGCAGCTGCTTCATAGTTCTCTGTCCTGGATGCGGCCAGGCTGCTGAGTGCTGTGAGGTGAGTACTGCGGGAAATAGAACTTCATGAAAGGTCTTGGGGGGTGTAAGGAGGAATTGCTGAAACTCTGAGTGGAAATGCTAATGGAAATTACTTTTAAAGACTGTCTTAGCTAAGCGTATAGTCTTAGCTAAAACTCACAAATATTTGAAAATGGCACCGAATGGGTATATTAATGCCACAGCATTAATACGGATCTCGATGATCTGTAGTTGTGAGGTGTGTTCCTGGACTAACAAAGTTTTTATTTGTAAAACAATAGTTGTGTGAAGAACTACCTTCAAGCCTGTGCTAAAAAGCGTAAGCTTAACTATCTATGGAGTACAGTCATATCCAGTTACCAGGAATCTAAATGTTGAAAAAAAAAAGTAATTCACAATTAGTAGGTTGAATTGAAATATCTATGCAGATTTTTGTTAGTTTTTAACTTTTTGCATCATTTTAATAGTTTCCAAAGACTTTTTTCTTCCCATCTTAAAATCAAGAACTTTTGCAATATTTTTGCTAGGTCACCCTGAGATGTTTTCCAGGGAGAATAAACTGAACTTTTAAAGCCTTCTTGTATAACATGTAGTGATGGAATCATCTGGTTGTCCTATATTATGCTCTCCCAAGAGTAATATCCTTTCAGTGTAAAGGTGACCTAAAGAAAATATACTTTGAGGGTTAGCAGGTGCTTTTTTTCTAGTATCTTTTCTCTAATTCGAGATTCATCCTTCCAGTATCTCTCATTGCTTTTAATTACTTCAAAAAAAAAAAAAAAAAGTAGGGGAAAAAGTCAATACATATGTTGTACAACACCTCTTACCTAGGGTTATTTCTATAAACTCCGTAAGAGATGAATGCAAGGTTTGATGCAGTGCAATAGGGATACATGCTTGTTTACAGTTCTAGAGTCTTACTCTGTAATTAATACTGCTAACTTGACTTAATTTATGTTAGGTGAACTTTAGAAATAGTTATATTCATTAAAAATAACATTTGTGACAGATTATGGGTATATTGAGAAGTATCACAAAAAAGAATTAACTTCCTGTATTTTGAAAGCAGTAATTAATTTTGGATTGTAGTCCATGGAAATAAAGACTTCCCAAAATCCACTGGATCAAATAAATCCATGTAAACCATTAGGTAGGTTACTTTCTAGCCTGTGTTATCTACTGTGGAAAAAATATATATTAATTTTTTTTTTGTAGAATGATCAGGAGATGACAGCTCTATGTAACAGGAAATCAACAAGATTTTTCTTTAATTGCTAGTAATGCATCTTCCAGGCTAAAATCAAAAACCTCATTTTACTCAGACCTTAAACGGACATTTTATGTTTATTTCCACAAAATTTAGCCTCATTTGCATAAATATGAAAATCAGATGTCTGATTCCAAGAAGCAAATCCTGTCTAAAACATCACAGCTATCTCAACTTCAAGTTAGTGGAGCATAATATTGAGTCAGTCATACTGTGCCAGCTTACATGGCTTCTCAATCATGTTTAGGTAATGGCTTTTTGTAAACAGAAATAATACTTTAGTTCCTTTGCAGAGAAATTACTGTCTTAAAAGATTTCTTTGTACGTTAGTAGTTAGTAATACTTTTGTTAGCACATATTCATTTATTAAACAAATAAAGAAAACCAACCAAAAACCCAACAACGACCTTGAGGACCCTGTCCTCAAGGAGAGAAACATTTGCAGTATGAATACAGCCATTCTCAACAAAGGAATTAGTTTATTACCTATTGAGCAAATCTTTTTTTTTTTTTTAAGTCACTTGAAGTCCATAAGCCACGTAATTCTCTGGTTCAGAATTACCTCTTAAAAATGAGAAAGAAATCATAGGGAATAGTTAGAGAAACGCATGTTTTTGCTCAGAACTAAGGAAGGTTTGTGAGGGAAAGCAATCATCTTACTTGCCCATTTAAAAAGGGAAATAATGTGCATTAAACAATTGCATAAAATTACTTGACTATATGCACATAAAGTTCAGGTTTGTGAACAATAAGAACTATTTTGGATATGTTCAAGGAAACAGATACTGATGGCATAAATTGTGTTTATATCCAGGCATGAGGTGAACAACAGACAGCAGAGAAATGAATGGCTGTAAATAAGCAGTAACAGTTTTTTTTATTGTTAATTCTGTTGTTTTTCTGCCGTTAGTCTAATGGACCCAGTAATTACATGTCTGTGAATGTTTATCAGTTAGACATTTTAAAAGAAGTTAATTATTCCTACAACGTACAGCTGAAATGCTTGTAAAACTAGAGTAAGTTTCTTTAGTTACCTGAAGAATAGTGGTATAAAGACTAAAAAAGTGTTACAAGAGGTTGAAATTTAAGGTGCGTGAGAGGTTTATGAAGCATTTTACATGCCTTATCAGTGCAGCCCTGTTTTTAACAATGAGATTTGTACTGAAGCTACCTGCAGAGCTAACATTTATTGGGGATGTGGCACACCCAAGTGAACAAAGCAGTTATCTTCGTGTGATTTTATGTAGGCCAAGAGAAATGTGCAAAATCTGGCCAAGGAGGATTAACAGTCAGGTGGGAGGAAACGTTTATATACAGGATGGTTTTAATTACTGTTTATCCTTTGTAGGCATTGTGTTTTGCGAGAATGTGTGAATAAAGCCCTCTTTAGAGTTGCTAATCTGCTAGTCGCAGAGAACAAAGAGGAAGGCTTGTAGATGCCAAGCTGTATGTTTAAGAAGCAAGGAGAAAATACTGGGGATCACTGGGAAGCAATCCCTAACAAGGAATTACTTTGCAGGAGGCTTCTAACCAGGTGCAGAAGCCCTGCCTGCCAGCATCTTCTTTTTCATAACTTGTCACAGCTTGCCTGTGCTTTTGACAGGTGGCATGGTTGTTTCATCATCTCATTGGAAACTGGGATTTATGACAGAGGAAGTTTAACTTTATTCCTTTGTTTTGTTCTTGATTCAGTGACATGTGGAAAAATGCTTTGTTCACCATAGGGACAAAAGCAGAATTATTTAGAGTTGCTCTTCCAAGAACCTGATTTCAGTAGGGACTGCTCATCTGCTTAACGAGCTTGAGGCCAAAATATTAATTGCTCTGCCCCTACTCCAGCAAGAAAAATGATATTCACAGGTGACCTCTTCATGGAGAAATCGCTGTCCTAAGTAAAGACGTGCTTTCCTTGTTGCATCAGAAAATTCCTGGATTCTGATTTTCTCAGCTATGTTTTAAGGGTTATTTAGTTTTGAAAAACTGTTGTGCTGTCTATTTGCACTTGTTACAAAGCAGTGTAGAGCAGCAAGCAATATTATAGTTGCTTTTTACAATTCTTAGCATTTGTGTTGTTTCCATGCATAGATCTTACATATTCTTACTTATTCCGTTGGGGACATCAGCTAATGAAAATAAATAAATGATAAATGGTAGCCTTTTCACCCATTTTAAGTGTTCTGTGTAGCTGTTTGCACCAATAGAATTCCAAGTTTTTCTCTTAATCCGAGGAAGGGAAATTACTCCTTTTATGCTTGTGTTTTTGTTTTCAGTGTTCCAACTAAAATAGTTCCATTGAGTTACTAGAAAAAAGTTGTAAGTTAACTGTAGGAATTCTGAAAATAAATAAGCTTAAATGAGTGGAGGGTCTTTATTTGTATGGACCAGAAAAGAAGCAATAATAAGTTGATGTCTGTGATTTTCTCAACATGAGTAACAATTGTTTGTGTATCTCAGTCATTACAAGTTGTGTTTTGTCTACTGGGTCATATTTAATCATCTTCTATATGGAGATTTGGAGGTGTGGGGCATTCTGGCAAACAGCAAAGTTTGCCAGGTGGGAAGAGATGAGTCAGTAACATTTCTGCAGAAGTTGACAATCCCACTGGTGATTCACTTGGGTGATGATTTCTTATGGCTTCTGTAGTTGGATGGTAACTGGTGAAAGAAAAATGCCAAAGGATGTCTTGAGTTTCATTGCATGAATAACTTTGGTTAGATCACTTTCATTTTCTTTTCTAACAATGCTTTCCTGAGTATTCATAGATTTTTGTTCTATCAGCTTTTCTTACCTTCACTTTTCAACACTATTCTTTTATGCAGGAGAAGATATTTTACTGAAGATACAACCCACGGTCATACCCTTATTTGACCATCTTTTTTTCTCTTCTGTACACTAATGTTTTAAAAACTGTTAAAAACTGTTAATTTTTTTTTACAAAAGTATTAGAGGTACATTCTGGATTGTGAAATCCTTGAGTCCTGTCTGCTATTTTCAGCATTTAAAACCTCCATTTAATTCTCTGTGAATAGACTGTTCATTTTCTGAGCATATTGACTGAATAGTGTGTGCCTTTCTGACACTAAACCAGATTGTTGTAACGTTGAAGTCTGCTGTATTTTCTGAAAACTGGTACTCAACTTTTAAGTAAAATGCACAGCTACAGTGGAAACTCATTTAACACTAGATTTATTTCTTTCATTATTAAAAGAGATGAGCAGCATTGACTGTGCAAAGGTTTTATAAATGACAGAACAGTGTCAGATCTTCATCTATCTGTATAGTGTTATAAACCAGAAAGCCTTAAAATACAGGACATTCCACAGACTTCATTGTGAAGACTAGAGCTAACTAACTCTAGAAGATTTTTTCTATCAATTATTCTGCAAGAGGAGACTTTCTGCAGTAGAAATGGATTTAAAAATTGTTAGGTTAAGAAGTACAGTCGGTTAGCAAAGATTTGGTAATCTGGCCTGTAGAAGAATTTTCATGATGTATATGATTATCCATCATCTATTCAATGATAGTTTTATATTTGGAAAATAAGTAGATCATTCAGAATCCAGTGAAGTAAGTAATAAAATTGTACCTGGTAACTTCATGTTTCTGTGGTACTAGCTGGGTTACTTAGTGCAGAAAGCTTACTAAGTTAGTTTATTTGGAGCTTTTTACCTAGTGCATTTAGAAAAAATACTGCTTTCTGATTTTTTTTTTTTTGTTTGTTTGTTTTAAGAAAAGAACTTTCGTGATATCATTTTAAAGTGAAATTGCTGGAAAACTACTAAGTCTTTTAGCAGAAGAAAAGTTCTCGTGTTGATTGGTTCATTGGTATTCTGCTAAACAGAGTTGTAATCTCACATTCAGATTTGTGATTATAAATCTCAGGGAAAAAATGAGAATGTCAATGAAAATTCAAAAGATTATTTTATTTTTAAGGCTTAATAGGGACAAATAAATGTGGCTGTCTCAAAACCGTTCATGACTTGTGCTGATCAAAGCTTTGCTTAGACTTAAAGCTTCTGATTACCATTTGTGTCTTATAAGGAGCTGCAGCAGCCATCCTCTGCTAATTTTTAGGATACAAGATCTCAAAGACACTAGTTTTCTGTTAATCCCTGTAGCTCTTTCCTTCCCTCCCTCATATATGTAACTTGTGATAGCCTTACTGATTTGTTAAAATGATGAAGTAATTTTTCTATTCCTTTATTCATTGTCCTAGAAAAGCCACCTTGTCTCCTTGGCTAGTTGTTCTTGCACAGCATTTGAGTTTGTCTTGCCTGTCATCACTTTCTCTTTTTGCAGATCCTCATTGGTTTGTCCACCTCTTCCCAACTCGTGCTTGCTTGGAAGATCTCTCAACTTTCAGTTTTCTGACCTCAGTTTCTTGCTTGCTGCCCCTTCACTTTCTGCCTCCATTTCTGTCTGTCTTCCTGTCCTTCCCACCCCTGTCAGCACTCGGCTTCTGTGCAAGTCATATTATTCCAGTTTCTCTTCTATTTTTTTCCTCATCTGTTATTCAGTATATACAGCTTCCCTAGTGTTCCTTGAGTGGGGAACTTGGTCCTGATACACTTTAGGTATAGGAAACCACCTAGAGCACGATCAGTGTAACCTCACTCAATGTAGGTAATTTTCAAACTAATAATTCTCTGCTGACATCACATGACATCAGCCTTGGGAAAAAAATCTGAATAGATTTTTCACAGCAGTAGGTAGATGAATATTTTTGACATAAGTGTCTCATACACTACTATTAGGTCATTCTTGTGATTTGGTGCTTCCATGGAAAAGTAAAACATGTATGTGTGTTTTCTTGTACACTCATAGTTTATCCAAAATAGTTTGGTGATCTCAGTCTTAAAAGCAGCAGAAAACGTCTTGTAATGGAGTGTGCCTAGAAGGGATTATGCAAGGGGGCAGTCACTTGTGTGTGTATCAAAATACAAAGCATGTTTGTGTATTAACTCTACAGAAATATCATACATGTTTGTAAGGCAATTCTGAACATAATTGCTTTCTGTAGCAGATTTTTCTTTCATCGTAATGTCTGACTGACAGTATCTTCCTGTGATTTTTACTAATTAGAATGTGAAACATAATGCTGCAATTTCTAAAGCTGAAGGGAAGTTAGATGATTGCCATGCTGGTATCTGTTAGTTACTCAGCCTTACTCTACTCCTTTGCTGTAGGTAGCAAGCCGTATGTCTGATCTCATTTTATTCATCCTTTCTCTTTAAGGCCAGACTGAGTTATTTTGAGATGCTTACAATCTACTTATCCACATACAAGGCTAAATTGTGATGCCAAGTTGCCCCCTAACATCCAGCTAAAGCCAATAGGAACTCTGGGCATGCAAAACCAGAATGTAGCCATGGAGTGCTTGAAGTTTAAGCTTAAACATTCCTCATCTCTGCCCTCAATTACAGAATCTTCTGGCTGAGAAGGTGGAACAGCTAATGGAGTGGAGCTCAAGGCGCTCAGTCATCCGCATGAACGGAGACAAATTTCGAAGATTTGTGAAGGCTCCACCTCGTAACTACTCCGTGATAGTGATGTTCACTGCTCTCCAGCCACAGCGGCAGTGCTCTGTTTGCAGGTGATTTATACGTTAGTGATCTTTTCCATCTCTCTCACCACAGTTTTCAAGTGAACATTTTAATCAACGTGCAGTACGAGTAGGATTGTTCTTTGCTTGGGGCAGATGTTTACTATTTAACAGCCTCGTGTTTGTTACAGCTTCTTTTTCAACTTCTAATGACCAATTTTAGAAGCTCTCTTTACTTCAGCCTTTTTTAAATTGTGGTTGAATAAAATGTGCACCACCAAAGAAAACCGTTTAAGAAATCTGCTTTATGCTGTTAGCAGTTGGCTGTGGTCTTTCTAAAGATGTTTTGTGATAAAGGGAATAATCATTATTTAATAATAGGACATTTAACTAATTTCTTCAGTTAAGTGATATCCAGGGCTCTGGTACAGATGTGGGTTATGCTGTGATTTCACAGATTTGGACAGTTATGCAAGCACATTTTGCCATGATGGTCTTTGATCTGTGCTGGTAGCACATTTAAGAATACGTATTGGAGCAGTACCGATATTCTACGTCCAAGATCTTTCTCTGCAAGTTTCTAGTTCAATAGAGGTAATACAAATATGACTAATGATGGATGTGGGAATGGGGCCAAGGAACTGAAAGCTAGTCATGTATTTAATTACCTTACTAAATCAGAAACTGAGCTAATAAAACCTTCTTCAGCCAAAACATGCATTAGAAATTACTGTGTTTAGTAATAGGTGGGATTATTGTGCTGGATGTGCTAAACAGTATCTAAATATGCAGCAAAATGCTGCGTGGAACTAAGAAATAGATAAGCCTTTTATGAAGAAATATTTCTTAGTTTTAAACAGATGCACTGTAAACAATATGCAAAGTTGATGAATGTAGTAGCTTTTTCAATTTCTTTTTCTTTTTTTGGTGGAATGTAACACTTATAATAGAAACTTCAACTTGGGTACAGTCATAATATGTAAACCTGTAGTTCTGTATATTTTTTCTTTAGCATTTGTCATAGATTTAAGGGCTTTTTAATTGATGAAAATTGCATTTCTGTGAGTTCATCCTCCACATCTGAACTCTGAAGGGAAAGGGGTAGGCTCAGAAGCTATCCAGTGTTCTTAAGTCAAAGGAATACCTCTTTACCATTTCCTACACTTAGTTACTACTATTTCTTCTTTGTGTTCTCAGAATTCAACTTTAGGAAATGAAATAGAAGTTAAAAGTTTACCATATTTTAAATCACTTCTTATTTTTTTTTGTCTGGTAGATAAAACTATAGGAGATGTGCCAAGTTCAGCTTTGTAAGGAGTCACTGTATTTGTCATTATAATGGTGGAAGCAAATTTGTTCCTTAAGTGAGTTTAAGTTTTTTTTGTAGAGCATGTGAAAACAACATAAATATTACTTCTATTAAGGAAGTTAATTTTGCTTACAACTGTGTATTGTTTAAGGAAGTTAATTTTGCTTATGAGCTTTATCCTATTAACATGCCAGTCCAGGCATTTATGTACAGAAGCAACTGAAAATTTTCAAGCATAGTAGAAAGAAAAAATCAACACACTGCTTTTGTTTGGGATTGTTTAAGTGATTGTGAAGCTGAGATCCTCTCTTTCATGTGGGATAAAAGGTATTTAATGAGGTTGATCATACTGCACATAAAACCATTATCGGGAAAATTGACATTTTCAAATCAGTGGCCAATTAATGGACAGGAGCAGTGAAAGAATATACAGAACTGAAATACATGCATTTCTTCATTGTTAGCTATTCACTAGCCAGTTTTTCTTAGAGGAAAAATAGATTTTTTACTAAATCTGTAATGTGTGTGAGGATGCTGCTGTCCAACATTTAAGTTAACTGTTACTCATCAAAATATTTCTGAAACAATTGCATACAAAAAAAATCAATGTTGTATTTAAATATAAAATAGTGCCTGGACTGAAATCTTTGAATAACTGTTGCAAGAAATGGTACATTTTAGTTATTAGTTAAACCTAGTTAGTTTATACACCATATGATTATCAAAAAAAGAGGTCTTTTCTCTTTGATGACTGGATTTGACATTTCATTGTCTCATCTAAGTGTCCGGTTCCTAAAGAAGAGGGGAGGGAACAGTTTTCAAAAGGCAAATGTAGTGCACTGCTGTTGCATAGAGCAACCTCAAATGCTAAGCAGGAATGACACACAGCGTTATAAAAATAATAACCATAAAAAAGACAAATAATGAGTTGGGGAGCAGTGAAAGATGGACTCCTCTTCTGGAGGAGAGCAGTGGAAGCAAATTGTCAGAACAGGCCATTGCAGATCTGCACATATGAGGCTATAAGTATGCTTATCATGTATGCTGTATCTGGTTAAAATAACCAAATCCTTTGTATATCTGATTTTTCCTTTGGCTATGTTTAAGATGTTTGCTATCAGAATGAGCCCTGGCTTACAGTAAAATCGATATGACTTATCTAGCAAGTGTTCTGAATGACTGTGCTACCAATAATGGACACGTAGCTTCTGCCATCCAGAAAGTTAGCATCACCCTTGGCTCTCCTTCAGAATGGATATAAAATCGGTTTGGGGGTCTAATGCTCTGCCAGATTAAGGGCTACTGTGTCTGTCCATGCTGAAGGGTGTTGTAGTTTGGACATGGTCTAGAATCTTCTAAATGCCAGAGAAGTTCCAAATTTTAAATAAAACTTGGTTGAGTTAACACTCTTTTACTTTATATCCATATAGTAAGAACCTATATGTGGAGAAGTGACCCTTTTTTTCTTAGGAAAAAAAAAAACAAGATTTTTCTGTATGTGGCAGAGAGTGCATTATCACATCAGTCACATAAAGCACTGAAAAGTTACAGTTTGTGAAAGCACGGGAAAACAACACAAACTGCCCCCTCAAATGCTGCATGCAAAGAAATCCTTGGGACTTCAGATGTTAGGATGAAACTTTTGTGTGTAAAAATTAACCTTTCAGTCAAAGTAGCTGATCTTCTTGAATAAAATCAAAGCATAATGCATGTTTTATAGGGGTTCTCTAGCAAAAGTTACATAACATCTTTTGTTCCACTGGAATGAGCATTTTTTATTATTGCAGGAAATAAATCCATAATGTTATGCATCAACTTGAGAAAGGTCAATTGAAAAAACAAATAGAATGATTTCTGCTTAGCTTGTCAATTTATCTAAGTTATCTATTCAACCACTGCTTGACTTCTTTGTACTCTATATATGTCATATTGTTGTATTTAATGCTTTCCCTTTACGTAATTTTGCTTGATTTGCTTTTAATTTTTCCATTGTCTCTTTTTTTAGTAATTATAAGTCTGCAACTTATTCTATGCACATAACAAATCAGATTAATTCACAGGTATTTCTGAAAAGGCAACAACCTATTTGTCATCTGAGACACAGGTTGGTTTGGTATTCATCTTAATTAAACATTTTGACTAACAGTTTTCCAAAACCTGTGTTTAGGAAGAAGGAGCCAGAAATGGCTAGCGATAGACATAAGCTTGTGTAACCAGTAATTTTTTCTGCGTGTGTTGACCAGACTACTGTATTTTTAAAAGCTTTGGAAATGGTATTTATGGACAGGAGCACTGATTACTTCCATTAGACAAAATTGTGTATGTATCTAGAAATAAGTATGTGTGTGTGTATAAAGGTATATAAATGTATTTATATATAATGTCATGAACACATATAATTATATATGTTGGTTGTGAGGGAGACAGCTCAATTTTGGAGGTGTGGCACATGAAATCTGTAGAAAGCATTTGTTGCATTTTGATTAGGACTTATATGGGACATATGACCTTGCACCTCCTCATCTCGCATGTGCCTTAGCATCTCCTCCAGGAGGATCCGCTCCATGATCTTCCCAGGCAAAAATTGCTTGTAGCTATTTTTTTCTGTATTTGTTTCAGTATTATA
>VXAV01008348.1:118871-143535 GCA_013399715.1 Alectura lathami | reverse complement strand
GCTATTTCAGAGATCCTGAAAATGTTAACTTCATCTCTGTTAAATCTCTCACATGGGTACTGTGTGTCATAAAACCTATTCAGGGAAAAGATGTTTGTTGTGTGCCAGTCTTTTAGGTAACGTGGGAATTAAGTGTCATAAGGGTAGCAATATTTTATTCCTAATGAGAGTTCATGTCCTTTTTTTTTTTTCTTTTAAATACACAAAGTAGTGATTCATCAAAGGATTGCTGTATGTTCTGTCTAGGTTTTGTTTAGTGATTAATAAATGTGAGAATGTTCTCTCACTAGGATAATTTCTTATTCAGTGGGTTATATTAAGGCTTCAGTATAGCTGAGCAGAGAGTTCACAATTTCTGGATTTGCAAGATCACCTCTAATTCCTTTGATAACACTTCTAGACACCCCAGGTAATACAGTAATAGCTCTCTAGGGGCAACCAAAGCAGGTAGCATAAACGAGGATTTGTATACCATCTTAAATTATACCAACTAGCCTTTGCAGCCAGCTAGTCTGCAAAACTAAGCAGCATCTCTTCACTTTTGCTCTGAGCTTGGGAACCCAAATCTGTGCTCGGTGCCAGATGGACTCTGTGGAAGCCAGCCAGCACAGTCTGTTTCAGCCACCCAGTCCTGTGAAAACTGGCTGCTTTCTCTGGACTGTTTTGGTTTGAGGCAACAGTGAACACAGCAGTGAGCTCGGGCATGGAAGATATAACTCATAGTCATCTAATTAATATGAGTGGATCGAGGAGTCTGTATGAGATTGTGTAGCTACACTACATAATTTTTAAGAACTTCAACATTAAATATTTCCTAAAGAGGGTAAAAATTATCCATAGCTATTAAACTGTCTAGTCCAAAGTAGCTGATATGTTTTACAGTCATGTTAGGTGAGAATTAGGTGAGAATCTCAACACCTATACCAGCTGTTACAGCAAGGATGCTGGGACAGGTTTACTTGCACAGAGTTCTACCTGGGGGGATCCAACACTAATTTTTTAGAATATTCAGCTACTTTTTACAGTGTAGTGCTTGAACATACGCTGAACATAATTACTAAAAGTGCATTGTGACCACCTCTAGTAATTTTTGTTTATTTTTCACCATATTTGTGTGTGTGCAATTCAACTGTTTTCTTCCTCTTCTTCTTGATCTGTAACTAATCTGGATTGGATTTTATGTAGAGGAGAGACATTGCTTAGACAGTGCTTACTAGCAATACAGCAAATGAAATTTTAACCAGAGTGGCATTCTGTTGGCTTTCATTTGAGTTGGAGATGTTCACAGAGCTAGCAGCTATCTAAAGGAGTGTATTTCCTGTGGGTTAGTGCTAAACTGAAATTTTATTGTTTTGTTATTAAATAAATGTCACTGAAAAAACTACTGGTTCAAATGTCTGGCTGCACATTTCTTGTTATAGTCACATTTTCAGTTTGCCAAAAACACAAATTCACTACATCAAGGTTTAAATTAGAACTGAGTTGAGATTTATTTTGTGTTTAATACTATATTCAGTTATTGAAGGAGTTAAGCATCATTTACAGATATGCCCTTTTATAACTGGATATCCACAGGGGGGAAAAAAATCTGTTAAATATTTTAACATTATTGTAACTTTGGAAATTAATATGTAGATTAGTCAAAGGTTTCTGAGCTGGCTAGTAAATGAACTGGAGTCAAGACTGTGTTTCTGTGGTTTTGATAGGGATATTACTTTGTATATTTATTTTCAGTATTAAGTTCTTTAAGCTTAAAGTAACTTTTGCAATAATGTCCATACACTAACAGGTGTTCTGAATTGATAACTGTTCTCAGGCATGTGAAGCTCAAAACAGCATCCGCATAAATTTTTCACATTAGTGGTCATGGTAAGAGCTTTTGAGGGCTGTTTGCAACAGGGAGAATAGGCTACTGTGCGTGTACCATCCCCAACAGATAAAAGTACCATCTATGGTGGAAGGAAGACAAGGAAATACACTAGGTTTGTTTTCAGATTTTCAGAGGCCTGCCTAGGCTAATAACTTCATATGATCAGTCTAATTTTCTAGTCTCCTATTAGGTTCTTAAGTAAGATAAAACTTTGATCTGTATGTATGAGCTGAACACGTACTACTGTGTAGTAATAAAATCAGCATATTTGGGCTTGCTCAAAGTGAAACTATGTGAAACTATGCTGTTCCTTATAAAACATAGTATGTAAACAAGACGTTCTAATAAAAGAATCTGAAAAGTAGGGGGTTTTTCTGAGCCTGATAAGACTTTTTTGAACAGTTCCATTGTTGACAAGGAAAAATGAATCTTTCTGGAGAAATATGTATATGATCACGAAAGCATACAATAAAATGTTAAATGTATTTATCCTAGTGTTTGGCCTTGAAGTGTTTCTTCATCGAATGAACTGGTAGTTCTCCATACCATGTTTAACCTTTTTCTGTATTCGCATTTAGAATGATAAAGTATATGAATAGTATTGAGAGAGAAGGTTTTAAAACGTTTGCTTTTTAAACATTTAAATACTGCAGAAAGCCTTGCTACTACTGGACATTAATTTGAAAACATACAAAACTCTGAAGTAATGAATACTCTGTTTATTTTTTATTTCCACTATAGATTAAGAGAAAATAACAAATGGTTACAGCTAGTGGAAGTTCTTGGTCAAATAGATGGACTGTATTTGAAGTAGGCCATTCTCAGGACCTGCTCATAATTAAGTAATACATAGCTTTGCGTAATGTTGGTCTTTTCGATGAATATTAATGTGTGACAAATTAATAGTGTTTTATTCCGTTAATGTGGAGTTTGTAAATCTATTTGGGGGCAGTTAATTAGTGCGTTGCTTCATCTCTTGCCATGTATATTAGCTTGAATTTGGCCTGTTCCCTCTTCCAGGGAGTAGTCTCCATCTAAAGATTTCTTCAACAAGCAGTCTAAATTCAGGTATATTGATGTATATGGTCTTATATCATAAGCATTCAAAACTGGGGTTGAACAGAATTTGACCCACAGGAAACAGCTGGTAAAAAATACATCTAGACGATGTATAGGGTGATAAAACCTAATGCACATGGGATGTTATCAGGATTTCTCTTCTTATATCTGCCTGAAGCTGATTTTCTGTGCCATTGTTGTTGTCGTGTGGGTGTGCAGCTGTATCACAGCAGCCTCCCCATACGCCAGCAAAGCACACAGTTTTCCTCCTCTGCTTCAGAAGGTCAACAAGCAGCTTCAAAGGTGATCAGCTTGTTGTTCCGTGCCTCTGTTGACACTGTCGCCTGTTTGTTTTCCTGTACAGCATGGATTTTGCAGATACCAAGAAATGAAATGATTAAGAAAAGCCAAATCCAGTGGGCTTAGGGCCCTGTGGCAGTGCTCCTTCTTGGCTTGTTAGGGCTGAGGCAGCAAGAGCACCCTAAGACTCAGGTGCCTCCTCTTCCAGCCTCAGAGAGCCAAGCTGCCACACAGGCAGCCTAATCCCACTCTTTCCGTATCACCGGGATGGGTGCCCACTAGTGGTCACACACACGCCTCTCCACAGACATCTGGAGCAGTGGCTGGCCCACAGCTCCTAGTCCCCTCTGCTTGCTGACCCATGGCTCTTATCTCCAGCTGCTGCCACCCAGGCATGTTGCTTTGCTTAGCAGCTACTCCAGCTTGAAGTTACTCTAGCAGTCTTACGCGCAGAATACATGGCACACAAAAACAGTCAGCAGTAAGAGCTGACTAAGCAGGTCAGGCTGTGATGACGAGGTAGGGCTCAGGCAGGGGACTGACTAGCAGCCTGCTTATGCTCAGCCAGCTCCTCCTGTACCTTCATGCCTTTTTTCCATGCTTGTTCTTCCCCCATCCACCTTATTCCATTATTTTCTCTGCACTTTTCTCCTCCCAAATAAGCAATCTGCCCCTAATTACATCTCCCGCATTCATTTTATCTGTACCCAGATTTGGTACTTCTGATATGGTAATATGTTGGAAACATGGTATTACAGATACTTTTAAGTGGATCCTGCTGGTTTTACAAGATTTAACTCTCCAAAAGGCCCTGAAAGTTCTCCCTAGGATTACTTTGTGAGTGTCAGCCATCTCATATAACTTCACCGTAGCCACCTGTGAAACCCAGCCATTCCTTACGGTACTGTGGGCAGCTTCTGTCAGCATCTCAGTCTGGGTTGTCTGGTCCAGCAGTTTCTCGCATATCCAGTAGTTTCTCATGGTTTGTTCCATTAGCTAAATCTGTGGCCAGGGCCTAGATATCTGTCTATAGACCTTAACAGAACTAATTGCCAGCATATTTAATGCAAGTGTTGACACCCTCCATATAAACAAATGTAATTGCTGACAAATGTAGTGTATTCTTTTGTGGTTTATTGTTTAGTTCTTAAAAAAAATAAAAATTATGCACTGTATCATGAGTTAACTTTTCAAATTTCAAAGTGAGCTATGAGCTAAATAGAATAGATCAAATGGTGAGATATGTTTAGGAAAATACGGTGTGAAATAAATCTACACATCTTGACTCTTTCAATAGTCTGCTTTTGATTGGCTTCCCATACAGCATATTAAGTATGTGTCACATCTTGCAAATTCGGAGCAAGTTATTTCACTGATCCTGAATGATAACACTTCATGAAGCAGCTTGGCATGGTATGCTATTGCTAAGCCCAAGTCAGTTAAATGAGCTCCCTCTACCCTAGCATCCTTCATGCACGTACTCATAAAAAATAAACATTATGATATTTAATTTTAGGAAAGAGTACTAGAACACTTGAGATCATGTTTCAACTTGACGTGGACTACTCTAGAAGTTGTGTTGCCTTGAGACTTAAGTCCTCTGTGAGTTATATATTATGTCTGATTACTTTGCTTTATTTACATTTTATTAACAGAAAGGGAGGAGAGAGCACAGATACATTTAGCTCAAGTATTTTACTGAACATGGCAACTATCAGTCTTGAAGGGAAATCACAAGCATATGCTATACTTAGGGAAATTTAAGAATATATTGCATTGTTATCTTTGAATATCCTAGTGAGGGATTATGTGTATGTGCCATCTGCAGTTCAATAACACTAAATATTTAATGAACTTACAAACAGGAGATAAATATTTAACACTACACTATAGAAATTTGAATGCAATGAACAATTCTTTATCACTGCCAAATACAATGGCCTGATTTAGCAAAATGATTATTTCAGTTAGCAATTCAAATTGCTGCTGTGGAATCAAACCTCAGATAGGACAATATTAAACTTGGAAAAGGCTCACTTGTTCAAAGTGTCACTCGCTCACATTTCAGTTTCACTACTAGTCTTACCAGCACAGCATTGGCTGTTGTCTCGTGGTAATTTTGTGGCTGTACAGCTCTTCTGCTTAAATCAAGGTTGTGTCTGTTCTGATGGTTTTCAGCTTTGCATCTTATATGGTCCTCTCCCTTGATGCTTCTAAAATGAAAGAGAAATACTGAGTTTATTTATGAATTTATTTAAAGCATTTGCCTAGAGCATTCGCAGCCAGATAGACTTCACAGAGCTTCCAAATATTAAGCGGATTCAGTGTCAAAAAGCACAAAACATTGCAAAAACAGAAATCTTACTTCTCAGTGCCTCAATTGTTTATTATCTAAAAAAAAAAAAAAAAAAAAAATCACAAGAATACATGCCTTTCATGTAGGTCATTCAGCAACTTTTTGGGGCTCCCAACACAAGAAGGACATCAAGCTGTTGGAGCGGGTCCAGAGGAGGGCCATGAAGATGATCAGAGGGCTGGAGCACCTCCCGTATGAAGGCAGGCTGAGAGAGTTGGGGTTGTTCAGCCTGGAGAAGAGAAGGCTCCGGGGGGACCTGATAGCAGCCTTCCGGTACCTGAAGGTACAGGATGGCTGGGGAAGGGACTCTTTAGAAGGGCATGTAGTGATAGGACAAGGGGTAATGGCTTTCAGGTGGAAGAGGGCAGATTTAGGCTAGATGTAGGAAATTCTTGACTGTGAGGGTGGTGAGACACTGGCCTGGGTTGCCCAGAGAGGCTGTGGATGCCCCCTCCCTGGCAGTGTTCAAGGCCAGGCTGGATGGGGCTCTGAGCAATGTGGTCTAGTGGGAGGTGTCCCTGCCCATGGTAGAGGGGTTGGAACTGGATGATCTTTAAGATCCCTTCCAACCCAAACCATTCTATGATTCTATGAAGGGAAAGGAGCGTGAAAGTGAAGACTGCTTATGTGACCAATTCTATTATTTTGGTTATCTGGAATCAGGAGCTTTAATTAAACGCTGCTTTGGGACCACAATAAAAGTATTGAGAAAACTGGCTGAGAAACATTGAAAAGCTGATTTGTCATAATTTATATATATATATATGTATGTATGTATATAGTCTTTAAATATATTTTACTTTAGGTAGATGTGAGCCATAGATGGCTATGGATTTCAAAATCTGTTGAGTCAATGGACATTGCAGTATACAAAACTATTGTGTGGGGCTACATATGCATAGATATCATAGAATCATCCAAGTTGGAAGGGACCTTTAATCTAGTCCAATTCCCCTGCAGTGTACAGGAACACCTACAGCTAGATCAGGTTGCTCAGAAGCTTGTCCTCCAGCCTGGCCTTGAAGGTCTCCAGGGACGGGGTGTCCACCACCCTGCTAAAGGGTCTGTCCGCGTCTTTCTTGTAGCCCCGCTTTGGATACTGCAAGGCCGCTATCAGGTCTCCCTGCAGCCTTCTCTTCTCCAGGCTGAACAGCCCCAACTCTCTCAGCCTGTCCTCACAGGGGAGGTGTTCCATCCCATGGATCATTTTTGTGTCCCCCCTCTGGACGCGCTCCCACAGGTCCATGTCCCTCCTGTACTGAGGGCTCCCCATCTGGACGCAGCACTCCAGGTGGGGTCTCAGCAGCACAGAGCAGAGGGGCAGGATCACCTCCCTTGCCCTGCTGGCCACACTTCTTTGGATGCAGCCCAGGATGCATTTGGCTTTCTGGGCTGCGATGGCACACTGCTGGCTCATGTCCAGCTTGTCATCCACCAGTACCCCCAAGACCCTTTAGGCAGAGCTCTGCTCAATCCTTGCATCCTCCAGCTTGTACTGATAGCGGGGGTTGCCGTGAGCCAGGTGCACGACCTTGCATTTTGCTTTGTTGAAGCTCATGAGGTTAGCCTGGGCCCACTGCTCCAGCATGTCTAGGTCTCTCTGGATATGTACCCATACAAATAAAATCTGTACTTCTTGAGTGACCTCACAGTGTCATTATCTACCTGTAGGGTAGGACACAAGAACAAATACCACATGGTTCTTCTCAGTATTCTCTCTTTGGGAAAAGCTGTTTGCCATTGTTTTGCATTAACTGCTTGTCTTCCAGCTTCCAAAAATTTCTACTCTGATTTTTGTCTGTTCTTTAGAATGTGGGTCTGAAAGTTCATTGCAGAAAAAGCACACCAAGTAATTCCTTTCATGCAGTGGTTGTGATCATGTGTTCCCTGTTACATAGAGGTTGAGTTAGTGTCAAGCTCAGGTGATTCACATGATGTTGTCAAATGCAAGTTATTTTGGTTATCCTTTGTCACAGCAGTGGACTTCTCAGCTTCTACAGTGCCATTGCTTGGACTGGCCTGCAGCTGTTGTGTGGATGTACCTTCCAGCTGTTTTGAGTATTTGGTGAATAATGTCATGGGGAAGCAATCTGTGGTGCCTCATGATCACCCAAAGTTAGGTTTATTACTAGATGGCTTTAAAGAATAACTTATCTAAGCAGAATTGTAATAGAACAGAAGAGATAAAATCAATATATATATATATATATATTTGTACTGGATAATAAACATCTATCTTATTTAACATTTCAACTGGTGCTTTCTGTTTCGCCTTTTTAAGTTAACTTGATATCTCTTGTTCTCTCAATTAAAGATGGTGTGGTGAGGAGCTTTTCAGTTAAGGTGGCTATTCGCTTTACTTTTAATCATTCCTGCCCTTCTCTGGGGAAAGACCAGTAGATAACAATTGTCTCTTACTAACTTTTTAGTACACATGTAACGTCTGCAGAACTAAATTAAAGCACAGCCACTTCCTTGCAATTAAGGCTATGCCTTTAGGAACTCACATTTAAGAAAAATATAACATTAATCTCTATCAGATATTTATCCAGAAATTCATATTCATCAGCTAGTTTTCAAAGTACAGTCTCTGCTTTAGGTCTTCTAGGCAGGTTTTGTTCCAGGTTTCTTTTGTTTGTTTTGGGTAGGTTCAAATATTTTCTTTGTGTTTGCAAATAAACAGTATCTAGTCCATGTTTTTTTCTTTATACTAAGTATCAGGTGCTAGTAGCTAGAACTCTATGTTGTGATAATAAGAATATCTCTTTTCACAAGTTTTTGTTCTTAAGGGCTTATCTTTAGAGAGACTGGTCTGCCGATGTGTTTTGTACTTTGAAAGCTTAAAAAAAAAGCTGAGATAAATATACATATCTTACATTATGCCATAAAATTAATTACTTGGGAATTTAGTGAACAGCCAGGTAGAGTTCTGATTGAAAACATGGGANTGGGAAAAAAAAAAAAAAAAAAAGCTGAGATAAATATACATATCTTACATTATGCCATAAAATTAATTACTTGGGAATTTAGTGAACAGCCAGGTAGAGTTCTGATTGAAAACATGGGATGAAAGCTCAGCAATGTAATGTCAGTGAACTGTTTTGAGGAGAAGAATGATTCCTTTGTTTAGTGTGTGTGTGTATATGCATACTTTGGATTCTGTTTCATCAATTGTGTTACAATGATTTAAATCACTACCATAGAAGTGAAAAATAATTTACTGAGTATGAAGGGTATTAATAAAGGTGACCTCTCATATTTTACAAATACAAAAGGCATTTACAGTCTTAGCAGTCATTTGACAGCCAATTTTATTAAACAATTATACTAATGTTCTCTCTTCACACAGAATCTATTTCTTTAGTTCCTGCTGTACATGTCTTACACGTGTTAGTGTATGTGCAGAGAAAGACCAGTAGTGATTGTGTATAAATGCATACAGGTATTTAGTAACTAACTAGTGCTATTAGACTCTGTTACGCTTTTCTGTTGAAAGGTCTATTTTTTATTTCTGTTCACCTTGCATTAACAAATACAATGTATATTGTAATAACAGTACGCTTTAGACTGTAACTGGGTATTATGAGAATAAGAATAGATGTTTACTGTTAGGGACACCTGAATCCAGATCCTGCATTTTAATATATATGCATATATATATATGTATATCTTGGTGATAAACATAATGAACGTAATATAACTGAACATAATATAATGAGCATAATATAATTTAATTTAAAAAATAGTAGATGTTTTATAATATCTTATGAGCTACGTGTTTAAACAGTGAATTAATCAGAATTTAAACTATGTGGATGAAGGTATTCTTTTGTATGCTGAAGCATCAGAGCATTTTAGGCCTGAATTGTTCTGAACCTTGACATGGATGGTATTTAGGCAGAATTATTCAGAATAAAATGAATTCAGAATAAAATGGAAATAAACAAACTAACAAAAAGCTGAAAACATGAGGAGGGCAGAAGGTTTCACCTTTTTCTTTATCTTAATTGGGAGTGAGCATTTTTCTATTTAATTGGGATGAAAATTGTGTCTGTGCCTCAGAAGAATATGTATAAAAATGCTTAGAGAAGAACATAGGTATATTTAATTTCACTTGTGATCGTACAGCAAGCTATATTCAGTGACTGTAATTGATATAGTAGAGGAAGAGAGAGAATCTCCCTCATTTTGTGCATTTACAGTCCTTCAAATTTTTGCTTTCCTTTTTGATATCATACCTAGTTAACAAATAAACGCTAACAACTTCTGAATAACAGGTTGTATGTTATTAAGGAGAAATGCACAAAATGAGCCCATTGTCAAGAATTATTTGCATTTAGTATTAGCATCTGTGATTGTTTCCTACAATTCCATAGAAACAAAACATTTGATTTATGAATTAGGATTTTTTAATGGATGTGTCTGTACCTTCATTGAGAAAGAAGGTATAAATATAATTTCTATGGAGTATCTTCATTCAGTCTGAGAACAAAAAAGACTGACTTTGTAAAGGCAATGTTGCAAGGTTCGATTTTAACTTCTGTCAAAACTGTGCTGAGGCATGTCCTTAATTTCATCGACTTTGCTGCTCAAAAATTGTATGTCCTGAGCAAATAAATGCATTTCGTTCTTCCATTTCAGCAGTGTGAAAAGTACTGCATAATGCAGTCATGTATGAAATACTGCATTCTGTGTATTATGTGTGCTTTGCCTAAATATGTTCTGTTTTTAACATTCCTTTTTACTTTGTATACGTACATATGTATATGTTGTTCAGCTGTAGCTGCTGCTGTCTGTTTTTCTGCAAAACAGGTTTTATTTGCATTCACATACACCCAATTGTGTCATTTTCAATAGAATTCTCTATTTTAAAGAGATGTTTTTTCTTTTTTGTTTTACAGAGTTATATACATGGAAGCAGTCAGGCTCAGTTTGTTGCAGAATCACACATTATTCTTCTGCTGAGTATCCTTCAAAATTGTGACAAGCAGAAAAAAAGCAAGCTATGCTATTAAATAAAATGGCTCTGTCAGCGAATATCATTGAACTTTTGAGCAGGTATTGTATTTTGGCTTACCATATGATTAAATCAATATTCAATGTTGTTTCTATGTTTGTTGCAAAGGAAAGCTAGCATTACTTTTCACTAACATGTACCTTATCTCCTTTGTTACTTTTAATTCCTGATTACTACTCTTAGTGTTCGTCCTTTCAATGTTATCTATGCAGTGTCAGAAACTAATTTTCTTCTCTTTTTCACTTTATTTTAAAAGTTTAAAATGATATTTTATTTGTTTTAACTGATACAGAGAACATACTAGCTCCCTAACTGAAATTTACTAATTTTGTATAGAGAGACTTTTTGTGCTCCAGTAGTCTTTGGGGTTTTTGGTTTTTAGTTCTTAACTACTCTAAATAGTTTATGTCCTGTTTTTAGGACAATAATCAACCCAGTCCCATTAGTTCTCACATGATCTACTGATAGAAATACTCAGAATCCTACTTCTAATTTTTGATTCTTACTGAGTTAGAGCAAAATTTTTTTTTTCTTTGGTGAATATATGTTTAGAACCTGTAAGAAGAACTCACATACTGTCTGATTCATTTAAACCTTGCTTCTGATGAGCTTTGCTCAGTGAGAGAAAATGTATTCACTATTAACCACTATTAAACGGTTGTTCCTTCACAAATACTTTCCCCTGAGGAGAACAAGGAAAAAAAAAAAAAAAATGTTTCCCAAGCTGTGAAGGTAGTGCCAGATCTCAGACGTTGCTGATAATAGCTACTCATTTTTCCTCTCTCTGAGGGTATGTTGACTTAGATCCTGCCCTTTTTCTGGCTTTCCCATCTGCCTTCATCTTTGGCATTTACTGTCCAAAGAGAACACTGCCATTGTGTCTCCTTGCTTTGCTCTTTTCATTATTCGTTTCATTGACATGGCATCAATTTACTACCTACTACCTTATTTATTTGCTCCATAGATAGCCACACCAAATTTAATTTAGAAATTAGGATCACATTTTTCAGATTAAATGCAATATTCCCTATTGAACTGGAGTAATGCGTCCAGTTCTGTGCCCTCGTTATCCCCATTATAGGACAGATACAGCCTTCCTTGAGCAAGTCCAGTGAAACACCATGAGGATGATTTCGGGACTGGAGCATCATATGAGGAAAGGCTGGAACTATTTAAAGTGGAGAAGAGAAGGCTCAGGCGGATCTTATCAGTGTGTGTGATTTCCTCTCCAGGAGGAATGAAGGAGGGAATGAAGATGCTGGAGCTAGACTTCCTTAGTAGTGCCCTCTGACAGGATAAGGGGCAAGGATTGCACAAGGAAAAACAACAGGTTTCTGAGACTGAAGAATGAGAAAACACTTTTTATTATGAGAGTGCTCAGACACTGGAACAGGTTACCCAGAGGTGCTGGAGAGTCTCCATCTGTGAAAACATTCAGAATCCAACTGGACATGGTTCTGGGCAACTTGCTCGAGCAGGTTGCTTGACTGGGGTGTTGGACTAGATCTCAAGAGATCCCTTCCAACATCAACAATTCTGCAATTTTGTGAATTCTGTAGGATTTATATTATACCCTGATTAATGTTGTCTCAAAATGACATTATATTCATTAAAGTTTTGGAGATGCTTTTATCATTCATGTTTTCTATATGTGGGCTCCTTTTCTTGGGAAGAGACAGTTAAAGATAGGTTTACCTGAAAATTGCAAAGTCAAAACTCAGTGATTATTAATTTAATTGATACATTTTTAAACACAGACACAGTAAATGGAAAATGTCTTATATAATCGTTTGCATCTTATTAGTATCATCTTTATGCTTTCTTTCTTATAACTACAATTTATTTTTTAATGCTTTTTGCTTTTCCCAAACTGCCAGGACTTAAAAAAAAAAAACTGTTAGCAAAAACAAATCCTGTTGGCTGCTTGAGAATGGTAAAAGTAGAGGCAAAAAACAGCTAAGATTAAAAATAAACAAAACTTCTGTTCATGACATATTTTGTTTGTCTGACTCAGACATGAAAGTGATATTTTTTTGTTGGCAGAAACTGTCTTTAAACTGAGAAGCTGGCTAACTGAGTTAAAGCAGCTGGCTGAAAGAATACTTCCACTGAGATTGTTCATTGCCACTTGCAGAAAGAATTGTCTGAGGTTTCATTTCATAGCTCAACATGATTGAGCTGGGGTTTTGGACATAGACATTTCACAAGTAATTGACATGATGTCTTGACAGATTTTAACAGTTATGCATGAAAGAATATTTATTTATCCATTCAATGTTGGTAGTAATTCCTGGCTGCTAATTATTACCTTCTTTATTATTGTTGATTCAGGAAAATTTCATAGAAAATGTGAGAATTAGTACCAGCATTATACCAGACTGATAGTCATACATTCACTTTATCCTTTGAAGTTTAAAAAATGCACTGAATTTTAAAGGAAGACAATAACATGCTGGAAGTGTACATTCTTCATTTCATTGCTTCTTCTTACTTCATTGTAGTAAGAACAAGGACAAGGTTGTTAGTTCCTGCTAGTTGCTGAAATGCAGTGTTGTGTTTCTTTGTACAGTGACTTTTTAATATCTTTGGTGAGAAAATCATAGAATCATAGAATGGCTTGTGTTGAAAAGTACCTTAAAGATCATCTAGTTTCAACCCTCCTGTTGTGGACAGGGTTGCCAACCACTGCACCAGGCTGCCCAGAACCCCATCCAACCTGGATTCCAGGGACGGGGCATCTACAGCTTCTCTGGGCAGCCTGTTCCAATGCCTCACCACCCTCTGAGTGAAATCTTTCCTCCTAATATCTAACCTGAATTTCCGCTCTCTTAGTTTAAAAATATTCCCCGTTGTCCTATCACTATCAGCCCACATAAAAAGTGGTTCCCCTCCTGCCTGTAAGCTCCTTTCATGTATTGGAAGGCCGCAATGAGGTCTCCCCGGAGCCTTCTCTTTTCCAAGCTGAACAGTCCCAACTCCCTCAACCTTTCCTCACAGGAGAGGTGCTCCAGCCCTCTGATCATTTTGGTGGCCCTCCTCTGGACCCCCTCCAACAGCTCCACATCCCTTCTGTACTGGGGGCCCCAGGCCTGGACACAGTACTCCAGGTGAGGCCTTAGAAGGGCAGAGTAGAGGGGGACGATCACCTCCCTCTCCCTGCAGGCCACCCCTCTCTTGATGCAGCCCAGGATGCCATTGGCCTTCCTGGCTGCGAGAGCCCACTGCCGGCTCATGTCCAGCTTTTCGTCCACCAGGAATATATAAATATATGAATTTCCATTCCATTTGGATACTTGTTTTTACTAATTTTACCTGGTCTGCTTGGTGATTTCCAAATAAAGATCTGCTGGTTTTGCCAAAACTATAACTGCACAAGTAGGAGGATGCTGGTTAAGAAAGACTTGTGAAGATATCATATATTCTGTTTCAGATATGCTATAAAGTCAAGTTAAATTCAGTAACATGTATACAGCATTATTGAGTACATACTAGCTGTATGCCTAAAATTTTTATAAAATTTAAATAGTTTTAGTCCGAGAAGATGGTTACTACGTCTTAGTAGTAACATGATGGAAGTAAATTCACTGTAATAATAAAGCACGTAGGATGCTACATCTGTAAAACATTAAAGAAAAATAATGTTTTGATTACTTGTAGGGATTATTTTTATACTGAATTGTATTTCTATATGTTTTCTATCAGCTAAAATAGTGGCATTGCACTTAGCGGATCAGACTACTTGGCATGTTTAATTTAATGTTTTTCTGAAGACATTAAAAAATGATACTAAGCTCCTCAGCTCAAGAAGGAGGCATTATTTCATTTCCTAAATCCAGGTTTTTATTAGGTGGCTGATGGGGGCGATCATTCTGCAGCTGGAGTCTGCAGTATTTTATATCGTGAGTGAAGATTCCTTTTAGTAATTGAAGAAAATAAATTTGTGTTTTGACATAGACCTTGCTGAATTTCAGGCTGCAGGATAGTAAATAAAAGTTTGAATAGCCTTTTAAAAACAGATAAGCAGTCCTTTTTGTAAGAGGTAGCCCCTTAATTCTGATTTTCCTTTTACGTTATGAAATGAAGTCTTCCAGAATCTCTTACACATGCTACTTGTGTTGTTTGAGGTTCGGTGGCTACATGGTCCAGATTGTGTGGGGACACTGAGCTGGCTGTACACAAAAGCATCTCTGGTCAAACTCCAGCAGAACACAGCATCACTGCATTTGTACTTTTTCCGGGGCATTTTAGTCCAGAACAGTTTAGCTCCACTCTGTCAAGACAGAGATCTCATCTATCTGAACTGCAATATATCCAAATCCAGAGTTGATTTGGCATCCCAATAAAATTTTCCCATTAGTAGGAATGCAATATGAGGTACCTGACTGCTGATGCTGAAGCAGATCCAGAGTTAATAAGCATTGCTGCACACACACTGATGTGCATTCAGTCACTCAGATGGCATTCACAAACAAGCTGTTAGGTATGGAACAAATACGTGGAGCTAACATCCAGAACTGCCTGAGATACTAAGTCCTTGTGGGTGAGTACCTGGCAAAACAGTGAAAGAGTATGCTTGGGTATGATTTATGGTGCTTGTTTTGTTACACACTTCTGTGACTGTGACTTGGAGGCTATTACTACTTAAAAGCCTTCAGAGCTGTAAGTTATGCAGATAGTGACTTTTTTGTTGTTGTTTGGCTCCTTTTTCACTTGTCTTGGAGAGTTAACTTCAGTAAATGATCATGGAAGTGATAAAAATGTTGACTGAAAGGGACCTCTAAAGGTCCTGTACTCCAGACCTCTGGTTAAAGCAGGATTGTCACTAACACTGGATCAGGTCTTCCATGTCTTTGCCTAGCCCAAGTGTTGAAAAACACCAAGGATGGAGATTGCATAACCCCTCTGGGCAGACACAGAAGTGATGTTGTTCCTAGCATCCCATCCAAATCTCCCAAGCTGCAGTTTGTGGCTTTGTGTGTGACAATCTTGTCTGTCATAATGTTTTGACTTCCATTTTTTTTTTTTTTTTGCCAACTGTGTACAGTTAGTGGAGTTTTCAATAATATTTTCATATAAAAAGAAAAATTTTGTTGAGACTGGCTCTGCCCCAGTTAGTTGATTTGGCATGAGGTTCAGCTAAGGTCTGTTGAGTTTCAGAGCATTCTAAGTTTCCTTCCCAGGAGCAACAGAAACTGGTTATCATTTGCAATCAAGAAAGTTTCGTGTAATACACAATGGTATTTGTCCCTAAGTCAGCCTGATGATCACTGCTTCAAGCAGCTGTCTGTAATTTACACACACAGTAATTTGGGATGCTATGTAGAGTTACATCTGTGTTGTGACTTTCATGAGAAGTAAAAAAGTGATCAATAAATCATCTCAGAGACAGTTCTATACCTGCTGTAGAATAAATATGGCAGAGTGTGCGAACAAGAAGTATTACTGCATACTATAGATTTTTTTTCAAACAGAAATCTTTTTATTGTTGTTAAATGGATATGAAAGCAGTAACCTGTGTGCATGCTAGACATTGCACAATCTATAATGCAAGGCTTTTGCTTCTGAAGAGTTAGAAAATCTCCAAGGACCCTGTGACTGCATAATTTACACAGATGAATAGCTTTATTCACATAAGTAATCCTGCAAAGGCAATGTACTTGTTGGCTAGATATCTAATTCTACCACATAAAAAAGAGGATATATCTAAACACATTATAATTTAACAGCAAGGCTTAGCATCTTCTCAAGATGTCAACACAGTTTACATCTTTGTGCAGCAGTGATTTTTAACCTCGTCTTTATATTTTTGAACTAGACCTTACATGCCTGTCAGAAAGGATTGAAAGGGGTCATAGATAATGAGTCATCAATAAAAATCAGTTATTTATAAAGAACAAAAAAGTGCAGGTAGAGATTTAACTGTGGAGTTAAGAGCTGCCTTTTTAAGAAAGGACCAATATGAAGTAAACTGCACAGTCAGTGCTATTGTTGTTATTAAATTCAGCTGAACATAAATAGGGTATGTTGAGTTTTGTAAACCAAACAACCATTGGAATGTGCATGGCTGAGCTGTAATTATAACTTTGTGAAAATACAGCAGAAAGGTAAGGAACAGTAGGAATGGAGAGGCTGTGTTGAAGTTGAAAGACTCATTTAATTTGCTCATTTCACTAATCAATACTTTTAATGACTGTTCGTTTTCATCAAGTTTTTGTGTCATTCCCTTGGGAAATTGATTTGAATGTAACAAATCCTTTTTTTTTTTTTTTCCTTTATGCAGTAATGGTAAGTCTTCATAATATAGAATAAGTTTAAAAGTTACAGTAAATATTTGCATTATCAAAAGAGTTTCAGTTATTAAGCAAATTATTTTCTTGCACAGAAGGAGATAAATCTAAATACACTATGATAGGAGTTAGCAGTTACTATTAACTTGGTAATCTTTCTCATTATTACTGCTAAACTTACTTAACTTTGATGCTGATAAAAACACATGCACCTAAGTGAAAATGTAAATGTCTCTCTAGTTTTTTAATTTGAATTCCCAAGGCAGAATTTAATGTGACAGCTGTGTAGGTGGATGTGAGATGTTGATTGAAAAGAAGAAAAGAAAACTGATTGGTTATGGAAAAAAAAAAAAAAAAAAAAAAAAAGGCAGATCTTTTCTATAGCAGTTAAATTACACCTGTTACAAAAGACATTTCCTGTCCTACTGAGTGAATTTAAAGAACTGTACAAGTGCCTCTTTGGTGTAAGGAAACATAACCATAGAATGAACTTAAATGGAAGCTGCCTTTCTGTGTGTCAGTAGGGCTTGTGCAAATGTAGTCACTGAGTGTCGGAACCTGAAATCTTGAGTCAAAGTCAGTAGAACAATATTCATTTAGATCTCTGTTCTAAGACACTACCAGTCGTGCATAATGGAATCAAATTATGTCCCCAGAGATTATTGAAAAGTAAAAGAAGATGCCAATGGAAGCAGTGGGGCAACGTTTTCATTTGTTTGATATTAAGCATAAGAAAAAGAGAAGATCACCACAGTGGAAAAAGATAGAACTAATACCACAAAATTTCATCATTTTTAAACATTTTTCATGATGAACTATGTAAATCAATGTCCAAAGTAGCAACACATGCTGCACGTATTCAATATTCTACTTGCATTTATGCACTAATCCTGTCTGTTAACTTTGTAGGCTCTTTTGGAGGCTGCCTGCCTTCTCCCAATGTAGTGAAGCAGGAGATTCCAATTAGAAGAATCAGGAGTATTGTGGTTGATGTTTCCTTCCATTACCTTGTTCTCCTTCCACTTTGATCTCAAAATAATTCATAATTATGGCCTGTTGAGAAAGATACTAAAGTCTCTTAGATGTCAGTGGGATGCACAGGAAGTTTGCATTTACAGCTGGGTATTTGTCAGTGCAACATACAATGTATTTCATCAGCTAATTGAATGACAAGTTGGTGAATTGCCCTCAGATACGGTGTGTGTCCTGTATACGTAATTGCTAACTTTATAGTTCAGTGATTTTCAACCATTTTCAATATCTGACTCTCTAAAATATTCCAGTGGAAGTGCAGACCCCTGTGAAGCAAATTTAGCTGTTGGCTGCTCTGACAATTGCCTGATTTTCCTTATCTGCCTTTTTCAAATATCCGACTGCTAGTTCACAGACGAGAAAGCATTCACTAACCACAGACTGAAGACAACAGAATTTTCCAGTGCTTACAATTTTAATGGGTATTTTAATTGTTAAGTGACTCAATTGTTTGGCAGAAAGGTGCAGAAAGATAGTCCAAAATTAGGCTTTTTTACCTTTTGTATCCACGAGCAGCTTTTTTCTAAATATAATACTCGTTGACTGCATTCGGCTGAGGATAAACTGTATCTATTAGGGTACTGCACAGGTCTTTAAAAGTGAAGGAAAGTACAAAACCAGCCTAGAGTCAGATTGATGATGATTTATGATATAGAAAAAGAATGTGTGATATTCTTTAAAAAATCTATAGGTGCTTTGAGAGAGCAAGATGGCGTGTGTACATGCTAAAGGATCCATTGTCTGCTAGCAAAGAGATGAGGCACTGCACTGAAGCAAGTATAGCATTTGAAATAAAGTGAGTACTTGAAAATAATGCAACTGTTTGGAATAAAGTGTTAGAAGAGTAAATGTTATATTGATAAATATCTCAAATGCAACTTGTTTTAGCAATGTGGATTTAAAAGTTAAGAAATGAAACTACTAAAAAAAGTCTTTCAGGTTATTTTCATTATTTGCCTGTTCTGGAGGTGTGGACACTTCTGTGATTCATGAATCTCTAGGTGAGAAAATTTCTAGAGGTGAATTATAAAATGCAAATAAGGTCAGAAATGATATTTATTTTGTACAATGACAAACTATAAGAATTTGTAAGATAGACAGGACTAACCCTGAATTTCCATAAAATATTATTTATAAAACCAAAAAGGTCATAAATATTGAATGTAAAATTCATCTACCCAAATTTAATTTTAAATGTGATCCTAGAAAGCAACACCAATATGAATAACTAGGATGTAAATCAGGCTGTAAAACCCTGGGTGGAGGGATGAATATTTGATTAGTGATTTAGCACAGGCTTATTCCGGTATCTTTATGCTACTTTGTTGAAGTTGAATTAAAATGCATTCCAGAATCTTTCTCTTAATGCTTTTATATAGCCTTTCCATTTTCAAATGACTAAGAGCATTAGAAGAGGGCAGGTTCCCTGAGACTGTCAGAGAATCATAGAATGGTTTGGGTTGGAAGAGGCCTTAAAGATCACCTAGTTCCACCCCCCCTGCCATGGGCAGGGACACTTCCCACTAGACCAGGTTGCTCAGAGCCCCATCCAGCCTGGCATTGAACACTGCCAGGGAGGGGGCATCCACAGTCTCTCTGGGCAGCCAGAGTGTCTCACCACTCTCACAGGAATTTCCTCCTAATATCTAGCCAAAATCTACCCTCTTCCACCTTAAAGCCATTACCCCTTGTCCTGTCACTACACAACCTTCTAAAGAGTTCCTCCCCAGCTCTCCTGTAGGCCCCCTTCAGGTACTGGAAGGCTGCTATCAGGTCCCTCCGGAGCCTTCTCTTCTCTCAACTGTCTCCCACTCTCTCAGCCTGCCTTCATAGGGGAGGTCCTCCAGCCCTCTGGACCCCCTCCAACATCTCAATGTCCTTCTTGTGCTGGGGGCCCCAGAACTGGACACAGTACTCCAGGTGGGGTCTCACGAGAGCAGAGCAGAGGGGCAGGATAACCCACCTTGCCCTGCTTCACGCTTCTCTTGATGCAGCCCAGGGTGCGGTTGGCCTTCTGGGCTGCAAGTGCACATTGTTGGCTCATTTCCATCAACCGACACCCCCAAATCCTTCTCCTGGGTCCTGGGTGCAGGACCTTGCACTTGGCCTTGTTGAACTCCATGAGGTTGGTGTGGGCCCACCTCTCAAGCCTGTCCAGGTCCCTCTGGATGGCATCCCTTCCCTCTAGCACGTCAACAGCACACACAGCTTGGTGTCATCCACAAACTTGCTGTGGGTGCCCTCGATCCCACTGTCCATGTCGCCAACAAAGATGTTAAACAGCACTGGTCCTAGTAGCGATCCCTGAGGGAAACCACTCATCACCGATCTCCATTTCAACATTGATTATCCCTAGATTAATATGACAATTCTTGAAAATCTCATGAATTGAAGCTGACAGTAAATGAATGAATAATAAAGAAAGTTTTTCACTGTAGGAGATTCTGTATTACTGTCAAATTGATTCTCTGTTCTGTAAAGTTGATGAAAAAGCATCAAAAAGGAGAATGGTGTATTATAGTTGACATTTAAATAGTTCCAGCTACCTCACTGCTGTGAATTGCATGTTTCAAGGAGTTTAGGAGAACCTTAGTGTCAGGACTAGTGTAGTAATTCATAAAATTCTTGAGAAGCTGAAGCCAGAGGGTCTTGAGCTGAAAGAATGTACTGTGTCTATCAGTACAGCTACCATTCAGGCAATTGAAGCTATTGAAGTATGACCTGATTGTGTACAATTTGTGAGTAAATTATGTTCATATTCAAATAAATAATTTTCAAACTATGCTCCATTTTATCAATTTATGATTTAGGAGTCATCCACTGAGTTCAGACATACAAAGATTGATATCTTAAACTTGCCTCCTTTGTCAGCCCTCAAGGATTGTTGAATCATCCACTGCGATGGCTATGGTCTAATTCAGAACTGACAGTGCATTGAAGAGCAGTAGTGGAGTATTAGACTCATAGTTCATGAACTGAAGCAACAATGTCATGAAAGAAACCATGAGAGCTGTTTCATTTCAGAACCATGCTTTTTTGTCTTGGTTACTTTCTTCATCCTATTATAAAAAGAAAAAATCAGATTCTCAGGTGGAAAATTTACTAATATCTTGTATTCAAGAATAGCGCGTAGCTAAAGAATAATTCTTAAATTTTTACTCTTGGCAGTAATCCAGCAGAATATGAAAGAGACCACCAGACTTTTTTTTTTACGAAGGTAACAAGTTGTCTCTCAACTTCTCTCTCTTTTTGTTCCCGAGTCACTACCAATTAGGAGTAAATTTGTCAAGAAAATATAGAAGTGGTATATCACATTAATAAGCTTTCAGACTACCAGGTTTTATTCCTTCAGGGCATTCTGGCTGGAATTAGTAGCAATTAAATTTTCAGGCAGAGCATGCTAATAAAAAGTAACCAGAATTTAGTAGCAATCACTTTCATTTTTTAAGGTATCTATCATACAGGAGTATATTGATTCAATCTTTTTATTTATTTATTTATTTTTTAATACCTCCGGGCATCTTGGTATTTGCAGAGGTAAATATCATGCTCTGCTGCGGCTGAACGTTTTGTGAATAATCTTGTGAATTTTGATTATCACTATTTTTCATCATACTATTAAACTGTTCCTCCTCACGTATCAAAATATTCAGAACCTTTTCAAAAGCACTAATTACTGTATGTTGTCAATTTTTGTGAAAAGTATGTACCAGCTGGGAAAAACAGCAGCGAAGTTTAATATGTATAAGTGAAATAATTCCAAATTAAAAAACCAAGAAGATATTTAATTGGATTTGCACATACACATACAAAATTGCGACAAAAGGATACATTTACTGGAAAACATAAGCATCTGAATTTGAAGCATTTGCTAGCCATGGTTTATCTGGGTGCCTCATTCCTGTCATCTTTTCAGAGGAGTTTCATAGTGACAAAATTTGCATAGTGACAAAGATCAAGAGAAATCAGAAAATAAGCACATCTTTTGATGCCATCTAATTTTTTGAAGATAGAAAACTGTCCAAGTAACCACTTGCCAAAACTTTTAAGTTCTGCACTGCTGAAGAAATGAGATATGGTAAAAGATTATTTCTGGAGCTAAGACTGTTGCTTTTATTTTGTGGAATATCAAAATAATGTGAAGACATAATATACACTGTTAGAAACAGGAGCACAAAATAATAATTCAAGGTAGATATTCTGTGGTAAAAAGCTAATGATTGCATTGAAATCAGAACTCAGCTGACTGGGTTTTTGCGTCAGCATCACAGAGTTAAAGTAAGTGACACACTGACTGTTAGAGTGTGAAGTTATAAAGCCGCTGTCAGTGACATCAACCAAGTGAGGCTGAAAACCCAATGATGACTGAAGTTAGAAAGCAACAACTGAAGCAAAAACAGTGACAATGTGAAGGAAGCTGTAAGGGTAATGATGTGGACTCCAAGAGAGAGGAAAGAAAAAAAGTCAGCACAGTTCAGCTGGTTACTGAGCTGCTCTCTGCTGCAGGAGATGGTTAATTCTGTGAAACTCTTCTTCCCAATGGTAGGAAAAATGGATTAAAAATCATGGTCTGTTAAGAAAAATAGGAACTCCTGTCTGCCATATGGCTTTTTAGTAGGACTTGTAGGACTTGTTATATATGTTTTCTTCAGAAACAACCAGGTAAGGTAAAAGGCAAAGGACCACGTTATGTGCAATATCCCATGAGGTAATCAAGCAAATAAATTCATTTACAAAGCAGTCCAAAAGCTCTGCAAAACACAGCACTTCTCTGAGATGCTCAGGTGAGCTGCAGTCGTGTTGTTTGTTTTTTGTTCTGTTTTTTCCCCATGGGTCAGTTAAACTAAGAACAAAAACACTGTTATAAATCTACATGAGCGATTGGAAAAGTCATTATTAGATAATTCTGTGTCAGAGGCTTTTCTTAATAGGGTAGGAATATATGTGGAATCTTTGTGGTTTTTTGTTTTTTCAGTCCTTCTTGCAACTTTTTCAATTAATTCATTTTTGTGCTTTCTTAACTTGAAAGCAGAGAACTTAATGAGTTTGTTTACATTTGTTCCAATTCTTAGAAGCATAAGAATAGCACAAGAAATTTCCAATCTCTTGTGCTCATAAATTGCAGTCTAACCAGGCAAAAGTTTTAGAAAGTGATTTTTACCTTCCCTTCCAATTTCTGTAGTGTTGTGGATTCCATTCCATGCCCCCCAACCCCCTCAATATTTTGGGAAGCCTTGTCTGTTGGCTGAGGTGAACACCTACCTCTTTTCTGCATCGATGTTTGCTTTTGTTAATCCTGTTACTCTCATTTCACTTTTCTCAATCTACATGTATGAAACATAGAAGTCTCAAACCTGAATGAGGATGCTGATCTCTGATGAGGTGGAATGATGAATGGCAGTTCTAAATACTTTTGCCCAAGCTCAGTTTAATTGAAATTATATAACTGAAATTTCAGATGTCTTAGAGAATCTTAGTCTAATTTTGAACATTTCTGACATGAAAAATGTTAATATGAATATTGAAAGGATTGATGACATTATATCAGAGGACGCTGATATTGTTCATGCCTGTAGCATGTTTGAAGCATCTCTTGTGTATTATCTGTATAGGTAAATTGAAGTATCTCTCATTCTTAAAGTTAGTAGTTAGTCTATCATCCTGCTGCCTTGCCCTGAGGAAAGTAAAGTTTAAAATTCTCCCCTTATTCAAAATTCAGTTGTCTCTATTAAAGTTCACGTTTCCTGAAATTGTGAGATGTAGCTCATGTGACATACTCCCACTTCAGTGTGATGTTCATGCATGCCTCCTCATCAGAACAGATGTTAAACACAGTAACAACCATTCTTTTTTATTTATACAGTTTCAAATAAACAATTAAGTGAATGGTTCAAGACCCTGCTAAATTGTTAAATTGTTTTGTTCTTATGTAGTTGTTTGTATTTGTAGCAGTAATAATTAGGCAATAAACACTGAGAGTGACTGAGGACTTTGCCTCTGGGATGTTTCTCTGCTGAACTATTAAGCAACATGACACTAAAGAGGGAGCTAATATCTATCCAGAAGCAGAAGAAGATAAAGCAGTCCAACTGCTTCAGTTTTCATTAAAAAAATAAAATTGTGTGCAATGGCAATTATCTCTGGTTCTTTTAGTCTTCGTTTTCTAAAATTCTGTACTTCCAATATGCAGAATATTGGAAGATACTGGGGAACATCTATTTCCATCACTATCCAAAAGTTTTATGTCCTACATGAGGACTTATCCTTTAAAGCTTTTTGAACTTTGTTTCCTCTTTTATGTAAAATGCACAAAGGAAAACATTACTACCTACTTTCACCGCTGATGTATCTATTGGTACAGTACAGATTGTGGTAAGCAGTTTTATATATAGATACTTCTTCATTCTGTGAATTTGAAAGCTTTAGTTTTCAATTGTTCCTCTGTGGCTTTCTGAGGTATCCACACTTCTACTATTTCCTTGACAATGGCGATACAGATGCTGCTATCACCATGGGAATGGTACTCCTGAACGAAGCTGCTACCTCCAAAGGAGATGTTGGAAAAAGAAGAAGTAAGTTACTTAGTACAATTAAGACAAGGTTTGCACAATAAAAAGACATTGAGAGCTTAAAAATGAATATCTGAGTAAGTTTTTGAAAGATCTCCCTTGAACTGATTTTTACATTTTGTGGAGTGGAGAAGAGTACAGATCAGAATACAGAACCCTAACAGAATAGAACTT
>VXAV01008348.1:93589-113037 GCA_013399715.1 Alectura lathami | reverse complement strand
AAAAAAAAAGGAGAATTTTAATATGCTGGTAAAATATTCTTATACAGGAAACCCTTAGAGTGGGAGAGGTGATGCAGAATGGAAGTCATCATGAAGGTTACTTACTGAGTGTACAGGATCATGATGGATGAGCTATCAAGAAATAAATCTCTCCCCTAGAGTCATTTTTACTATGGCAGGGCTTTTTCATGCTAGTACTAAACCACCTTTTTGAGGGGAACAAGATAGAATTTTTCATTTTGCTAAAATTTTTAATTGCTGTAATTAACGGTTGAATGATAATACATTAATTTTATATCACAAAGTTGAACATTTTCCCCTTTATAATGCTTTCTAAATAAGGCAAGAGGGTTGATATATCCAAAGGAATATTTTTAGAAGCCTCCACACCCAAGCATTTAAACTGGATAAGTGATATATTAAGCAGCAGGTATTCAGTCATTGAGCAATAAAATTTTACTATATCAACATAAAATTTTATCCGTAACTAGGGTACATGGGAACGACAGAGAGAAGATACTTAACAGTAAGTCAAAAGGATGAACTCTTAAGTTAGCTTTTCTAGTCAGAAAAGAGCTTGGAAAGTTCTGTGCAAAGCTTACTTGAGGCAGTTGCAGTCCCAAAACGAACATAAAATATGAAGAATGAGGAAGGACAGTAAGAACAAAACAGAAAACATCAGTACACTTGTGCAGTAGTGTATTACTGTGGATAGTATGAATATAAGTATTTGTAACACTGGTGTCTTTAAGAGTGCAGACAGACAGAAGTCTTAGCCAGTGTTTACTAATGTTAAAAAAGTTTATCAATGTTTTTTTGTTTTGGTTTTGTTGCTGAAATTTATGAAGTGGCCTATGTTGAAATTTTTAGGATGGTTTCATTACTGTTGACACTTCTGAAATCTTACCATAAACTGTTGTTTTAATCTGATTTTAAATGCTATGAACAACTGATAACTTGAAGTTCTACGTAATTTTCTCAGGAAGTTGATTGCGTTATGTATTTTCTTTAAGAATGTTTTGGTACCTGCAGTTGAGTGTTTCATTATCAGATTAGCCTTTAAAGCAATTGCAACTGTGTTTTACTGAAAAGATTAAGGTGAAGAAGTTTTAGTTAAATCATAAGAAATAATCAGCCTTCAGAACTATGTACTGTCAGAGGGGAAAAATACATATTCTGTACTGGCTAGCAGAGAAAAAGAACTAAGCTGCAAGAAAGCATGATAAATAAAAGATGCTTTATTTTCATGTAATAAACATAAATGTTAAGTCAGACATGAAGTATTTGTTCTTTGCCAGCGCAGCAAGAACAGACAAACTGCAAGATGCAGAGCTGGAAAACTCCTTGCGTTTACTGTATACACCATATGATAAATGCTTATGCTTCATGTAATTAAATTAGTTTCAGTAAAGAAATAATGCATAGTACTGAACAATTGATATTAAATACAAGTGAATAAAATAGAATAGTTATTTCTTAAAAAGATATTGGTAAAATATAAGTAAGTAGAACAAATAGGGTTTGCAGACAAAATTATTAGTAAATGTGAATGCTGCAACCGACTGCTTAGATGCTGCATGTTGACTTCATGCCTAATTGATTCACCTAAAGTTTATGAACTTATAATGCATCTCTTCAGAAGATCCATGAGTTGGACCTTCCTTCTGTGACTGCCAGTCTTAGGAATTTCTTTTATAGTTATTCTGTAAGTCTTACAGCTCAACAACTTCCTTCTACCTATTGTACCCATTTCTAGTTCGTGTCTGGAAGGGCACAGTTTGGCTGTCCTTTCCTGCTCTACCAAGGGATGTGGTTTCTTTTTTCTTTTTGTAGATCTGCTCCAACAGATGTTGTCCAGCTTTTCATTACAGATTTTTCAGAAATGATGCCCCCGCCCCTTCTATTTTGGCTACTCTCTATTTCATGATTTATATGATGTTTTGGCATTCTGTATTTTTCCACCTTTGGCTTTTTCCTTCTTAGACTTTTTTTTTTTTTTAATTTACTTTTGGTTTTTACCTTACACATGTCCTATATTATATCTTTTGGCTGTTAAATATATACTTCAGTTACAGACAGAAAGTAAGGAACAATAGTTAAGCTAGTGGCATATTTATTCAAAATGACACTGCCTTATTTGTATTTTCCGACAGTTGTATCTTTCAATATTTCGCTCCTCCTGGGTCAACCAGTGCTACTTGCCTGATTAATCTTTACCCTTCCCATTCTTCCTCACATTTTTTTTCACTTCAAATATTCCTCTCTTCTCCTCTCCTCTCCTCTCAGTTCCTTCATTTCTATACATGGCCTCACACATCTATCCTAGACCTGGTTTACCTTTCTAAGTCTCACGTGCTCAGCATTCTCTTACTTCTCTGTTCAGCACCTTACAATTCACCTCTTCGTGCAGTTGTTCTCCCATTTCCTTTTCACCCTCCAGCACCCAGCCAGCTACCATCTGTTTTGCCTTGGTTTGTATGTCTTGCCTAATGAGCATGTCAACTTTTTGCAGCAGGGAACGTGTTTATACCGGTACTAGTCTTTTAAGCTTATGGCACTTGCATGGCTGTTTTGTAATGAGTTATTAATTATGCCACGAATGCAAAACAGTTAACACAACGTGTGTATGCTGGAGCACACTGCATGTCTATGAGTTGAAAGCTCTTTCATGTGAAGCTAGAGGCAGTGAAGCTATAGAAACTCTTCTATTCAGTGGCTCATTACTTTTGTGCATCTACAATTAACACCGTCCATGGTTGTGCACAAGTCTTTCACTAATTGTAAGTAACTTGGAAAACCTCAAATGAAAGGTATGAGAAGCAATATGTACGTATTTGGGGTTTTTAAATACAAAGTTTTGTTTAAAGGGTGAAGAAGCAGCAATATCATTTGAAACTCCTTAATTTGTTAAAACATTAAGAACTTAAGAGTCTGGAGCCTTACAGAGCCTTGCCAAGTCTTCTATATCCTCCCCACTCAGGGGCCACTTCAACAGTAAGAGAAGAATGCTTAAAATAAAACTGAAATGTCTCCCAGGAGAGGCAGTTTTCACTTTAGGTGGTAAGAGCAGATGCAGAGCTTGATTGAAGAGAACAGATGTTTGAAGTGCATTTTGCTTTTTAATGTTTTTAATAGGAAAATTTAAGTTTCAGTCACTCAGGTTTTTATTTGATGACTTTCATGCTTACTTAGTAATTACTTAATGAGATATAAAAATTTAAGAGATTATTACACAAGCATTGAATGACTTTTCAAATGAATGTTTTGAAGTCCTTGTTTATTCTTTTGAAATAATTGTAATGATATATTTTATAGGCATTTTTCAGCATTTAATCATGTTTCCTTTCTTTTCAGCTTCTTAATTAAGTGAATTCGAGAGGGATTCATTTAGAGCTGCTTACCGTGAAGATAAGCTGTTACTGATACTATCTACCCACCAATGTTACACATATTCAAGACTCTTTTGTTGGTTCATCTGTTTCTGTGATAATTTATATAGTATGCTGATAGAGAAATGAATACAGTTTTATGCAATGAATGCTTAATTTATAGGAACATACAGTAAACATCTCATTGGGAAGTACTAAAAAGTTATGTATGCTCAGTGCTCAAGAATTTTAATAAATTTCATTATAATGTGCTTCTGCTTAAGGCTTCCTTATTAATTTTAGTACAAGAAACCAAAAGAGTTTTGCCAGATTTTTTATCTGAAGTTTGTTAAAAGGTTTTGGGATGTGTTTTAGAATATTAACAAAATGTTGTTTCTTCATCTACTGTTTAAAAAATACCATGGTGGGAACTGTAATTTAATGACTGCATGCATCTTGCCTCCACTTTTCTTTGAAACTGTAAGCTTAGGGAACAATAGGATTCACCCCAGAAATTTAATTTTATGTGACTGTACACTGAGCATGCTAACACAGTGCCATATAGGATTACCCCAAAACACAGTGTTGCCTTTGGTACCTGTGATGGTAGAACCTCATATGTTCATAGCTACCATACAAGAGCAAGGGTAAAGTCTTGGAGAAGTCCCATTGGTTTAGGTAACATTCATTTTTACAAAAAATGCCACTTTTATAACTGCTTACATCTCATATTATATGAAACGCTCATATAGCTTTGCATATGCCTATATAGTGTATTTAGTGTAGCTCAGGAAATAAGAATTTTATGATGCTCTGTCTCAGTCACTACTCATACCAGTTCACTTTCACTGACATTCCAGGAATGAAATCAAATAGGAATTTCTTCAAGTATCGTATATGAATGCCTCCAAATATGAGGATAAGATTTTCTGAACTGTACAAAACTTACTTATCTCATGCTCCATGTATTCCTTCTCTGGAAACCACAGGTATGTTAAGAACCAGGAAACCTTTTAAAAGAAAAAATGGGAAGAACAGGTGTATGTTACACAAAAACACAGCAAGACTGCTGGTGTAAACTGTTGCAAAGTTGAAGAGCAGTATTTAAGCTAGAAGCTAGGAAAAAATTGGCAAACTCTAAGCACCTAGTTTATAGCCTGATATGAAACATGAAGGCAGATGTAGCCCTTTCCGAGGAGCATTGAATGTTAGCTAGGAAGGCACATCACATAGGGAAGGCAAATCAGACTTCCCACAGTGCCAGTTGACTGGCACATATCAGTATGGTGAAGCTAGGGCAGAATTTACAAGTGCTTTGTATCAACTTAAAAAATAGGTGGAGGAATTAGAATATGTGATTTCAAACCACAGCCCTGGCATAGCACACATCTCAGAGGCCTGGTGGGAAAAACAAAACAGTCAGTAGGATGCTGTTCCCAGGCTGCTGACTTAGGAACAGCACAGCAGGGTATATAAGTGCTGTGCATGAAGGATTACATAGGGCACAACGGCATAGAAGTCTTACAGGAAAACGAGAAACACAGAAGTAATCCTCCATGGTTGGAAGTCTGCACTCCCTTAAAAAAAAAAAAAAAAATCCTATAAAGAGAACTGTGCTACTGACTTCTAATGAAGATGGTGGTAGCAATTAGGAAGTGAGGTAGGAGAAACTGTGACATTCAGACAGGCAGTAATATTGAGAGATCTGATGAGATTAAGTATTCTAGTGGTACACAATGGCCTCCTGGAACAAACAGATCTCACAATTAATAACCCAATCGAGAGCAGCAGCTTGATCATTGCGTGGGTGCTTGCACAAGAGATACTCATGGGAGAGTAACTCAGTAAAAGAAAGCACGATACAGTAGGGTTAATACTGATGCAAGAGTGGACAGTCAAAGTGAAATCTGAGATAATCAGTTTCAAAGAAGGAGCAATAAGGGCAGGTAATTAAAACAAATTAAAAGAAATAAATAAAGGAACAGTCCAATTAGCAAAACACCAACAAGCAGCCTGCAGACTGTTACATGTTTTATTAGAAGCCCAGGTAAAACATGTGCCACAACTAAGAAAGAAGTAGAAGAGACTCATGTAGCTCAAGAGAGAAGTTACAAAAGCTTTCTTAGGGAGCTCTGTGTTTTAAATGTTGTCAAGGGGAACAGAAACACTTGTCGAACATCACAGGTCGACTGTAGACAGAAGAGTGCTAAAAAGGTAGTGTGAAGATGATGTTCAAATTGGTAGCAGCATGCTAGTACCAAATTATTAAAACACATCACAAGAAGGGGACCAGGCAGGTCCGTGGTGAGAGCTGATGACCAAGGTTTAAGAAGGGGGTACCCACTGGTAAGACCATGACAGAGAAGCTGAATGCTTTGTATCAGAATGGTCAAATGAGCTACATCAACTTCATTCAAGCACCTTCTGTGTTTTCAATAAGCTAGATGCTGGTAAGTTCTCAGGACCAAATGGCATTTATCAAAGAGCTCTCAAGAAAATCAAATGTGAGGCAGCAGAACTGCTGACCGAAATGCCTTCACCCATTGTTACAGATTGCCACTGTGTCAGAGGGCTGATGGATTGCCAACACAGCCCTCATCTATAAAAAGGAGTCTAGACGGAAGCCTCAGAGCTGCAAACCAGTAAACAATTTCCAGTCCTAATAGGACAGTCAAGTCAGTAATAAAGAGTAAGTTTACTGAGGGCGAGGATCAAAATGGTCAGCTGAGAGAGATGTGGGACTTTGTGAAGCTCACAAAGCTTCTACAGGGCTATTAGAGAAGTACATGGATAAAAATTCTTAGTCAAGGCTGTATTAATAATCTGATGTGTAACTAGAGGAAATGTCCTTTTCATGGATTGAAGACCAATTAAAAGATACCAAGCAAAGGACAGGTATTCTCATGACAGAAAGACCAGCCAGTGGGGCCCTCCAAAGGATTGGTGCTGGGACTGCTTGAATTAATCAGTGACCTAGTGAAGGGCACATGCAGTGCAGCCTTCAAGCTTATGGATTTGGATATTTAAGTTCCATGCCAATAGGGAGAAAACTCCAAAAGAACTTCTCAAAACTCAGTGAATAGGCAAAAAGGTGGCAAATGAGCATCAGTACACATAGAAAGATATGACGCATGCCTTATTTATTCACGTAACTCAGTAAAAGCACCTATCTCAAGATGTGGTCAAACAAACCGTGTGGGAAAAAAAAAGTACAAAACTTAGCAGAACACAAATACACAGAATAATGTATTTCGATCTCAAGAGCTGCTGAGTTACAAGAACACATACAGCTAGGTTTCAAAATATATAAAGAAATGTGTCATTAACAACTTCAAGATGTTTTCCTCATGTGTGATGGCATCAAAAATCTTAGGATCCTCTTCTGTTAGCTAATGCATGACATTTTATGAAGGGCTAGAGTGGATGCTCTTTGTTGTAAATTTAAGTCTTTATTTTCTGCTGTATTCATAAGAAGGTGATAACTCAGTTCCTGTCTTACTTCATAGGTAATCTCTTCCAGTGCTATGAATTTATCACCCTAACTATGGCATTCACGGTAGTCTGGGGACAGGTTGTGGTTTGATTAAAAGAACAAACTACAGCAGTGAGAAACAACACAGCTGTACTATGAGCAGTAAGAACTGCACATCTACACACAACAGACAATATGGGTTTCTCAGTTTCCTGTACTTGCTCTGCTGTATGCTACTTGGCACATACACTCCCTCCCCACCCCCTAGGTTTAGATACTTTCCTATGGACCTTAGCAAGCATTTTCAAAAGCATTAGCTCTGTTCCATTTTTGTGTGTCAGCAGCTTCTTCCTTGTGTCATTTTTCTATATCACAGGCAGTGTGATATAGATATGTAAGAGTTTTTACATGGATCAAACTGAAGTCTGAGGAAACAAAACATACATTTGTTTTGTTGCACTTAGGTACTTTTACTAGATGTTGATATAACTGGAATAACATGTTGTCATTAAAGGGACAATTTAAATGCAAACTGAAAGATGTATGAATCTGAAGGTGCATAAAGGCATGCAGTATCTTTTAAAGTACCCAGATTCTAAGTGAGAAGGAGTATGGTACTAAAAAGTTTGATTCCTTTTTTCGCTAGTTCACATAGACACTTAGAAACTTGTTTAAAAAAAAAATCTATACTTGTGGACTGAACCAAAGATTTATAGCAGGAAAGCCAAGCTATTGAAGCTGCAAAGAAAGTGAAAATATTCACCAATCTATTTCCAATGAAATTCAGTTCTGAATGCTCTTCAGAAAAGCTCAGTATAACTCTGTCCACAGTCTTGTGATGTTAATAACGCTCAGTATTTGTTAAGGATCTAAAACAGACCTGCATGTGGATACGGGTGTCTGGTTAGGCATAACCATGTGGAGACTCATGATTCAGCCCTTAAAAGATTTAAGATGCCTTAAACCAAGTTAGAAACTCTGACAGTTATAATTCTTTATAATACACACAAAACTGAGTATGATTTTGCTCTTTCTGTCTGGTAGTACTGAATAACTAGATGAGAAAAAAGACATAGCCTCTAATCTTGCCTCTAATGAAATGTAATATAGATGTGTTCTTGTATACTCTCTTATAATACTGAGCTGAAGATTTTATTCATTTGTTGAGACTTTGTGGTTGTTGGGTTGGTCTTAGTTTTTCTTAAACCCTTCCCTTTTCTCTCTGCTAAAGGAACTTCAACCCCACATCCATCTGTTCCCTCTACCAGTTAGCTATGGTATTATGCCACATATAACTAAAATTAATAAAACTAAATATTTTTCCTTGTGCACTGCAGTAAGTTTATGATGTGGAAAGAAGCATCTTTGCATATTTTCAAGGGGGGTTTGTATTATGTTTTAAAACAGATCAGGACATTTCATTTGAGATTAGTAACTTCCATATTAGTAACACATAATCACTAGGTTGTGTATTGGTTCCTCTAAAACCCCTTGAATTAAATAGGGAATATTTCTCTGGTTTGTATTTAGCCTTTCTGTCTTGCATTTTAAAAATGGTTCAAAAGTATGAACAATAATGAAGAAGTCTCAGAAGTTCCCAAGTTGGGAAGATTTATCATCTAATAGTTACACTTTTTCTTTAGGAATCTCACTCTGGGGAGAAAAAAAAGCCTCAAGGTAAGTCATTACTAAGGAGTGCTTCAGGCAAAAACAATGGAATATATTTGTGTATCCAGGCTGCAGAACACACACTTCCACAGTTGTTTATTCTCTGGTAGCATTTGGTGCAGAAGTTTTATCTTCTAGTTTGAAGGATAGAGATCAGGAGGCTTTTTATTATGTTTAAAGAAGAGCTGTTTGAGTCCAAGTCAGTTATAGTTTGTTTTATATTGGCACGTTTCTTCACTAGCAATTGATTCATTTTCTAGAATGAAGGTAAACAGAACAAAGGTAAACATGTGTGAAAAAAATTTTCATTGGTCAAAGCTAGTGTTAGTACTAAAGAGAGCTTTTAGCCAATCTGTGCCTTTTTCCACTCAGGATGTATTAATGTGCACATCTCAAGAGGACTGCCTACCACCTATCTGGTGGCAAGTAATAAATCACCGCAATATTGAGCTGATTTGGCCATCCATGTCAGTAGGAAGTCCTCCCTAGTCAAGATATTTGGAGGTAGCTGTACCTGTTATAGAATACTAGGTATTCTATATTATTCTAGGAAAAACTTTTAGCCCTTCCTTTTCTATCACTCAATTCTTCCCTCTGCCTTGGATATCATCATTGCAGTTTGATGGTCCTACTACTATGGCACTTTAAATCCTAATCAGTTAATTGCTGGCCAGATGCTCTGTTTCCCCCAGGCTCTCCTCCTCTTGCCTCACCAACTTGCCACTTTTGTGACAGAACCACAGGGCTCTACGTTGGGTTGGGCTATGACTTCTCTCAGAGAGTTTCATTCACTCCGGAGGTGTCCAGCCTCCTTGGCCCTCCCGCATGGTGTATAAAGCTTTGGCTTTATAATGCTGCCTCTTACTCTGTAGGCTTATGTCATACTTACCCTCATTGCTCAGTTATTTACAAATTTTTTTAACTTTAAGAATTTTAATGAGTTTTTAAAATGCAGCAAGTTGAAGAAATATATGGACAGTAATTGTACAACTTTATCTTACATTCCTTTTGATAAGCAAGTCTGTCAACAGCTTTAGCCCAGCAATGCCCAGTTCTCACAGAAGAGCCTTCTCAAATGTGTTCCTCAAAGGAAAAAGATTTCCTTTGATGCTGCATGTGTTGCTCCTCCCCTAGACTGGCTGCGCAGAAGCGTGCAGGCCACAGCCACACACATCACAGCAAATCTTAAGTCTACATTTTAGTTCACAAAATAATAAAAAAGAATGAAAGCATTCATACAAATATGTTGTGGTATTAAATGAAACCATTGTCATTCGGCATCATTCAAAACCTGGCCACCGCAGCTTTAGATACAGCATTTTTCGTATTTTAAACTGTTGCCAGGCTAAGCAAATCTTAAGGGGACAGGAAAATTGGTCTGAAGTGCCTACGTACTCAATTATCCAAAGGTCATACTATTTTATAGCAAGACCATATGCAGTCCCAAGACCTCAGTCCCCATACTGACTCCTGCTAGGAGAAATCTGAAATTTCCATGGTTTCTCAGGAATGCCCAAGGCATCAGTGTCCTCTGGCAGACAGATCCTCATTGCTCATATCCCAGTGGTCATATCCACTAAAAAAATCCACAAATGGTACCACTCAAGCTCTGCAGGAATATATTATTCATCAACAACAGACCAATCAGTGCTACAACCCAGGAACTATTGTTACATAACGCAGTGTTCAGATTTCGTTTTATTATTCTTGTAACTCCCTCTCTGGAAATTGCTTCTAGAAAGCAACTCCAAATAACCTACATCTCTTTCCCTCCCTTTAAGAGGCTATCTGCTGCTCCTAGTGTACAAGTAGCATCACTTTTCTCCCTGAAGTTACGCAGTACTTTTGCATGTCATTCACACTGAGGGATACCTGAAGAACTACATTAAAAGAAATTGGTTTCAATTGGTCATGCTTTCTGGGTTACTCTTCCTTCAAACACCTCTTATGTCTGATCCATTTCAGGAAAACATTAACATTTGCTGCCATTGCAGGCTTAAGTAGATATTTATCATCCTTTTGAAGGAGGGAATTTCCTTTCTGCAGGTCCCAGTTTTCGTGACGCTAATATAAATCAGGGCTGAATGGTGCTCTAGTGTGTCATATATTAATAAAGACAAAAAAAAAATCAGACAAGACAATAGAGATAAATGAAGATATGTAACAGAATGTGTTGATGCAGACTAGCTTTCAGCATGACTTGTAGATGAGGTAAAGCAAGCAGCAGTACTCCCAGAAATCTAAAGGCAAAGGTAGATTTAGAATATGATTATGTACTGGGTTTATAGATAAATCACAGCTACAAAATGTATTCTTGACACATACCAGGCTTTCACATATCACATGCTAGCTGCATTTTACTAATAGGCATATTCATACCATCTTTCCTGGGTTCCACATGGCATGCTTCCCAAACCAAAGCTTGTATCGTGAAGAAATGATGGAATTAAGCCTTATTCCCCCATAAATGTTATTTGTATTCTGACATGTTCTGTTGATAATTCTTCATTTAAACCTATGTGTTAGTTGCAGTCAGCAGTATGTGGTATTCAGTTAAGTAACAGAAAAGGCTGCTTCTAACATAACTGAAAGCAGAATGCCATGTTTGTTGTAAGGAACTGCTGTCATTCAGTGCTCGGCACTGTAACTTCTTCTAAAACAGAAGGCAGAGCACACACACAAAAAAGCATTTGCATGTCACTGATTAAAGAAAATGGCTAGGAACAGTTCATTCAACCCATACTCAGTAAGGAGAGGAAGCTGCAGGTGATTTGAGCTTAACAAAACAACTATCTTCAGTGTTATTACCTTCACCAAGGGAAAGTTTATCCATTGCCAGATAGGCTTAAAAGAAGCCGTATCCAATGGTCTCTAGAGGAGGAGATAAACAACTTTCTAAAACAATTAATTCAGATCACCAAAGCAGAAAATTTAGTTGTCTTTCTTAATTGCTGTCAGCATACTTTTTGCTGTGTATGCCACCATCGCCTCTCTGTTGGATTAAATGCAAATATTGCAGCTGAGGTGTTTTATCAGTTGATACAGGATACTGGGCCACACCTCTTACACAACCTAGCCTTCTGTTATCAGTGCTGGTTTGTTATTAAATCTAGAGTCAATCTCCAAACAAAATCAGTTCCATTAATTAACTTGAGGAGTAGAAGAACCACACATAAATGGTTGCTCTCAATTTTGAAATGTTAGGAACACTGAAGGAATAGCAGTACAAAGTCTCAGTTTTAGTTCTGATGGGGATTTGATAATTGCAATTATATCAAAATCCAATGATAAGCACCCGTCATTCTTTTTATAGACAGGATTTTTCTTCAAGAGGTACCTCCTCAGTTGGTGTAGCCTTTCAATTCAGAACCATTTAGTTTATCTAATATAGAGCCAGAGGCCAAATATTCTGCAGATACAGACATTCTAAGCCTTGAACCTGTAAAGGTGTATATGCAATCAAATCTACGTACAGTGATTTTATGCTTAGGAGGAGTAGATACATAGAGCAACAAAGGAAGGTATTTAGATGTATGTACATAAGGTACAAATCAGGAAACACTAATCACTTATCAGTCGCTGAAAAACCTTGGGGACTGGAGAGCAATTTTACAGCTTCTGCACAGAGATAATGTTTCATAAGTATCTTGAAATGAAAGGTTAAGTTCACACATACAGCATTACTGTAAAAAAAAAGCAATACTCCATCTTCAAGATAAACCTCTTCATCTCACATCCATAATTTTTACATCAATTAAACTGTAGTATTGTGTTGTTAAATCCAATGCAGTCCAGACTACTGGAAATTTATTTATATTCTATTGTGTTTTTTTTTTTTTTTTTAAGTGCAGTTAATCATTAAGAGTAACTATCTCTTATTGTTACTGATGTTTTTTTTCTTGATTACTGTACTTTTCTTAGCACTCAGCCTTTATCCTAGCCAACATAACAATCAGATTCAGCAAGAGTTATCCAGAAAACATTACTTATACCCCATAATGTCTCGTTCTTTTCACAGCACATTGCTCTTAATTATATAAAACATGTATACCCTTTATCCTATTTAGCCTCAAGAAAATATTAATTTAAAAGCAAATCTGATTATTGTTCACAAAAAGAGACAATATTGCACAATTAGTCATGTTCTCAGAGTAAATATTTTAGGACTAGTGGATATAGGATTAATTTGGCTTGTGGATTTGATGCGTAGCCTTCTAAGTAATTAGGATTACAGCTTTATGATATACATAATAATAAATAACCCTGGCTTATAAACGCAACAATTACATTTTATATGAATCTTTTCTTATGCAATGTAGTTGCTTTCCTACTTAGGAATAATTGATTGGTTACCAATTTGCTCAGTTTGGTAGACTGCTGAACTTGGTTCTTATTCATTCTTGCATCCAGAAGGCACACATTTGCACTAATTATCAGAATCATCTTCAAAGTCCTAAGCAAAAGTGATATGGCAAGAACAAGAGTTCATAGTATTTCTGATAAAGAGGTTAAATTAAGCTGAAAAGTCTCATACTTAAAAGCAACTATTTATTTACAAGTTATGTCTCCTATATCAATTTTTTCAGTTATTAATTTCAACACAGTAAGCCTGGAATATAAAATCAAAGCAGAACAGGCAACACAAAACAGAAAAACTTGGAGCATTTCCGGTTATAAATGCAAGTTATGAGTCTGCATTATTTCCAAGCATATGTGAGCTCAAGAAAATGATAAAGTTAACTGGCATGTGAATAGATAAAAATCTGTGGGTCGAAATGAAAACTAAAAAAGAACCAGTGAGCCTACATATTGTTCTTTCCCTCCATCTGTATGTAGTAGTTGTGGGTATTATGACGGATGGTACAAGCTGCTTGCTAAAGTTACTCTATGACTATGTTCATATCTACTATTGCATCATAGAATCGTCTGGGCTGGAAGGGACCTTAAAGCTCATCTGTCTATATCTATATCAAGACAGGAAGGCAGCTTTGCTCACAGTTGGACACAACCCCGGGCAAAGGACATGGCACCCTCCTTGAGGCTCCTGCGCCTGTTCCACGAGCACATTTCTTGCAGCACAGAGTTGAGCAGCAGCCCGAGGACAGGCCAAGCATGTTGGTATCTACCACACAGACAGATTCATGGCCCTCTAGGAAGTAAAAGATAACAGAGACACATCTAAAACTTAGAGCAGACACTGCATAGCTTATTGCAACCTAGGGCCCAGGAGAGTCCTAAGAAGAAATCTAGGAAAAAAATCATACATCCTATGATGATAACATGAGGTTAAATAACTCATATCATGTTCCATGCAACAGATCTGTATTCATCCTCAGAGTACCTTAATAAAACTCACCCTTTAAAGACTGTAAGACCTTTGTCCCTAACATTAAGAAAAAGGCAGAAACAGCTCAATTTCAGCTATCTCTGATCAACTTAAGAAAATCCCATCTCAGATAGAGCTTGAAATGACTTTGCATGTCACACACCACAGCTCTCACAGAGGAAACATATTTGTTCCTATCTGTTTCAGCACAACACAAAGAGCCCTGAGTCCACAAGGCACACACAGAGCGTTTTGACAGAGAAAGCTACCTGAGTGGCTGGTGACGCTTACGTGCCCATCCACACAGGGATAATTTTCAGAAGGCAAGGAGCCAGCACATTGCCAGCAATGGGCTGAAATCCCATGACTGTGCCTGGGATAGCTTCTGACCCCAGAAGAGCCTCTCTGGACAGAGGGCAGCCTCATAGCACAGCACCCTGACACCCCCACCACCCCCGACACACAGTACAATTGCTCATGAAAGCAATATCCTGCACATCCCTGAGGCTTCCTTACACTCTGCAAAGCTCTGCCTGTGCTCTCTCTCCTTGCCCTGCCTCTTCATGCTCTTTTATCCCTATCAGCTGAGCCTGCTGCCTGATGACCTGCCTTGTTCATGGGGTTAAACCTGGTCTCATGTGGCGTGCTTAGACAAAATTAACATTGGTTATTTTATATTTGAAACACTCCCTCTAAAATATGCATGTTAAGCAACACAATATGATTAGTATAACTAGTAAAAAATAGTTTTATTTTATTGGCTAAAGTTATTTTTTAACATCTTGTTCTGTTCAAAGTAGAGCATCGTTCTGGAATCCAAAATACACCAGTGAGAGGCATCACTTGCACGGCCTTCCTTCCTTCCTTCCTTCCTTGCTCTCTCCTTTCCTTTCTCTCTCCCTCCCTCCCTCCCTTCCTTCTTCCCTTCCTCTCTTTTTCTTTCTTTCTTTTTCTTTCACTTTCTTTCTTTCTTTTTTTTTTTTTCATTTTCTCTTTCTTTTTCTTTCTTTTTCTTTCTTTCATTTGACTGACATCATTGCACTTACTAATATATCTGAGCTATTGCCAGAGTCTCTTGCAAAGGGTGCATTCATTAAATTTTAAAGCTTGGTTGTGCAGTGAGTGACTGCCTGTGAAATGAAAGCTCTGTTCTAGTGAGATTCAAAGTGGAATGCAAGCTCAAAGGAAAATTGCTTCTCTTGTCGAATCCTTCTTAAAACTTTGAGCAGAATTCTGCTTAATCATCTTCAAATTCACTTGCCTCCTAAACTTGAGATGCTTATTTGTAGCAAAGGCAAGACTGTTTTTTATTTATTCTTGAACCTGGGCACTACTTGCAGGTTGATTGTCAATAGCTGATGCCTTTATCTGAAACAGTCTCAAAAGTGATGCTTACATGACTGTAGCTATAAATAAACATGAGGCTCCTATTTTTTCAGGCTCTGGCTATGAATGTACAGTTAGAAAACACCTTTCACAGGCTTGTTGGGAGAGTATTATGCCAAATAGTTTATCATTAAAGGTACTGATTTTTTTCCTTCTTTGAACTAATTCCCTTTGATCTAATAGCTAGTGCTTAATTAAGAGTAATCTTTGCTAATGAAAAGGAAAAAAATCACGAAAGAGAAGATTAATGGCCATTCCTTCACACATAGGTTGCCCTCTGACAAAGTCTGCAGCTTTTTCAGTGTGAATCCATTTGATGGACTTACTGTCCGCCTTTACTGCTCTTGTCCAATGTCACAGGGGTACAGTCCATCAAAGTAACCTCTTCATGAACACTGTGTTGGACTGGTGCTAGCTGCCAGGGTGAGAAATGAAGCTACACTGTTGAGCAACTCCGTGGCTGAATCCTTTTCCTTCTCCTCCCTTGAAGGTAACTGAGAAAAGGATTAAGAAAAAAGTAGTAACAATGTTAAGGAATGCTACTGCCCTCACACCTCCTGTTATTAAGCTCTTTCATCCTTTCCAGATTGCAAAGAAGGACCAGAATATTTCTTAGAATAAGAAATTCAAGAGTGCACATTCAGCTGCTGAGAGGGCTGAGCCAGCAGTTACACTGCTGTCAGCAGGGCTACCCAGGTAGACATTGCCTGTCTACTGCAGAAGTCCTTACAGAGTCCATGCAGGGATCCAGCACAAACTTTTGTGGCCACTCCGGATGGTACCCACTCGCCTTCTCACCCGGTACCTCCTTGTCCTCGCCCAAGGACACACACTTCTCATCTTGCATCCTACAAACAGCTTTGATTCTTTAGCTCAAAGAAGGGCAGGCCATGAAGATGTCCAAACGAATAAAAAGGTCTGAGTTCTATGAACATCGAGAAGATGAATGACAAGTCACTGTTTTAGCTTGCGCATGTTATTGGTAAAATGTGATGACCAAGGAAAATGCCAAAATTTGGGCCCACTAGGATCAGCTATTGATCAGCTGAAACAAAAAAAAAAAAAAAAAAAAAAAAAAAAAAAGGAAAAAAAAAAAAAAAAAAACCAAAAAAAAAAAAAAAAAAAAAAAAAAAAAAAAGAGAGAAAATAGCTAAACTAACCCAAAGAAACTAACCGCTGGACTGTATTCAGTCTATGTTAGACTTGTACCAAATTTTCTACTGAATTCAGTGCTGCTGTTTCTCAGCTGTGTCTAACAAGCTATTAAAGAGTAATAGAATTGATATAGTTATTCACTATACGCAATTACACATAATTCTGGGAAAATAAGTACATATCTGCAAAATTTGACTATAAAATAGAATTAGCAATTATGTAAATATTTCAAGGAAATTAACTGAGTGATTTTCATTAGAAGTTTTTTAAATGCTTGATAACTAGATACTAGGTGATACTAGATGATCTTTGAGTTCCCTTCCAACTCAAGCCATTCTATGATTCTATGATCCATAACTGTTTTTTATTTTTATAAAATGTATATTACTGTAAGTTATGGTCTTTCTTTTCCCTTTCTGTATGTTACTTTGGGGCAAAAATGCTGGTCAATTCACAGAGAAAACTAAATAGTTTAAAGGTTCATAAAATCTGATTCTAAAACATGCGGTTATACTAATAGTATGTTTAACAGTTTCCTCATTTGTCATCTTATCAGTACATTTCTAAAGTAATAACCTGCATAGTAATTTGGCAGAGATTGGTGTAGAAGGGACCTGTTACCAGGAGTCCTTGTTTTCTGATCTTTTTGCCCTCTGATTGTTGTTTGTTGCAGCAACTTCTCAACTTTTCCCTGATAGGTGCTGTTTCCCAAGTAACATAAAGAAATATCATTGACCACCATTTACCCAAAATGTCTATCCAGTTTTGTTGCATATTTGTTGTCACTGGTTGCTATTGTGGTCTCACACAACCAGGACTGGTGATGTGCAGGGTGTAAGTGTGTGCAGCTACTGGGGAAACAGCAGCGTTGCTTAGAGTGCCAAGGAAGTAAGAACACGGGGTGTGTGAGCCCCTTTTGAAATATTTTTAAATGTTTCTGACTAGGAGTTCACAGGGATTTAGAATTTGCTAACCTGTTTGCTCTGAAGCAGCCAAAATAAAACGAGCTTCATCTCTGTTCTGCCATAGGTTTAACTCTTCTACTTTTCTAGACATTTAAATTTTAAAAAGTGGTTAGACCATGATTCACCTTCTGAGAAAGGGAAGGGTAACATAACAAATTATTTTGAACTGCTAGAGGTAAGCACCAACTTTTTCAGATGTTTATTTTCTAAACATGTAAATATTACCACTGATCCAACTACATTTGCCTTATTTTATCTGCAGCCTGTGGTGTCACTATATTGTGTAGTTAAACAGGTGAGGTTTTTTTCCTGAAGGCCTTTGTACTTATTTGACAGAGTAATGCCTGCATGCATCTCAGCACACTGAGCCTTGTCTTACTTCTATTTCCATACTTTGGAGGTTTGTCCATCACTGATATTATCAGAATTACTTCTTTCAGTGCCTCAGGAGAAGAAATCAGTTCTAGTATCAACTCCACTGTTCTACTGAGGAATATTAAAAGCAGTGAGGATAAAGATATGAATGAACTTGAAGAATGAATATAAGCTTCTCTGATTATATACTGGAATGTTTTGCCCATAACTATCTCTATCTGTTAATTTGCACTCTTTTTATTCTGCATAGAAAAAGGACCTGTGATTCATAACTACCTCTATTTGTTTCTCATCATTTGCCTTGGGATCTACTCATCACAGGAAAAATTTTAATTGCATTGTCAGTATTCATTAAACTGTGTTTTAACTTGAAATTCATTTTCTGTCATGAATGGAAAACTTTAAAAAATCAGAGCTCCTTTAGGAAAATATTTGAATTTAACCATGAGAACTGATGTTTTAGAGGCTGAAAAGAAACACATACAAAAATTGACTTAATAAGATGAGCAAATGTTTATAGAAAGCAAAGTAGATGATGGATAAGAGAGAGAGGACAAGAGACCCTGAGAATTGAGGAAAGAACTGCCAGAATGAAATAATCTACGGCTGTCAACAGCTTGATCAGAAAGAAAAATCATTTCCCAATTCAGTCTGTTGTGATTAGTGCTGGCTGGTCATTGCAATCCAGATGGAAAGAGCAACACAAAAACCACTGAGCAAGGTGAGATGGGATGACAGTGAGACATGGAGAGCAACCACTCTTTCTTGTAGTCTCCTGATGACATTTTAAATTAGAGATTGGTGTACTTATGGAGTTAACATCAATAGGAAAACAGTAAGCCTCGTCTGACTCAAACTCTATTATTTCAATTCAACCTGTTTCATCCTGTTTTTCTTAACTCTGGGCCTAAGGTGGAAGAAGATGATTGGCCAGGCACTTACTCAGGTGTCCTCAGAGAGGATAAAATGCATGAGTATCCAATTTATGGGACTGATTGTAGCTATGTTCAAAAAACTTAGGCAGAGAAGGTAACTTATGATAGTCTCCATTCAACCAAATTCCTGAGTACATTGTGTTCTCCAAAGTCTAATTAACCATTAGGTTATACATATCCTTTTAAGTGTAGCCTCATTATAACTTCTCCCTCAGGTATTTTACATCCTTGGTTGTATTGTACTTTAATTTCAATTTTAATACTTAATTCTTGTGTTGTTTTTATTTTTTTTTAATTTAATCTAGCAATCACAGAAACCTGACTGCTTTTAGACATTTTGGTTATAATTTTCAAACTAAGTCTTTGTTCTTTCTGCTGATTTACAGCAGCTGACAGATGATTAAAGCTCCATGTATCCAGTCACCAATAAGTTATTTCCCCTTCTGCATTTGCTGATTGATAGTAAAGTTGAGAAATGAAAGTTCAGAGAGATTGTAGCAAATGAGATAATTTTGAATTTGCCATTGTGAAGAGAAAGCAGCAATTCCCATTCCCATTACTAAACAGAGAATAAATAATACCCAAGTTATGGATTTNTGTCTTTTTTTTTTTTTTTTTTTTGATAGGAGGACAGGATTATGATGTGTCATAGATTCAACAAAATGCATTGCGTGATTTTTTTATTTGGTTAGTTCTTTGGAGGTATAGAGGTGTTTTAATGCTGTGCAAAATTCAAAAAACCTATGAAGGGAAGAGAAGGGAAGGGAAGGGAAGGGAAGGGAAGGGAAGGAAGGAAGG
>VXAV01008348.1:77803-93457 GCA_013399715.1 Alectura lathami | reverse complement strand
TAAAAGGAGACACCCATTGATCCAGTCATCACAACTAGAGATTAAGTTATGTAAAAATTCGACTATACAAGTGGACAGCAGCTAAAGCTGAAATGTAGTGCTTGTTTGAAATGGTGAGTAAGCTCTAGAGGGGTAGTTGTACACACAGGCAATGCAGGAAACTAACACTCAAACCCTAAGACTTGGGAGTTTTTATAATATAAATCAGGACACATAAGTGTCCTGTTGTAGACATGCTGTAGGTGCAGGAAATGTCAGGATTGTATCACTGAGATGAGTTACTGAGATTGAGCTGTCAGTAGTATCCCTGGACAGACATTTCAAGACAAACTGATAAGAAACGCATAGACCTTCCTTATGATGTAAATTGAGAAATTACTCAAAATCAAAAAGATCTAAAGGGAGAGAACATCTAAACAGAAACAAGAAACAGAAAGTCTACTTATTCCACTTTAGCAAAAAATTATACTTTCGTTGAACAAAGAAGATACTATGGCAGACTTTCAGAAACAGAAGAACTGTGAGTGGATCTCCTGGATGTAAGAGGAAAACTCAGTAGAACAACACTTGGGCCATTGCCAAAATGTAAAAATTCATAGAGTCTTTAAAAAGATAATATTTTAAATATAAATCTTCAGGAATTTATTTGGCTTCTAGCATAAAAACAAAAATTGTGAAGATGATGATACAAAGTATCATTTATAAATTCACTCCATCCATTCATATTTGTTGAAGAATTTTAGGATGTAAATTTTGTGCTAGTCAGTTTTACTTTGTATAAAATATCTAATAATCACATCATAACTCAAAGATAAATCATCTGTCCTTTCACAGTTTTCTAAAATCATCATCAAATATAAAACCAGCATTAAATACCAGAGCTGCAAAATTTCTACTGTGATCATTTACACAGAAATGTGATTATTCCTCTGTCCCAATCCAGATCAAACATGTCCTGCTGAGTAGCAGGATAACCAGACAGGGTCACTACACAGCACAAGAAATACAAGTGTGTAATCAAATCTTGTGTTTCAACTCATGTTCTAAACTACCAGCTCTGTTCTGTCTTCCCACCACTTTGAGCAATATTCCCAGTGAACGAGTGTGAACTGTTGGGCCCAGTTAAGCCATAGATGAAGTGAGTGAAGGTTTTAAAGAAGAGAATAGGAATTTAAGATATTAAGGCTTGGGTCAGCATCTTGTAAAGTGAAACAGACACATTGCTAAGAAAATCATTATAAAAAAGGATCGTCCTGAAGAAGGATGCAATATCCTCCTTAGAAAACAAGCAGTCCCCTTATTCCTGCACCACAGAATATGCCAAATCAATGCTCTCAATGCAGGACAGTCCCTCTTTATGCCAGTTTTGGGGAGACAAAGTAATTGAGGATGTGCCATGACACTGTTCAAAAGGCCCTAGCGCTTCTCATGAGCCAAGCTCAGGAAGAATAAAATTGAAAAGAGGAAGCTGGAAATGTTACCTGTTCACAACAATAGAAAATGCCAATTTCTGCTTGTACAGTATTTTACAAAAATTCAACATTTTCCTTTCAATTAATTCACTTTATATTTTCCTTTTCTCCATTGAAAATATGGCAAAGGCAGAGCTTTTAATTTTGTGCAGATTTAGCTAGTAGACTTTTTCTTTGATTTTAGTTGCATGACGTCTCTAACCAAGTGCATTATTGCAGAATGCCAGCATCCATTGAATTTGAGCAGTTTGCATCCTCTGAACACTCCTCCAGTCTCCAGTGAATTGTTACACACAGAATTGTATCTCTATCATGTAGTCTAATCCAATTTCATGGTTTCACAGAATGCTTATGATCACACTAAGTGCCACACAGGTAAATTAGATCAATGTAGAAAATACAGAATCAATGTAGCAGAGTTTTCCCCTTTTAACAGCTTCCACATCTAATACCTTGTACATGAGATTTTTTTAAAGAAATAGTTCCTGATGTGGATAGAAAAGACAGATGACACCAGAATATGGTCAGAAACAATTTTGCTTGCTCTTATTATTTGGTTGAGGAATGCTAAACCAGGAACCTCTTATTTAAATCTATGTTACCTGTTAGACAGAGGCAGATTGTCTTTGCAGAAACGGAGATTTCCCTAGCCAGTCTGCCATGACTGAAAATATTCAGGGGATTCTCATGCATAGGCTTCTCTTCTTTAACCTCTGGTGATGTTCGTGGCTTCAGACACAACTGTACTGGGATTACGTGAGTCAATTTGCTCCAGTTTGGCAACTCATCACACAAGAACTTGCACCATGTGTAGATATGGAGAAAAGTGCACATAACCATTATGCAAATTTAGGTGCCTTTGGAAAGAGCACAGAGAACTCGTATTTCTTGATTATGTCTCTCATGGGAAAGTAACTGAACAATATCCTTTCTCTTTCATTAAGCTGAAATCCTATTTCAATGTAAACTAAGCTTATTAAGTTTCCTAGGTTTGTCACTGTTCAGTTTAGCTAGCAAACAACATTTTGAGTGAAACTTGGACTACTGCTTGTCTGGCAAATACTTAAACTCAGTATTTGAAATCATCATTGCCTAATCAAATACTTCTAGTCATTTAAGACAGAGTACAGTTGGTATGCTTATCTAGCAGAACTGAGCACATGATGTTCTTTGAAGACTTTAAATTTGGATTTTTTTTTTCTGAAAGGGTGTTTGCTGTATGTTAACTTCATCAAGCTGTGACTTAAATAGCTAATGTTAGAATTTTGTGTCTTGTCTGTAATGCTATATGAATCTAATGCAATATTTGCAGTTTGTTGCAATATTTGTTCTGATGATTATCTGTGCCAGCAGAAGTAATTCCTGTTATTGCCATATCTAAGCTCCATAATTAAAAAAAAAAAAAAAAAAAAACAGAAATACAATCCTGGTGCGTGAGATGCAAGCAATTTTCATTTGTCTCAGTATCTTTGAGCCTAAACGTATATGCACATCCACATTTTTTAAGAGTCTCTTGAGCAGACTATCAGGATTCCATGAGATTACATTTCCTGCTTCAGTAAATGTTTGGGAATGTTTTGACCCATTTCAGCTCATTTGGGATTATTTTAAATCTTGAAGAAGGAATAAAAAAGAAAAGCATTTAGCAGGCTATACCTGAGCTACACAGCCACGAATCTCAAGAAGGAAACCAGTGACAAGTGACTAATCAGCACTGCAGACAGAGTTATGGTCTTTTATCAGACACTCTCTGAAGACACTGGGCCTCCTTCCCACTGCACTGTTTGTGTTTGCAGCGATGCAGAAAAGGAACATAGTGCCTCTTCATTTCCAACAACACACGACATAGTCTCAGAAATCCAGACAGTATGTCCGAGGAGCTTATAATAGCTGGAGGTATGTTCCAGCCATGATTTTATTCCATGTTTTTAGCTCTGGGAACAATCATTATCTATAAATTCCCCCATGATCTTGAGCTCAGCTGTAAATGCTGAATGATTTGAATAATTATTCTAACAGAATAAGAACAAATTTTTATGCTTTATAAATGTACTGTTTTAATTTCAGCCCCAGATTTTTTTCTATATTGCAAATAATTCAACTCCTCATCTTTGAGATAAACGCAATAGCAATAACCCATTTAAAAAAAAAAAAAAAAAAAANCAGCTATTTTCATTTCCATTTACACTATATGTACTTCTAGATTTGGTCATGTTCCATGATCATAACTGCCCTACAGCAGGGATTGTCTTTCAAAGTGTTATGGATTCTAACATTGAAATATTCTTCTAATAAGAAAATATTTTTTAATTTTTTTTTCAGAGATTAGCCACTTGTTCTATTTTTCTTTTTCTTTTTTTTTTTTTTTTTNTTTTTTTTTTTTTTTTTTTTTTTTTTTTTTTTTTTTAAGGGATGTTTTACATCCCTAGATAACTAGTGTGTCCACCTCATTTTCCCCATTACCCAGTCTGTGTGGTGGAATTTCAGGGTGGTGTATCCTCTATCCTGTTACAATTTTGGAGATACTTATGTGTCTCATCATTTAAGTAATTAAGATAATATTTCTTTGTCACTTAAAAATGTTTAAAACTGAGAGGCTACAGGGATTTGTATGAAACTTCCTTTAGCATGTGAAGGATTTTGTAGTTCTAGCATTATCCATGAAAGGCAGAAAATGTGAAACATAAGCTCTGTCCTCAGCGGGCAGAATGCCGCTGGCAGCTAAAACTGAAGGAATGGACTTCGTTACCCTACATCTCCAAAACAGCAATAGTTGCAAAAGTCACAATTTTGCCTGAAGGTTATTTCTTATCTTACCAAATGCCTAGAGGGGACAGTCAGTCTTTGTTCTCTCACACACACTTAAATACATTTAATATTTCATTTATAATGGGGAAAGAAAGACTTTTTTTTGTATTTCAACTTCTCTAGAAATATGTTTATATAAACTTTCGTATCAGTACAAGAACATAAATAAAGTGAATATACAATAAAAGAGAAGTGGGTTGTTTTACAAAATATTGGTCAGCATTGAATATTTTCATGCTTACTGACTTATGTTACAAAAATATAGATATATATATAAGTGGTTACACAGAAGACCACATTAAAGAGAGCAAAAGGCACAACAACTGCTTGCCTATTTTTCTCCTTTAATAAAGACTGAAGATTTAAAATTAATTTTAAACGAAAGAATTAAAATATGTTCTATGCTTTTCAGTTTGAAACTGTGTCTGGCAAAAAGTGTTAATAACAGTCTTGAGTTTTGGTTATCAATGTCAGAGGTAGCTTTTACTACTTCGAACAAATAGGAATGAAACCCATCTATAAGTGAAGTGTGGATACAGGCAGACATTGAAGATGTCAAATATAACAGAAATATTTAATGCTTTCTTACAAACTGTGCAGCATATGCCATTCCAAAGTTAAACCAAGGAAGAAACATTGTTCTTTTACACAAAAAGTAAATGTCCTGGCTTAAGACACAAGAGAGTTGAGAGGTAATAGTCTATCATTTTAATAACATCTCAGGTATCAAAACAACTTGAAATGGAGGGCAAACTAAATCAGTGCCAGCATTTGGTCAGTTGTATAGGTCAAAAGCTTCCAAACCTCAGTTCTAGCATCATTCCAGCCCAAAAGCCATCATGCCTAGACACTGTTTTTGTATGTCAAGTATAACAAGTACTAAATGCTCTGATGGTTTTCGTTATACATTTTGATTGAACACAAAAGGCAAGATGGAGGGAGGCATCTCACGAGATGTACAGAAATGGAGATGTACAGTAAGAAGGACTTTCCACCTTTAATGATAGTTAAATCGCCAAGCCAATTTGCAAAGCTAAGCTTTCTGTCACAAGAAAACAAAGAGAGCAGGAAAAACTCATTTGAAGGTAATAACCTATGGGAGATCAAACAGCAAGGCATTCATAGGTAAAAGGCAGCAAAAAGCAAAAAGCCAAAAGCAGTTTATTGCGCAGTTGTTTTGATTATATATCCCCCTGAAGTGACCACGCGGTCTACAAAGATAAAGTGCTCAGTTACAACTGAGTGCTTTGAAAGTTTGCCCCCTAGCTACCACATTTGAATGATGCCTAACTGACCAACCCCGTTGTTCTTCAGTAAGTCCGTTGACATCTTGAAGTTGTTTTTCCAAGATATGATTTCCTTATCTTGTTGTGCAGGAATGTTCTTGGAAAAGCTGGGCTGTTCACAAGCTTGGGTTGCTCACATGCTCGTTGCTCTGTAAGAAATGCTCTGCAACAATAACCTACCTAATAACCCAGTTTCCATATAGGCAAGTGGCATTCAAAAGTAGTTGTGAGTTAACAGTGACCTTCGCACTAGTGCCTACGATAAGGACAGAAATGTTCATGAATATTCTCTCTGTTAGAGGAGTAGAAAACCAAATAACAAGCCAGACTGAACAAAACCAATGAGTAATTTACCAGAAGACCAAAGGACAGGAAGAGAGAAGTACAGAAATAAATATACTGTTAGAAATATTCTAACTTCTCAAAATAACATGCACTAATTAATGTGCCAACATGTGACCCATGCAGCAAAGAGTTACTAATTCTTATTCCAATCAGCTAAGCTTCCAATATTGCTATGACACTCTTCAGTGTATGATCTATCCTTGTCTCCACATCCTACAGGCTACTTGGGATCTGTCTGTTTGGATGTCCCCAAAATTTTCTGCCTCGCATTTGTTTTATGCTTTCTTTTGTGATCTGCTTCAGTCGAGAAATACAATGTTTTCTGATATATAGTTCCAGCTCTCAAAGCACACAAGTCCAAATTCAGAAGGACCTGGCTGTAATTCACCGGCTTTTATAGCAGTGAGAAGCTGTCACCTCGGCAGTCAGTTTTCACAGAGCTAGAGGGTTGACAGGAGCCAAGGAGAAAACACCTTTCATGAAGGCCGTGTCCTGCCTTTGCAAGGGTCTGTTGTTCCCACTCCTGTGAAGTAATCATAGGGATTACTGCCTTCTGCCTTTCATCTGGACAGAAGCAGGCTTTCCTGGCTCACCACTTCCCATGGGTTCAGGCCTCTGTGTGCTCAGGAATGCAGGCCAGGAGTGAGCCTGGCCTGAGATCCAAGATGGGTCCAAGACACTACAGACCAGCTGGACCAAAGTCTTTTAGACTTATGTGAGAGATATTACTCTGGAGCCAGTTTGGTCCAGTTGGAGACTCACCAGTGATGAGGGTTAGCACTGCTCCTGCAAACACACCAGAAAGATGCCTCTTCTCCATGGTGAACCTAGTGGCAGCTTTAAGAAGAGGAAAAAGAGAAGAGTAAGAATGCATCATCAGAAATACCACCTTCCACTATATATCACAAATATTTCTAAAGTTGTTTTCTAATATATTTCTCGACCTGCCTTTATTTGCATTTTCTTTTGAGAAACTAATCTTATTCACGAGAACGGCATACTCATATACAACACTAGTGAGAATACTGCTTGTGATGAAATCTGGTTCAGCCATCATCTTATTCATTTTATATTTATCCAGAACACAGCAATATTTATAGTGATTGGCAATATGCAGTTCCAATATAAGCCAAAAGGGATAGGATGCTGCTATGTATTTCAAGTAACATCTGACTTCCTTTCTTATCGTGCTGTAAGGAATGTCATTAACATTTATATTGTATGTCTGTTTTTAACTATGGTAAAAACCACTCTATACGAGTTAAATACAGGTCCTAATCTTCTATTTGAAGAGGAACATCAGTGAAGAAGAGTAGTGGGTGTTTTGAGTTTATGTGGCAAGTTTTTGGTAGAAGAGGGACTGCAAGGGTATCACTGTGCACAGAACCCGAAAGCTGTCCTACCTCAGATCTAAGCCAGCTCCTGGGGGTGGCCAGTTCTTGGAGATTGTTGTGTTGTGGCATTGGTTGGCAAACAGTTACATTGGTAACTGGTGTTGCTTGGTGGGTGGTGATGTGGTGATTAACTGTATTGCAGAGAGAGAGAAAGATACTTATAATTGCTTTTTTTTTTTTTTTTTTTTGGTCTTTGTAAATTGTTTTTATCTCAACCCATGAGTTCTATTTTGTTTCCAATTCTCTCCCTCATCCCACTTGGGCGAGTGAGTGAGTTGCTGTATGGTGCTTAGCAGCCTACCAGGTTAAACCACAACACCAATGCTGGCCAGAGCTGAGCCAAGAGCAATGCTGGTTGTACAACTGGGATTAAGGGTGGGAAAAACTTCTGTGCGACAGCAGCTGCAGGGAGAGGAGTGAGAGATGTGAGAGAGACAGCCCTGCTGTTACTAAGGTCAGGAAGAGCAAGAGCTGCTCCAGCTACGGAGCAGAAGCACCCTGAAGACCAAGACAGGTCCATGGTGGAGCAGGCTGTCCCCCTGCAGTCCATGGGCACCACACGGAGCTGATCTCCAGGTGCAGCCTGTGGAGGAACCTGCAGTACAGCAGGTGGATGTGGCCTGCAGGAGGCCACAGCTCATGGAGAACCTCTGCAGGAGCAGGCCCTGGGCTGCAGCTGCAGCCTGTGGAGAGGAGCCTGCAGTGGAGCAGGAGGCCTGGGGGAGCTGCTGCCTGTGGGGCCCCATGCTGGAGCAGCTCCTGAAGGGTGGGTCCCATGGTATGGAGCTGCGTTGGAGTAGTGTTTGGAGAGCTGAAGCCTGTCGGAAGTCCATGTGGGATCAGTTTGGGCAGGATGGCATGTGTGGGAGACCACATAGAGCAGGGGCAGAGCGTAACTGTGGAAAAGTGAGATGAAGTGTCGTGGACTGACCACAGCCCCATTCCCTGTTCCTCTTCCTCAATGGGGGTGAGGAGGTAGAAGAGAGTAAATGAGAGGAAGGTGTTTTTAATTTGTCTTTAGCTTGTTATTGCTTATTGCTAACAGATTGGAGCATTAAATTACGTTAACCTCTCTTATGTTGAGTCTGTTTGCCTGTGGTGGTAACTGGAGAGTGATGTCTCTGTCCTTATCTCAACTCATGAGCCCTTTTCCATCATCTTTTGTCAACCTGTCCTGTTGAGGAGAGCTACTGAGAGAGTGGCATGGTGGAGCTGAGGTGCCTATCAATGTGAAACCACCACACTGAGTTTTACAGGGGTCATTTTCCTGCTAATTGGCATTTTTCCTGGAAAAGGAAAACAGGAGAGTAACCATTAATTTTGTAAGTTACATGGTATTGATGGTTCAGGATTTTACAATCCCTTTAATCTTTTATTTTATAAGTATCTCCTGAACTGAGATAAAAATTCAGAAAGTTTCCCCAAAGAGAAGAATGTTATTGCTAAGAGCATAGTCATTTTGACAAGTGCCAAATGTTAGTGCCAGTGATTCTAGCTGCATACATCACATATAAAAATATCTTGCAAAGAGTGTTGTGTTCTAATACTGTTGCAAAATTTAATTACCTAAAAATATGGTAGATGACTGTGCAAAAATAATTGCTTCTATTTGTCTGTGTTTATCAGCTTTGTGAATTTTGAGTTAGATGTTGATGATGTCAACCCATGAGTGTCAATACAACCAGGTATGAACTTCAGCTGACTGATGTATTTTTGATGACAGACGTTGAAAGTGAGTAACCCAATGCATCAACTGGGACAATACAAACAGGTGGATTACATATGTACCAAGCACTCGGGCAGGCAATTCAACTGTGGATTCAGTCTTATTACCAGTTTTGTGAGGAAGTTTGCTGCGTGCAAACTCTACTGCATATTTAATGACATAAGGAATCTCCTTGGACCAATTAAATTGTTTGCTTACTTTTCTGTTGGGTGAAGTTGTTTCCCTGTTTAGCATTGCTTACTGCAGTTAAGCTGCTGATGCAGGATTTATCACTTCTATGCTCTTCATCAGTCATAAATCTAACATATTCAGAGAGCTGTTTCTTAGCAATACGAAGTTATATGATCAATTTTTATGCTGCTAAATATTATTGACTGTTAGATCCAAATTTATACTGTTTCTATATGCAGAGTTTATGATGTCTGACACACTTTGCGGAACATATTTTCTTTATTAACTTACTTTGCTGTGTGTTTTCTTAAGTTTAGAAGTAGTATATGTGTTGTGAAAGGGTATATTAATATTTAATACGTCTAGGGTGAATGTCCTTGTTTTTGGGTAGGTTTTTGGTAGAATGTCACAGTCTTGTTAAAGAAATAACCTCCAGTGAAGGGAATTTGACATGCAACAACGTTTCACAAAATTGTAAAGCTATACACTGATGGATTTTTTTTGATCTTTTATCCATTTGGGAGAGTAAATTTAATTAATGTCTCTGACATAGATTGTGCCTTAGAAGGCAGAAACCACAGTTCTGGTAGCTAGTAAAACTAAAGCAACATCTGACTGCTTGTTTCTAGAACTTCAGAGAGTTTAGAATAGGACGTTGCTAGAAGGAAAGAATGCAGATGACAACCAAGATGGGAAAGGCTCAAGCGCTTCCACTTGTGTACCTGAAATTTGCAATAAATTCTGAGCATAAATGAAGTCAATATAAAATCACACAAAGGAAAAAAATAACATTTCAAGTAACAGTTTCCAATTTATGATGGTAGAGGTTTAATTTGTTTTCTTTTTTTAGCCTGAATTCTTTCCAGTCCAGGTAAATGCATTAAGAACTGGTGTTGCTTCCAGTGTTCAGAAATAGTATAGTTTATATTTTCATTTATTGAAATACTCTAGTAAGTAGCTATATACCAGTCTCAAATGTCACCGTTTCTATATTCATTAGTGTTGCAGATATTTAGGTGTACTGGAGGAGAAAAAAAAATCACATGCAGCTTTGAATAGAATAAAGCATTATCTTGGTAAAAAGTCCCACATCCATGTGCTTGACGATAGATTTCAGACAGACATAAGGACTGTACCAGCTACTTTCTCTAAATTCCACCTTTGCAGTTTAATCAATTTCATATTTTATTTGGCTTCAAAGATATTTAGTTATCTTTAATATGAATACTGTAGCTAGATCTTCCACAAACAGCAGTAGAACCTCAACAATGATATGTTGAGGTTCTATATACTCACCAACTAAATAGACACAATTCTTTCTTATAATTTGCATATTCAAGTGGCTTCTCATATCTTACAATAAAAATCAATGACAATGTTAGGGCAAAGGTTATAAGATTTTATTTTTAGAATCTAATTTTCAAATTAGAAAAAATAGTTTGTTGTTCAAAGTGCTGCAAACACCTTCCATAAATTCTCTCACCCTCTTTTTTTTTTCTTTCTTTTTTTTTGGTACCTAAACTCCATTCATCAGTCCATCATCTGCATCATAATATTCTAGCTATATTTTGCTTGTATTCTATCTTATCATGCTTAACAGTTGAAGGATACAGTGGAAATATCCCAATGTATGCAGGGCTTAGAACTCAACCAACTTTTACCACTTTATTTCCACATTTTACTTTGTGATAGGTTTGGGCAAATAAAACACAGTTACATTCAACTATGTATACCATATAGGTTGTATCAGATATATTTTAGACTTCTCTCTGTATTTATACACCTACAATTTCAGAATTACTGTTGAAGTAATGCAACGATTTTAGAAGATGTTGTGATAAAGAACCACAGCAGCTCAGGGCATTTCTGTCCAAGTTGTTTTCCATTAGATGTATTGTTTGATATCATTCATCTTCAATGTGTTGTGTTTCCTTTGGGCTTCTATTACTATACCTGCTATGTCAGTCCCATTGTAGCAATGACAGTGATTTATCAAGTACATTAAATCTGCAGTATCTCTGGCTAGCAAAGCTAGTTCTTCAAGTATTAAATCTCTGACGTGTCACATTTTAACCAGCCCTGAACTAGCGAAGCAACTCTGCTGCTTTTTTAAAAAATCAGATCTGATTTTATTAGCAAACTTTTTACCTCAGTGTATAATAGAGCACTAACAGTGGCTGAAAGTAAGAGGTGTCATAGAAGCATAAAAATTACTTCTACAGGGAAAGCTAACTTGTCCCAAGGAGCCAGTCCCTTTTAAGCTTATCTTACCTTTACCCTCTGATGTGTCATTGTCCCCTTCAATTTTCTCTCACCATAAAAATGTCTTGTTGTCTCTTAAGACGATTTCTGCCAGTTGCCACACTGGGCACAATGTACCAGGCAGAGCAGGTTGGCTTGCATTACTTTGTCAAACCAATTAGTAATTTAGAACTACCTATTAGATCATCTTGAAGTCTTCCTTTTTTCCTGTGATCACTAATGTTGACACATCTAAAAGAACATGTAGAGAAACATAAAAGACTACAAGGAGATGCTAAAGGAAAGATGAAAGAAACAGAGCATATTTAGCTTTGTCAGATATAAATGAAAAGATGTAAGATGGCATGCTCAAAATACAACTGTAGGGAGTTAGAAGGACTTTTCAGGTCAGTCAGAAGGAAATAACACTCATGTAATAACGGCATATGATGGATGTTTTTACAGTGATATGTATAATGGTATCAGGCGTTTTCTGACTACATGAGGAAAGAAAATGTTTTGTTCTAAAGAGGTTGAAATCTAAGGTCGATATTTTCAGGAACATAGGCTAGAATGAATCACCAGTACCTACACACTTTCTTCTTCTATATGTTGTGGGGAGTGTCTGTGCCTCTGAAAATCTCTTCCCTCTCCTAACACTTTTTTGTACATGCAATAAATATGTAAGGGTGATGAAAAGGAACACAAATAAGTGACCGTAATAGAAATACATAGTTTCAGTTGTGTATGTAAGAATGCATGTACATGTTCAGAAAAATAAAACATTTCCTTTCACGTACTGACAGGTGTGAGATCTACTCACTACTTTCTTTTTTAACATTGATAAGGCTNTTTTTTGGCAGGAGAGCTGGTTCCAACTTTGAGGCAAAGATATTAAGGTTAGTTCCTCATCTACCTTTTAAAAAATTATTATAAGTTAATATTTTCTAACAGTGGGATTTATAAACTATAGAAAGCAGTATAACGGTTTTGTGCTGGCTTGATATACAATTAAGTTTCTGCCTCTAATAATAAGAGCTGCATTTAGTATATCTCTGATGTATCTTTAAAACCTAAAGTTACTTTATCCTACTTGTAAGTAATCTCACTCAGAGCCAAATCTCTGTTTTATTTGAGTCAATTACAAAACTCCCTTTACTGCAATAGATATACTCCAACAGATATAGCCTTTAGATAAGTTATCATCCATTCCTATTAGGCATGGCTATCGTTTCCATGTAAGACTGTATGCCAGTGGGCTGAACAACCAGCCAAGGAAGATGAATAATGTTCTCACTAGTGACAGAATTTCAGTCCCTGTCCTCAGGGCTTTCTTTTATTGATTTATAAAACAAAGTATTTCAAACAAAAAACCCAAGCCGCTTAAAACAGACAGAAATTTTCCAGCCTCATGTCAACTCCTTCTGCCCTTCAGGCAAGGTGATAAGGTAGAAATAGTGGCCACCATCACCTTGCCTTAATAACGCCATTAACCTCTCTACACATGAAAGATCAGAAAATTCTTTAATTTCTATTAAATACTTTTCAGAATGGTGCAATTAATATTAGTTTCATAATATCACATATAAAAAGGAATGTAATAGAGTCATTTTGTGTCTTGCTTTATTTACTGTTGTATAAGGAAACACAGAGTTGTTTGTAGTTATCTCATAGAGTAAGACTATTCAGCTATTGGATTGTTTCACTGTACCAGCTCAACTCCTAGAGTCTGGGAGCAGTGTCACAATTTTTTTTTTAATCTGTTTTGTGTAGTTCTTACATTACTGTTGTGAGGTGGTGATGAAGAACAGAAAACTCCACATGAATATGTTTTCCTTGAACTTTGATATACGTAGGGGCTGGGTTAGAAAAGTAGGTGAAAGACCAGGATGGAGAACCGTTATATTCAGACTTATAGGGTAAAGTGGAAACACATAAAGTGATACAACATCTCTAGTTCAATTGAATTTACTACCAATCATCTATCTCATTATTATTTTTCAGCTCACATCACATAAACACTTGTTAGAGCACACTGTTTGAGGAGTGTCATGGAGACGAGGAGTTATCGGTCTGCCTGACCTTTGGGAATAGTGCCTGGTGTTGCAGGAGAATTAAAGGCCATGGTAGTTTCCATGAAGATCTCATCCCTAGTTTTAAAGTTTGTTTGATTTGATGAAAGTTGTACTTGCAGGTTCAGTAAATCAGGGATCAAAACTGGAATGGCTCTTTTACCACCCCGCTTTCACGTGCAGTTCCAATTAAGTTGGGATAATCTAATTTCTTACACAGCATTTAGTTATTGGCTGTTTTTCTAATTCCCTCCATTCTATAATGTATTAATGAAAAAAAATCTCCAGATTAGTAGCACAGTTTTTTTGTTGTTTTTGTTGTTTGCTTTTTTTTTCTTTGCATGAAACACAAAATGTGAAAAAAATCTCAAATATTATCGAGAAAAAATTAAACAAGTTAAAGCCTGGTTGTTGCAGTTATTTAATGAAATCTTCCTGAAGGGTGCCTGGTCTTTTAATGTGATTCTATCAAGTTTACTGCCTCTTCCAGAAACTTCATTTTGATTTGGGAAAGGACTGAATCAGACTGAGGAGAGCAGAACTAATTTTTGCTGAACCTGACTTCTGATGACTAAAGCCCAAACTGTCTTGAACTCTGGCTCTACACATGATTTGATTAGGTCAGACTCTATCTCCTCAAATACAGCAAACAGACCATTGCCAGCTAGGAAAAGGTTATGTAGCAAAACTAATGTAAATTTCATAGCATACAGTAACTGCTACAACTTTTCTGCTTAAGTGGAAGCAGCAGGAGGGCTGGAAGAAAGAACACAACAGCCACATGCACTTTGTACATCCAGAATAAAAGATTTCTGAGGGTTATGTGAGGACTGACGTGTAGCTTCAGATATGAATGCATTACTTTGTCTCCTGTGTATCAGTGAGAGGAGCTGTCTTCATGAGAACAAGAATTAATTATTCCTATATTAAAATTGGTTTATTCATACATTTTAATCCAATGTTGTTCTTGTAGAAAATGCCAATTAAGTTGTGAACTCTGAACAAAGTCAAACAAAGACCCAGGTCAAATATAGTCAGGACCATTTTCTTAAAGTTCAAAGTATGTAAGAGGCTATTCACCTGCAGGTAGCAATGTCAAACCAATGGTGGACCATCTCCTCCAGACTAAATATGGAGGGATTTCAATTGCAGTGAAGTAAGCAAAAAGCTAGCTGAGGTAGCCATTAGTAACATGGGAAGAACTCAAGTGTCTTGCTTGAACTGAGATAGGCAGCAGTGGGGGTCTGCTGATTCAACCTCAAGACATCTAATTTCCATACTAATCTGAGATTTCCTTCGAAGTCTGGGCGTTCTTGGTAAGATGTTTTCACTAGCTAATGCATTTTTATGCATTTTACAGAAGATTATGTTTACTTTCAACATTTGTGCTGAGACCCAGCATTTCTAGTCTATTTTGGTATGCTTTCTGTTCCCCTAGCAGCCATTCTTTGCACCTCTGACAGTCGTAGCAACCAGAATGAGCATAATATTTGGTATAAAGTCTTTTAAGGATATATGCTCACACAATTTTTCTCTAAGTCTAGTAGATTCTATCAATACAAGTTCATATATTCTTCAGTTTGTTTCAGACAATGAATTCCTAGTAAACTGAAATATGCTTTGTCTGCAGGTGCAGAACTTGTCTTTCACACTGGTGAATATATTCTATTTCTTCTTTAACTAATGGTTACTACTTTTTTTTTTTTTTTTTGGTGAGTTGATCTTTCCTTCATGCTGTGTACATTTACTAATTCTGTAATGTCAGTTGATTTGAATCAATACTCCGTCGTTCTTCTATTAAGATCTATAATGAAAATATTTTAAAACATTGAGTCCCAAATTCATCTCATGGATACTCCATTTATAATCTTCTTTTAAACTAATAAAGTCACGTTGTTTTGTTTAATATGTTTTGTGAGTTCTTTATCCATCTTCCAGTTTCTCTGTTCTCTCATCACTGTCATCAATTATTTCAAATGAGTTTCCTCATGGAAAAATCAAAGAAATGTATTAATTAGTGTGGCATGATTCATTTGTTGAACGTATGCTGCATTGTATCCAGTTTTTAATTTGTCTCCAGGATCCATTTTACTTTTCCTCAAGACTTTTTTAAGCCTTGCATAATCCTTGTGAAGAGAT
>VXAV01008348.1:0-22011 GCA_013399715.1 Alectura lathami | reverse complement strand
GCCAAGTCTTTACAAGAAGAGCATAGCTTTCATACTTATCGTTTCCACAATAAAAAGCCTGTTTTCACTGGGGAGGATATGGATTTCCCACTGCAAATACCAGACCTGCAGTCTGTGAGTGTGGTCACCCCTACAGCCTCTCATCCTTCCCTACCTTTTTTATTCCACCTTTTTGTTTTGTTTTACCTCCCTTTTTCAAAAACAACAAAGGACAGTGAGACTGTAACCAGAGGAATAATTCTCCCAACCAAAAAATTCATTTCATTCATTCGCAGAGTCCGTTAAGTTGAAATATGAAGCTCTCCACTAAGTGGAGCAACTTAGGCAGGGAGCAGGGCCTGTAGACTTCCAGGCCCTGAAGACGTTCTTGTCTCCAGATAGGTAATGTAACTGTGCCCTCCACACTGAAAAATATTTCTCTTTCCATGATGCAATAGTTATAAAATATGTTACAATCAGGAAAGTGGAAAAAACACCTATGCATGGAAGCTGAAATATCATTAGATTAAAATCACATATCCTATCACGTTCATGTGATTTATTTTAGAAAAATCATCTAGAAGTGATACCTCCTCATCTGCTCACTTTCCTCCTGTTTTAAAGGGATTGAAATGAAAAAACTGTGAAAAAGCAGTGTGTTTAAGGATGATGGATGAATTGATTCCACTACTGTTATAGTGGCAAGCGCTGCAGTCTGTGGTTACAGGTCTATCAATAGAATTGGAGCAATAAATAATTGTTTTGGGGTATCGTCTCTGTTTCAGAACAGTGAACCGATAAGACTTTTTTTAAGAAGCTCATCAGAGCGTACATTGTTCAGATTCAAAGAGCATGAGTGCTTGAGTAACCTTCATAAACTGACAGACCTGAGGGTCTCAAGGGACAACCTGGTTGTATACATGGATCACTTACCACAGGTCATTATATTTCACCCAATTGCCCCTGAGCTGATTTCAGTAGCTTGTATTTCAGCTATAGCATATCTTCCAGGGAACAACGTAATTTTTATCTGAAAATAAGAAAAAATTTATAATTCCCTTCGAAAAGAATGAGAACATGGTGGATGAATCATAACAATTTGAAGCTTCTCTATCAGTAATGGATTACTGACCAAGAGTGGGTCAGTGACCTATACGAAATACAATAATGATCTCAACACACATCACAAAAAAAAAAAAAAATCTATCTTAACTCCAACTAATTGGCATTCCTGTTGGCACTTTCAGAAGAAATGACAAGAACGGAATGACTACTGAAAATGAGCTACTCTTTTTCCTAGAAGAAACTTTTAAAGTTTAAGGTGTTTTGGCAGACTAATATATGAAAACTTCCACTACTAGTGGCTCTGCAGTATATAGTCCCTGGAGAAATACAGAACTTACAGTTACAAAATTTTTCATGAAGAAATTTTGTAAATTTCCCAATCATTTTTATTAGAAAATTGGAAAAAAAAAAAAAAAAAAAACACGCAGAAAGTATTGAATAAATTAATTCATTATACAAACTTCTAGAATACAGGCACAGCTTTGTTATACCTCCATGGCCGGACACTGGAGATGTGGGAACAGTTTTCCTTCTCCGTATATTCACTTAGACATGGTGTATTTAAAACAAATTCTTCACCTAACACTCTCATTGCTTTATGAAATACTAAACAGGCATGTCACTCTTTTAACTGATTGTTGTCAGCTCCACTTAGCATTTTGTAATATCAGTATACATCACTTTGTGATTTTATTATTGCTGCAGGCCATATACACATCATTATGTTTCAGGGCAGTGACTCATCATTATGTTGATTATTCAAGAACGATATGTTGATGGCTTTAATGGGCCAATAATCCAGTAATGAAGGCTCTGTAATGGCATTCAGTACTGTTGTGAAATTATTCACTACTCCATAGTGATGTGATTTGCAGAGCTGTAAAGCTGTGCAAGTAGAATAATCTATTAATGCATCTTTTTGCAGCTTTTTGGGGCTGTTTTCTCTGTGCTTATTTAAGAATGGCTTTCATATGTGCAAGATTTTCTTGAGATATTAGGGACTTCTTGAGAATATGGTAATTTGTATACTATTTTACCAGCTGTCCATAACCAGATTTTTAGAAAAGCTTATTGCATCAGGTAAGAGTCATGAAACTAAAAAAATGATAAGATTTTCTGAAATGAAAGCAATTATTATACTTCGCAAAATAACTTATTAGGAAAAGACCATTCCTTGGACATGAAGGTGAGAATGAATATAGTAAAAGAATAAAATGGAACTTACCTATCATTACTTTAAATATTTGATAAATGAAAAGGCAGCATGTGGTTAAGAAGTTGTAACAGCAAGTTTTTTCAGTTGTATTTTCCTCACTGGCATAGATATGTGTGTTTGCATGCATGAAATAAATATTTCACTAAATCTGAAAAATTATTCATACTGAAGAATAACATTGTACAAAGTTATTTTTATATATGCATATATAAATATGAAATAATGTATATTTATGTAGCTTACACTCATATATATATATATGGATATTACTCTCTAATGACATTAAACATCAAATATTAATTTCTTTCTTTAATTGTAATGATCTAAGAGAAATGCAAGCATAAACTTTCTTTGTCCTACATCTCTATTTCAGGAAAAACAACACTGTAGGAAAAAATAGTGCAATTTTCAAGCATTTGCTCCTGAGAGTCTTATGATGTAGGAGCAAAGAAGTCTCTAGAGTGGATGATTTTTTCAAGCAATCGCTGGTATCACAAACATGAAATAAAGTAAATCTACTCAAGACAACAGAGCCTAATAAAAAGACAACTATTTTAGAGATAATCTGGGGTGCTATACACAGATGAATGCTGCAGGAATAGAAGAGAGAAGCTTGGACTAGTTAAATGCATACAAAACATTTTTCCAATGAACTGTCTAAAGAATTGCTTCTGACAAGGAGATGGAAAGACAGTTATCACGATGTCTTTACCCACAGCTCTCATTACTTTCTTTACACTCAGCTGCACAAGTTTGTAAGCAATCACTGGCTGATGTCACTGTGTAATATTTCCTCATATCCTTGTCCCTTTTTCTCTGGCTTCTTAGAAAATATTTTCCTGATGCTAACCTCAATCCATGAATATAAACACAATACGTTCTGTCAACATCAGCATGGTATGATGCAGTGTATGCAAGCCATTATAGCTAATGAGGCCTCTTTGTTTAGGTTAGCGTATCATGATAAAATCCAATTTCCTTAATTCCTAGGAGTACTGTGCAGGTTTTTTTTGCTATGACTTTTGGATATGTAAACCTCAGAAAAGATTAGATAATCTACTGCCCAAATATGAGATGAAATTTATGTCAAAATTCATTCACAGTTTTATATGTAAATTTTCTTTTTTCAGCCAAGAAATCTACTGCTGTCCATGTGGTGGTTTGACACTGATGGGCAGCTCAGTTCCACCACACTGCTCCTTCACTCCTCCTCCACAAAGAAACAAGGGGAGAAAATACAACAAAAAAGGGCTCATGGGTTGAGATAAGGACAGGGAGATCCCTCAACAATTACCATCATGGGCAAAACAGACTCTGCCTAGGGAGATTAATGTAATTTATTGACTATTTCCAACAGACCAGACCAGTGAAAACTAAAAGCAAACTAAAAACATGGCACGGGGGAACAGGGGAATGGGGGCTGTGGTCAGCCCATAACACTTTGTCTCTGCTGCTCCTCCACGGTCATGCTGCACGTGGAGTCCCTCGTATGGGTACCATCCTTCCCGAGCTGATCCCACATCGGCTTCCCACAGGCTGCAGCTCTCCAAGCGCTGCTCCAGCAAAGCTCCATACCACAGGGCCTACCCTTCAGAAGCTGCTCCAGCATGGGACCCCACAGGCAGCAGCTCCTCCAGGCCTCCAGCTCCACCGTGGGCTTCTGCATCCTGGGGCTTGTTCCTGCAGAAGTTCACCATGGGCTGTAGCCCTGTAGCCTCCTTTAGGCCACATCCACCTGCTGCACTGTGGGCTCCTTCACAGGCTGCACCTGGAGATCTGCATATGGGCTGCAGGGGGACAGCCTGCTCCACCATGGGCCTCTCCTGAGCTGCAGGGAGTTCCTGCTCCATGCCTAGAGCACCTCCTGCCCTCCTCTGCACTGACCTTGGTGGCTGCAAGACTGTGTCTCTCACATTTCTCACGCCTCACCGAGCTGCTGTTGCACAGTAGTTTTTCCCTTCCTTAAATCTGCTCTCCCAGAGGCACAACTAGCATTGCTCATGGCTCAGCTCTGACCAGTGGTGGGTCCCTGCTGGGGTCAGCTGGAGCTCACTCTGATCTGACGTGATGCAGCTGCTGGGCTCTGCTCACAGAGGCCACTTTTCCAGCCTCTCTACTACTAAAACCTTGCCACGCAAGACCAATACAATTTGTTAGAAGCAACAAGTTGCATGTGTTCTCTAGAATCATATTTAACTGAGAATTTAGCAGCTGTTATTAGATCATATATTATTCAGGTTGGACTGTCTTTAGTAGGTAATAAATTTCAAAAGTTTGATTTAACATTTTGTGAAGCTGAGATAAAACCTGAATACAATGTGTTAGCTAGTGATGGTCATGATGTTATCTTGGAGAAGTAAATTAAAGACATTCCAGAATCAATCTGATAACAAGGGCAACAATTTCAGATTACAAACTACTGTTTTGGCAGAGATGGAAAAAATCTGTGTGAGTTGATCTTAAAGATCAGTACAAAAATTTTCAGAGAAATAATTAGTTTGAATAAAAACTGCAAGTTTGCTTTGGTGTTATTCATGACTGTTTTTAATTTTCAGTGTTAAGACAGTGAAACAACATAATGTGAAATCTGACAGTTCCTAAAGCACCAGGATTCTAGTGTACAGTTACTTTGTAATTTCATGGATACATTTTCGTAGTTCTTATTCGTATGATTAAAAGGGCAAATAACACCAATGAGGTAAAACTTGCCACGCTGAAACTCAAATTAGCAATGCAGTAACTTGCCTTGTTTCATGATAAAGACATTTTTTTACAAATAAGATAAATTATGACAACCTGCTAATGGAAAAATATGGTTGTAGATCTTCTTTTTTTGTGTGTATGTACTGGATTGTTTGTATTCATAAAGTACCTGAAGATATTTTCCTATTTTTATTTATTGATTTATTTATTTACTACTGTTGGTCTTTCCTAAAAAATAGGATATGCTATGCTATATCATGCAAATCATACCAGCCTAAATATTGGCTATGAATGAGATGGCTACAAGGCTGGAGGAAGAACATTGGATTATTTTTTTTTTAAACACAGAACTGAGACAGGATTGAGAAGGAGGAAACTGTACACTGCGGTCATGCGATATTTTTTGCTTCATGGAGGTAGGTAATTGTCTACAAGAAACAAAAGTGTTTCAAGAAAACTGGATGAATGATCAGGTCACTATTACCAAATTTTAAGATGAATAATACAAAATTATATGCATTCTGAAATATGAGTGTGATTGTGTGGTGCACCACTGTGTGGGTATACCATATAGAATCAAAAAATTAAATTAAATAAAAATAATATTAAAAAAAAGCAACAGAAGGTACAAACAGGAAAATATTCAGAATGTTCTAGGAAACGGAGCATGCAGGTTGGAGAATGTCAGTAAATTTATTCATATGTGAATGAACCCTGAAGGTAGAAGAGGATTTGGAGGAGTCCACAGGTCTCCAGGAAGATGGGTTTTCTTACTTTTTTTTTCCCTCTGTGTGACTGAAATGGAAATGTCTCTGATAATGCAAAGCCTGCAATTCTAAGTCCTGCACATGGGTCAGTTTTTATGTACTGCAAACTTGGCCAATCTGATTGATCAGGTTCTGGTAGAAGGCATATGTTCCAGAATTAATCAAAAGGCAACTAGCCTGAGAGATCTGTAGCTGCTAGTCTGCAGGGTATCTACAGGATTTACCTTTAGGTACAGTCATTTTTGAACTTTGATTAAACAAGAGGATTCTGGCTCCAAACTGCAGCTGTATTCTGAATTATTCTGCACTATTGATTTTAAAAGGGATTTTTACAAAATATGTTTCTCTCCTTCCTATTCCTTGCTATTTTTAGTGAACTTGTGGCTAGCTTGCACTTTTATTGATTAAAGAAAATGAACAAAACAAACAAGTTTACAAGAAATGCTGAACAATCAATGGGCACAAAATAAGCTTTTACCAAATAAACACACATTTCTATAGTAAAAGGCCTCGAAAACAAACAAACAACAACAACAACAACAAACAAAAGCTGAGCTACTATTTGTTTAATCTATAATTCCTTTTGATGAAGTGCGGTATCAGAATACTCTGAGTTGTTCTCTTGGAACCTGTAGGAATACTTCTCGATAAAGGTAATTCAAAGAGATCAATCACTAATCTCTGTTGTTCCGTCTGTCAGAACAGAAAGGCATCTTAAAAATGTGAAACATTCATCTGACACTGAAAGGAAATAGATGATTACACTTCATGTTCACAGAAACCTTTTCTTTACAACTTTTTGGATATTTTAAAAGTGAATTTTAGTTTTATTTCTGCCAATTCATCTTCTCCATACACATCAACAAACTGAAATGTGATTTGGAATGGATAAAGGGCAAGCAATGTGAACAATATTTTTTTGCTGTCTTCAAGTGCCGGTCCATATGTGCACTACATTTAAAGACTGAGTCATATCCAGTCAGTAAAGAAGAGTCAGTAAATAGAGTCATATCACTGAGTAAATATCCAGTCAGCAGACATGACATTCATAGCTAATAATAGTACTTCTGAAATCTGGTTCAAACTGGCTACCAGTGGGCTTACATACCCCCAGGATTTTTGTAAGACTAAACAGAATGGCTTGGGCAGCCTGAGAAGCAGCTCAGCAAGTAGTACCATTGAAGAGTTGCAGATTTAGATTACTCCAGATTTTCAAAAACCTGATGGTGTATTTTTTCCTATTCTTCTCCTTCACAAGAAGAATAGTCATGGTTATGGAAGGCAAGTGAGTGTCCCTTTCTTAGCTTTGTCAGATTCTTCATAAGAGACATAGTAAAACATTTTATCTGCTATATTGGTAATTAGAGTATTAGAGAAAAATTGTCTTTCCAAAAGCACTTCTTAATGCATCCTCTGAAGTAATGGAAAAGGTCCTTGATTAAAATAAATAGAAAATATTTCCAAGCTTGAAATAATCATAAAGAGTGCCACTCTAGAACTTCATCTGATTCTGCAACATGCAATAGCCTCACACAGCGTGTAGCAGATGTAAGCACTAATGCAATGTAGTACAAGGGAGGGGAAGTTGTTGGAAAGGACATTCTGGACTAGTGGAAAATGTTTGACACTGTCCCACATGACATCCTGGTCACTAAATTGGAAAAGCATGGGTTTGATGGATGGACCGCTCACTGGATAAGGAACTGGCTGGATGGTCGCACCCAGAGAGTCATGGTCAATGGCTCAATGTCAAAATGGAGACCAATGACAAGTGACGTCCCTCAGGGATCAGTACTGGGACCAGTGCTGTTGTAACATCTTTGTTGGCGATATGGACAGTGGGATCAAGTGCACCCTCAGCAAGTTTGCGAATGACACCAAGCTGTGTGGTGCCGTTGACATGCCAGAGGGAAGGGATGCCATCCAGAGGCACCTGGACAGGCTTGAGAGGTGGGCCCATGCCAACCTCATGGAGTTCAACAAGGCCAAGTGTAAGGTCCTGCACCTGGGTTGGGGCAATCCCAAGCACAAATACAGGTTGGGTGGAGAATGGCTGGAGAGCAGCTCTGAGGAGAAGGATTTGGGGTGTCGGTTGATGAAAAACTCAACATGAGCCAACAATGTGCGCTTGCAGCCCAGAAGGCCAGCCGCATCCTGGGGTGCATCAGGGACCAGCAGGGTGTGGGGGGTGATCCTGCCTGTCTACTCTGCTCTCGTGAGACCCCACCTGGAGTACTGCATCCAGTTCTGGGGCCCCCAGCACAAGAAGGACATCGAGATGTTGGAGGGGGTCCAGAGGAGGGCCACGAAGATGATCAGAGGGCTGGAGCACCTCCCCTGTGAAGGCAGGCTGAGAGAGTTGGGGTTGTTCAGCCTGGAGAAGAGAAGGCTCCGGGGGGACCAGATAGCGGTCTTCCAATACCCGAAGGGAGCCTACAGGATGGCTGGGGAGGGACTCTTTAGAAGGGCATGTAGCGATAGGACAAGGGGTAATGGCCATAAACTGGAAGAGGGGAGATTTAGGCTAGATATTGGGAAGAAATTCTTTACTGTGAGGGTGGTGAGACACTGGCACAGGTTGCCCACAGAGGCTGTGGATGCCCCCTCCCTGGAAGTGTTCAAGGCCAGGCTGGATGGGGCTCTGAGCAACCTGGTCTAGTGGGAGCTGTCCCTGCCCCCCTGGCAGGAGGGTTGGAACTAGGTGATCTTTAAGGTCCCTTCCAACCTAAAACATTCTATGATTCTATGATTCTTATTCCAATGCAGCTCACACAGTGTTGTGTTAGAATGCATCAGAGCCTTTATGACTTCCCGGAGTAGTAAATTTTCATCCTGCTGACAACTGGAGTAATTGCTGTGTGCAGAATAAAATCAACTGTTTAAAAGTTAAATTCTGTTATACAAGCTATGGTGCCCTATTTCTTAGCTTACCTTATTGAAGATCATCATTAGTGTTATTTACTACTCATGATAGTTTTGTTTGTTGAAAAAACACAGAATTTTTTTGCAAAATACCATATTATTATAGATGACATAGAAGTAAGGTCATTTCTTTGTTACTAAAAGTCATATATCCCACATCAGCCTTTGCATTGATTGCTGATGATTTTAAAACCTTTTGGTATTTTGAAGGTACTTGAACTTTTTGCAAAGGGGTCCAGAGCGTTAAAAGATGCTATGCTAACACTCCACTTCAGCAAAAGTTGCACAAATGAAATTAATACCTTCACTAATAAAGCCTCTACAGATGCTAGATTAAGGTTATGTTGTCACAGCTGCCTCTGCTTTTACTAAAATTGTGGTTGAAAAATAATATCATACACAAATTGAGTGTGAAAAAAATGAAAATGTAAGAAAATAATAAAAATACTCTATTTGGTGATCCACGAAACAAAGCAACAAAGCAAACAAACAAAAAAAAAAAATAAAAAGTGTGTTTGTGTTCTGCAAGTAGTTGCTCAGGTAGAGCTGACAAAAGTATTTTTTCCCCTTTACAGCCTCTGAAAATCGTGTATGCTTGCTCCCTTACTGTCCTTCGTATCAGAACATAAATCAAAGCCTCTGTATCAGCTCAAATCAGGTTTTCCTAAATTTCATAATCCACATAAAGCTTTGATTTTAAACCTGTTTTCCAAGGCCAAGAACAGAATCATTAGTTGTGGTAGGTCTTACAACACTTTTTGTGAAGTAATGTACTGCCTCAAGATGTCCAATAGGCTCATAAATGTACACAAAAAAGAAAGTCTAGCAGGTTAAACACTATGATAGAAATTCATATTTTTTTAAACAAGAGTTGTTAGGTCGAATTCTGTTAATACCATGAAAAAAATAATTTTTATTATATGCATAAGGAATATGATGGCTTTCCATGAAGAAAGATTTCATCCATCACAATCACATTAAGTATCAGTTGAATTGTTAATATATCTCAAGTTTTAAAAATATTAATGTTGTGATACTATGCCTTTTTCATATAAAATATCAAATACGTACAGGAAGCTGTTTCAAATCTTAAAAGCACATGAAATATTAATGTTTTGGTCTTGAAATACAGTTGGGTATTTTGGAGCTTAGGTTTTTTTTTTTCTTACATAGTTTTCATGAAATTTGTCTCACGCAAATATTCTGTTAAAATGTTTCATATATCTTTTTAGAAAAATCCAGCTGAAAACGTAACAGGTTGCCAAGAGAGGCTGTGGATGCCCCCTCCCTGCAAGCGTTCAAGGCCAGACTGGATGAGGCTCTAAGCAAGCTGGCCTAGTGGGAGGTGTCCCTGCCCCTGGCAAGGAGGTTGGAACTAGATGATTTTTAAGGTCCCTTCCAACCCAAACCATTCCATGATTCTATGAAAATAGTGGTACATCTTCATTCAGAAAATTCCCCAATATTTGAGGTATGTAGGAGTATTCTTTCAACTTTCAAAAACGCAGAAATGTGTCACCTGTTCATTTCTTGAAACCTCTTACTTGCACACTCTTTTCTTCTTTCAGATTTCCCAATTTTTAGAGAGACATAGTCTTCTCCCACACTCCACATGACATTTTCTACTTTGAAAATAACAGAATTGGCCAGTTCTTTTACATATTGCCAGTTTTCAGACTCCTGGCTTTAGCATTACCTTAGCATTACCTTTAGCATCCACTATCCACTATGGTATCTCCATGCTAAGAGAGGCTTGTTGCTTGATCTGTTTCTCAGTGTCCATTCCACAACCAAGCAGCTTTTTTCTGCATTTTGCTGCTTGAAATTGGCTAAATATCCCTTTCTGCCAGCAATTGTATGTAACAAAGTTACTTGTAAAATAAAGTCAAGCACAGTACCTATCTGAACATTGTAAATGTTTCATTTCTTTCTGATAAAAGTGATTGTGCTGATACTTTTTAAAATATTTCTTGTGTCTGCTTATGTATATGGAAAAAACTGGAGTAATCCGATCCTGCTTTTCTGCAATATTTACATTTAATTTGTACATAGATTAAGGTATATATCAGTCATTTTCACTTGTCACCCTTTCTGTGTTTGGCTGCTCATGTTACAATTTGAAACTATGTTTTAAGTGGTTACAAATAGGATAATTTCACTGGGTCAGAATACAGATTCAGTCACCTGTGATGAGGCTAAATGTTGAATCAGTTGTTTCAAATTTCTTTTCTTTTCTTTTTTAATAGAAGCATTCTTTGCACTTCTCAGTTAGCAACCAAGAAGCTTTTTAATGTTTGCAGAAAGATATGCTGAATTGCTAAAGCCAGGTAATAGATAGGAACAGGATTTTTCTTTGGATTTTCCTTTGTCTTCCTTTCTGACAAATAAATTAAATGTTTCTGGAAAATAAGTGTTGTATAATACTCTTTTTCAGATAAAATATTATGTTCAGTCTCAGATTTGGAGTGGGAGTTCTAAGACCCTTGATGAAAAATGCTTGTACCAGATGTTATTACTACATAGAAAAAAAAAAAAAAAAAAAAAAAAAAAAAAAAAAAAAACAAAAAAAAAAAAAAAAAAAAAAAAAAAAAAAAGGACAAAACAACAACAACAACAAATTTTAAAAAAAATTGCAATAAATACATTTCTATTATTTCTTAGTCCAAAGGTCTCATGCTTTGGAGGTTAGTTCTGTTTCAAACAAATTATTCAGTTGCCTGAAGACCCAAATGTTTTTAAGAAACAGAAGACAATCTAAAGCTAAAGTATGAAAGTGGAGAGATGTTGCATTTACGTTGTATTCCACTTCTGAATTAGGAAGTTATCACCTGGACATCCTGTGGACACAGGCCCTTCTATTTTATTACATATTAAACAGGACCACATGTTTTAAGGCTAGTGAGGTCTGCTTTTAGCAGTTGCTGATGAAGGCAATAGGAAGGCATATAATGATTGCAGCACTTAAACTGTGTCCTTTAATCTGCTTCAGTTTCTTCTTTAAAGGAAAATTCTGTCACTGCATGTGGATTACTGGACCAGAGAGTTTTATCTTCTAAAAAATAATGGAAAGTTTCTTAAACACCCATCTGAAATACAGCGGTTAATTGCAGACAGAGTGTGTAGATGTTTCTACGTACACCATGTGTCCAGGTTTATTTCCAGGAAAATGAAAAAGGGCCAAAAGGAAAAGCCTGCTAAACAGCCAGGAACAGCCCAGTGCACTGCAGCTTATATCTCAATACACAGCAGGGATGTGACAATGCACATACTCAGATCCAAGAACTATCATAAAGCACTGGAACCACTTTGTATAGAGATAATAAATGATTTTTTTTTTTTTTTTTTTAATGCACTGTTATGCAAGCACAATGTCATGGAAAATACATGAACATGTGTGTGCAACATGGACAGCACCTTAGAAATCCTGCTAATACAAGCATCAATTTGAATAGACAATTGGCAGCTTATTTATTAAGGTTAATTCACATATTTACATATATTTCACGCTTACCTTTGAAAATATATTCTAAGACTCAGCCAAACTGAACTTACACTAACAACAAGATTTATAAAGAATTTGATGCCATTTTACTCAAGTCTTTTGTAGAAACATTTGTTTCACTGTTGGATAAATGATTGGCAAACTTTCTCCCAGAAGAGGCCAGAAGAATCCATTTTGTTTGCTGACTAGAGATCATTTTTATTATAAAGTGAAAATGGTATGCTTAGGATATGATTTTTTAACTGCTTCTGTGAAACACAAACTTCAGAACTGTTATTTACATAAAGGCTGAACTCAGCAATCTGTTCTTACATAAGAGCTGAGAAATCTTTACACTTCTTTATTCAAGCCAGATGAGTTTTCCAGGAACTGAACCAATGAAAGTCTTATTGCAGCACATATAGAAAGGAAGCAGAAAAAAAATGATAGTGTGTATCATGGCTTAATTTTTTTTTTCTCTGGTTGCTTGACTCAATCCAGAAGTAAAAAGTATTGCTTGTAAGATACATAGCCTATATGCTCTATTATCTCAGAAAAATCTTGTGTAACTGGAAAACTAGAAACAATTGTGATCTTCTCTTCCTGCTGTTGCAGATAACATCAGTTATTTCAGTTTCATCAATTTATTATCAGCCCTTTCCTCCATGTCTCTGTCAGATAGATTGCCACAACATGTCTGGAAAGGGCACATGTGAAACAAGGGACATGATTCATTTTATCAAAGGTCAAAATGAGGTGGAGCTTTGTCTGACCCTGCAAGAACAAGTCAGCTTGCACCATAACTGCAACATTTGCCTCTGAGAAAACAAGACAGCCAGCAGATGCCGGAGGAGAACCCAGAAACATGTGCGGAGATAACCCAAAGTCCATATCTGTCCCACCCATGCAGTGTTGATGGTGTAACAGCTTTCCTCCCTCAGAAAATAGCTGAAGGGAGGTGCTAAAATATATTTCCACGATGCCACCACACAGCCCTGAGAGCAGATACAAGGGAAATCAGGTCCATCTGCTTTTCCACAGCAGCTGTTTTCAGCAGTAAAGCCATCTCTCCCTATATAAGTTTCCACAGAGGTTATGAAACTCAAAGCAGAGGATGCGTTTCCCATTACCACGTATATAGTAAGGTAACACATACAGATTCTCAGTACTTCAGAATTTCGCTAAACTGTTTCCCACACCTACACCTCTGGAAGTCATTCTTCCAGTGTTAAGCTCCTTAGGACATACAAATCTCCAGAAATTGTCTCCATGAGCCTTTTTCATGACCTTTTCCTCTTCCCTATTAGCAGTCAGATTAAACAACCTCTTGTTCAGGGCAGCAAACACTGTTACTGCCTAAGTCTTCTCTTCAAACTAATGCAAACTGTATAGAAGTGAACAGGTCAGCAAGCAAGAGTTAGACCAGTATTTGCTGGCTTAGTGATGACTTAACAACATCACAGATTGCTGCAATGAGATGGTCTGGTTGGCAGTGAGCAAATAGGCTTGTCATAAACCAGAAGGATGAGCAAAGAAACCCAGATGATTCATGCACCCTGGGCATTCCTGCGTCTCTGGAAGAAAACCAAAACAAACCATAACAAAATAAAACAAGGCCCTTTTCTTTTTGGAGTCAGAGATTACAGCCTATCATCTCCTCCACTAGCACAAACAACTCTAAACAAGAAAACTCTGTATATAATTGACAGCTTACATAATCACCCTCTCCCAAAACTGAGCTCAAACCTTGATAAGGAAAAGTGTGGATCCTCTGCTTGGTAGAATGTTCCCTTGAAGAACAATAATGACAATTCATAGAGCTTTGACCTGTGTAAATGCTTGGTTCTCCTGATGTCAGCGTGAATCATAGAGCACAACGACCTCACATGTTTCTCCAAGGGATAGGTATGCAGTGTGTTGTCATGTTGGAGCTCTCAGTGCTATGGCTGCATTGTAACTATCTCAATAAAAAGGCAGTGAGCTTGGAATGAAGATAAGAACTTGAGATTTCCTCCTCAGATTCTGTGTCTCACTTGAATTCCTAGGTAAAAACATCAGAAAACCTTGTGTATCCTGGAGCATTTTCCAGCTACCTTATTTGGTCTGATGAACGTTCTCCCTTGTGTCACAGATATTCTCAGATAACCCTGCATGTGTTAATACAGTATCACATCTGCACTGCTGTATTCAGAGCAGGTATTTCCTGCTTTTTCACTTTTTGCTGTACTAGACTAGGACTTCTACTTAGTATTTGGTCTAATTTCTTCTCAGGCAGAGCAGTATGCTTCAGGCTAAAATTAGATCATTCTTCATTTTCTGAGCATCCAGTGTCACTACACAGAATCTAGTGTTCATTGAGATGGGGCATTTTGCAGCTAGGTGAAGTAATCATCTAATCTTTTGTCACAGCACTATTTGCTTTTACTCCCAGGAATACTCCTAACAACAGCTTAACATCGCTTTTGCTAGCAAGTTCACTACTCCCCTCACTTATCTAAGATGTAGTTACCCCTAAATACATCCAAATTTGTCTCTATTCTTTTAACTGAAAAGATCATTGCAAGTTTTATGCTCTGGTTATATGTACTGTGCATGATGCAAAGATATTATTTGAAGTTACTTTCCTTATTTGAATGGTATGAATGTTCTTCCCCCACCTTATAAATCTGTCTTGATGTGTTTCTTTATTTGAAAACAGCTGCAGTGCTTTTGAAAACTATTGTCCTTTACTAGTCTTTCCAGCTAGATGAGTGACATTGTCATTCTTTTATGCCACATGAAAACTTTTAACTTCCAAACACAGCCTCTCTCACTCACGTAGTAGGTGATTTATATACTATGGAGAAAAAAAATAAAATGGCAACAACATTTGCATTTTAATAACATAGAAATAATATTTCAAAGTAGGCCATATGTGAAGGAAACATACAGAAAAGAAGGGGACCTTAAATACAAGCTACTGACAGATCATAGAATCATAGAATGGTTTCGGTTGGAAGGGACCTTAAAGATCATCTAGTTCCAACCCCCCTGCAGCGGGTCCCACTAGACCAGGTTGCTCAGAGCCCCATCCAGCCTGGCCTTGATCGCTTCCAGGGAGGGGGCATCCACAGCCTCTCTGGGCAACTTGTGCCAGTGTCTCACCACGCTCACAGTCAAGAATTTCTTTGTAGTATCTAGCCTAAATCTCCCCTGAACTAGAACAGCATTTTATGTATCTCGAAGAGAAAAATTTGTAATCATCTATGCCATCAGTTGTGACAGTATATTCATTGAAATCATTATACCAAAGTGTTGTAAAGGCTTGGGATTTTCTGAAAGAGTAGAGAATGTTCATTTATTCATGAAGTAAATCTGAAAGGCTTCTATGTGTTGTCAGGCTGCTCTTTAATTAGAAAGTGAGGGAAGCAAGACATGAGTTAAACTTTGCTTGAATAGGATGTTAATTATTTAAAAGAACAGAAGGAAGCAGAATATTTCTCTAGAAATAATAAATCACAGATATTTATTCTTAAGTGGTTCTCAAGTATCATTGTGCTACAGTCAAATGCAGTGAGAAGATATTTGTTAAGCAGATAAAATATAAAGGATGTTTGATTCACTGCAACAGTGAGAACCAGGAGACAAATTACTACCTGAATTTATTTTTTTTCTAAAGCCCAGTAGATTGTCATCAAAACAGATCTCCGGATCTCCAGAAGAGGAAAAATACAGGAACAGGCAGTAACAGACTTGACAGGATACAGGGCTGCTGGGAACCTGCCTTGGAGTTCTCTAGAACTGAGATGAATACTTTCTTAACATCCATTCAGTGTTTGATTCAGTTTTAAATAAAATTTTAAGAAATCCTACCAGACATCCTACAGCCATCTTGTGGATATCTCTGCTGACCAAAGATAGCTTTCAGCTGATCTAAAGCAATATTAAAAAAAAAAAAAAAAAACTCTTGCTTTCCACTGATGAAATTATCTGTCATCACTAATATCTTTCTGCAGATTTTCTCCATGTAAAGGTTGCATGCCATTAATACTAATTTTTATTTATATCTTTGCTTTGCGTCTTTGATGGCTAATTGATAAGACCCTGGAGAATGATGTAGCTTAACCTTCTTTATGAAATTGATTTTATTCAGGAGTAAGCTCAGAATAAGTCTTTCTGAACCTGAAGACATCTAAAGACTCAAAATTTGATACTGTAATTTTATACGCTCCATCTTCATAATAAGTAGCTGACTGTTTTTTGCTATAACTCTAGAATAAATATTTATTTATGAGAATTATCTCTATTGTTGCAAAACAGAAACTCAGAATACATTAGAGCTTTTCTGAAATACTTCTATTTATAATAAAAGCAAAAAAAAATTAAAAATCAAGATCGACATCCAAAAAACTATACTTTCACTTAAACTTGTTTATATTCAAGCATGTTTATATTCTGATAGCCTCTGTTAGAGAACTTCACACTCCAGAGATCATTTTCACACACTGTCTCAACAACAAAAGTGAGCACTGTGTACATTTACCTTAAATTTCCCTACAGCAATTTCTATTTCCTGCAGACAAAAACTGGTGAATTATAAAAATATAAGGCATGCCAGAGACGAGAGAAATAGGAGCTTACCTATCAAATGAATTTTGATTTTAAGAAAAATAACTTTATGCAATAGCTCTTTCACAAGACAACTTTAAAGGTCATAAAAACGTTTGCAATCCTTGACAGCTTCTAGAACCCCTTAGGGCACATCCTAATATCTCCCATGATAGTGACAAGCAAATTGCTGGTAATTACCAACCAGATGAGAGAACTGAACTGAGGCTACAATTTTCCTTACTTTTTTTTTTTTATTGTCTTGCTTCCACCTCTTTAAAGAAAGGCAACATTGCTGGGAAACTTCACCTAACAAAAATCTGTTACATATAAAAGCAGCTGTGTCCTTCAGAAAAGAGTTAGACTGCTTAAAATCCCTCAAAAATCTGGAAGTTTCTATACTATTTTGATGTTAACTGTAGCATTAATGGCAACAAAAATCAATATAGATTTGTCATTTAGAGTGTTTTAGAATAACACAAGCATTTATGAAGGGTGCTGAGTATAACCAAAATGACAAATGCAGTTCTTGTAAAACACTACAATCTTCCTGAAAGGAGATTCTGAGCGAAAAATTAGGTCTGCATTAATTCAGTCAAAACTGATTTTGATAATCTAACAGAGAGTTAGGTGCAAAACCCTAAATTATTCCTACTGAAAGAAAAAAAAACATTCATTATTATATATATTGCTCTATCCTTAGAGGTCCAAAATACATTTAGGACCTCAATCTTTCATTTACTTCAAAAAATGATTCACTTTATTATATAGGATTTTTTTTTCCTAAATCATACTCTAATTTTTAGTACTTTATATATACTGTGATCATTGCAGGATGAATTCCAAGGGCAAATTTGGGGGAAAGAAGCCTTTGCTGAAAATATTTATACTGGTAAAATCTTGCTTACCTTACTGAAAGATAAGTGCAACAGGCAATGGAAAGGATGGTTGAAGGAATGACTGCATTTGGTCAACACAGGGTTTTTTTTTTTTCTGATGAAAACAAGTGGCTGTAAACCATAACTAAAACCCAAGCATTCCCACAGGGAAAAATAAACTCCCTAATATTCTCTCTTCCCTTCCAATATCTGCAAACCCCAGCTTAAGGGGCTTCCTGTCCAGAGGCTGCATCTAAGACTTTTGAGTTTATAGTTGCCAAAGGATCTATATTTCACGAATTTGATAAAACCATTTCTGAACTTGTTTGTAGCTTTGCTTTTTACAGTTTCTCTGACAGTTGTATTTCCAGTTTACTGATGTGTTATGTGGGAAAGTTTATTTTAAATTTCCTTATTTCATTGGAGCCTATTGTACTTCTAGAAAAGTGGAATCATCATTCATTGGTCAACTTCACTATAGCTTTTAAGAAGCATAGATTACTTTTCACCTGATTATCTCTTTTCAGAGCAAGCCATTATTTAAAATTTTAATTAAAAGTTAGTCAAGCAGTGCAAGACACTTTTTTTCTTTCTGGACATCCTTTCCTGAATCTATTGCAATCTTAACATATCCTTTTGAAGTGGAATGACCATAACTTCATTGTTGTATAATTTGGATCGTTTAAGTACTTTTGATTAAAATTACATTATTTTAAACCAATTAAAAATTCATTACATATTCATAAATAAAATTTAGACAAACAGTGATTAACCATGATCAGCATGTTTGCTTTTCTAAGTGTAAACATTTCTGACAACAGATATATTCATAAATGAATTCAAGATGCCTCTTAGTCTTCAGTTTTGGCAGCTTGGTTCTCTCTAGATTCATGAAACTATAGAAATTTGTCCACTACTGCAAAAGCTGCAAATCTACAAATGCAAGACACATTATCTTTCTGTAATGCTTGATACATGTAGGCAAAAGGATTTCAATAATTTTTTCATTTCAAGAAAAAAAATGCTTTAACATTTCAGTAACCATGGGATATGACATACTTTTTGTAGTCCTTTGAAGTGCACAATTGCCTTCAAAATGAAGGAGTTGCACATTTGAATCTGCACTTCAGTGTACAGTCTGTGAATGTACCAACAAATTCTTGGGACAATGTAATCCCTAAGGTGGTCAGAAGTGAACTCTGAAGAAGTTTTACTGTTGAGATTTTACTGGGAAAGCCATTTAGGCTATAAAGAGATGTCAAAGAAACAGAGATAAAACACACAAAAAAAGCATTTGCCTGTTCTGGTTCATCTACGTATTTCTGTTATAAACTCTTGTATGGAATGAGATGTCATTACTAAGTTGGGTATTGCTCCAACATAACCATCCATTACAGCAAAACAGAAATAGCACATTCCATTAATCACAGACACAAGGTTAAATAAAGATGTAAGCATATTGGGAAAGCAAGGCTTCAGGTGTAGGTCACATTGATCTATTAAGCAAATGTCTTAGAAGAGATTACAGACCTCAGAGAATAACAGTAGTTAAGCAGAGGTGTATTAGCCTCATTTAACTCCTTAACTCTCATTCATAATGCCGTAAAGAAATTGATTATTTGAGTTTTCTGACAGAGTAACATATGGTACATAACATTTGAAATCAGGGGGAATTTACCAAAAAAAAACTAGGACATCAAATTGACTCAATCCATTTGATTTGATAGATATTCCTTTCAAATCTTTATTTTCTTACACATCACTAAGCTGTTCCTTCTATTTTACAGAGATGAATGCACACAAAACTCCTGGTCAATTCGTTCTTGTATCACTGGTCATACCATCAATAAGTGCTTTGATAAATAAAGACCCCATATGAGGTAGGATATCTTTGTGGAACAATGGCTGATTTCTTTATTTTGAAAGAAGTTGCTGGGAAAACGGCCACTTCTTTTGCTTCATTTTGATCTTTTTACCTACTTCCTTACTTTTCCATTTACTGTTTCTATTCTGTTTCCTCTAATTTTCCATCCTTCCCATTCAGCATCCCATTTTCTTTTTGTCTACAGTACATTTCACAAAGAGTCATTGCTTTCAACCACTATGGACACGTACAGTGGTACGCAAGTGTTGTGGTTTAACCCAGAAGGCAGCTCAGCTCCACACAGTCGATCACTCACTCTCACCCAGTGGGAGAACTCATAGGTTAAGATAGAAGGCTATTTACTAAAACAAAAAGAAAAAGGAAAATAGAAACAAAAACTTGACAATAACAAAACATAAATATCCACAAAGCAGTTACTTGCCACCTGTTGACCAATACCAGCTAATGATGTAACTGCTCCTCAGCCAATGCTCTGTTAGCAAGGCAAGGTATCACCACCCACTGATCAATGCCCACCAATCCCCAAGCAGCATTCAACCCCCAACCAACTCCCCACAGCTTTATAGAGCATGACAACACACAAGGCATGGAATAATCTTTGTCTAATTCACGCCAGCTGTCCTGACTCTGCCCTGCCCTGCTCCCTGCCACCCCACCATGATGGCAGCAGCTATTCCCTGCTGAGTGGTCTGGCTTGGCCCTGGGCACACATCCATCACTGAGCAACCAACAGAACATCAGCGTGCTGAAACCAGGACAGCAATAATAAAATATATCAGATAAACAACAGAATGCCTGCCAAAACCAGATTGCAGTCCTAAGGATCACAAAAAGTCATTGGTGCTTAGTTAAATTTCTTGTTTGCATGCCAGGCACCTGCTTATCTTCAAATGTTTCGGACTTGCCTAATTGCATAGTCATACCTCCTAACCCAAATTACTAGTGGTGCTGTGCTGCTAAGGCATACAGTGACATGGGATGTTGTAGCACAAAGAGTGGGGTTATGGGATAACTTTTATTCAGTAAAGGTAACTGAATTTAACTTTTCTAATTACAGAGGCCTGGAATTACATATTTTATTTCTTCTGTGCTACACAAAAACTGCATATTCATTGGATTTAAGGGATTAACTGTTTTACAATTACCTACCTAAAGAATTAGAAATGTCAATGTTAGCCTTTTTTTTTTTTTTTTTTTTTTTTTTAACCTTTCCATTTTTAAAATCTTGGTCTGAAGTTGTATTTTTAAATTTTTGGACTGTGTTTATCCTGTGCCTGTAGTCTGGATAAAGTGATGTTTTCATTCTCCATTTCAGCACTCCCAGACTCTTATTCCTCAAATAGAGTTGGGAAAACAGCCTAAGGTAAAAGGATTACATAGCTGGTTGACTCTAGTCTGCTGTAATTGAAAATAATCAAACTTCAGTTGACTTATTACAAAACCATACTGCAATTTTTACAATACTTTAGAAATGTTCTATTCTTTCATTAATTTGGAAACATTTGATGTCATGAAAATGATATTGATATTATTCTAACATTTTTCTTTCACTTCATTGGCACTCTAAAAATAAGACTCTACTGTCCTCACAAAATTGTATTTGTTATCCCTATAAATCCACAATCCAAAATTATATTGTCACATCATTCACTAAGTACACTGAAAGTAGTAGAAACATATTTTAAAAGCATTTTCTTTATGAATAGCTTGCAGAGGTTTAATAAAACATAGGAAGTATTAATAGTAAATCTTCTATAAGGCAATTTGAGTGAAGTAAGTGTAGCAATATCTTTTTACTGGGTGTAACCTGTCTTTAATATTATTAGTGTTAAAAATGACCAGCATCTTTATAATATATGTAAGGAGAGCTGACACATCTCAGTAAAAGGCCCTTTTCAAGTTATATTATCTTACTCATCTATAGCTTCCTTATGAAGAATTTTGCGGGAATTCAGCCAAAATAGATCAATCATTTCCAAGAATCATAGAATCATTTTTGTTGGAAGGGACCTCATGTAGTCCAACTCCTCTGCAATGAACAGGGACATCTACAGCTAGATCAGGTTGCCCAGACACCAGAAGAGTCTAATGAAAAGGATAATCATAGAATCATAGAATGGCTTGGGTTGGAAGGGACCTCAAAGATCATCTAGCTCAAACCCCCCTGCCATGGACAGGGCTGCCAGCCCTAAAAAGAAAAAAGCCTAAAAAGAAAAAATAAAATATCACCAGAAGAAATAGATAGCAGAGTTACAGGCCAATATAAATGCAGTTAAAAAAAAAAAAAAAAAAAAAAAAAAATTTGCCTTACATGTGGCAAATAGGGGACTGTTTTATTTTATCAGAATTCCAGAATTCTTTGATTTTGAAAAGATCAACTGCAAAAATGCAATTATTTGAAATTTATTTATTTATTTTAAATTTCTCAACAACAGGATCACACAAACATCAGTTATCATAGAATCATAGAACCAGGAGAAGGACACTGTTGTCCATGGCCCCTGCAGCGCTGTGATGATCAGGGAGAT
>VXAV01008347.1:185307-211465 GCA_013399715.1 Alectura lathami | reverse complement strand
GACACATTTCTTAGCATACTCAGCATCATAATGAACTTTAGCATACTGCACACTGACATTCAACAACTGTAAAAATATTTTCATTACAGGGCATTTTCTTGTGCCTTCAGTTATGTTGAAATCTAACAAAGAACAATCTACAGACTTCAGTTTTATTTTGAAATGTCAGTTTCTATTCATAAACATCAATATATAATATTTGTCCTAATAGTATTTAGAGGCAACAAAAAATAAGCCAATCTGTGCTCCAGGATGCTACCATCAAGAAATGATTATCTAAAGAACACACTGAACATACTGTAAGTTTACTCTTTATTTTAAGAGATGCTGAGTGTACTTTTAGCCCATCCTTTGTTATGGCATTTCAAGGTTCATAAAAATTGTTCATATATTAAAAATACTGTATTATTTAGGTCAACTGATATAGCAAAACCCTATAATCCTGTTCTTCTCTCATCTAATAGAGTTCTGCTTTGTCTTTTATGATGGCATGATATGTTCAATTTTTACAAATTTTATGGTGGAAGAGGACTTTTGAAACCAAATGGAGATATTTTAGTTCATTACAAATTTGGGTTGATGGTTGGGAGTTATTCTATAGCCACGTGCCATGGATTGATATTTTAATAAGCTCAGGTGTTTAGGGAGTTTACACGCTATGGACAAGACTTTTTGAACCAATGGGCTGGTGAATGCATCTAAATTTGACACTTTCTAAAGCAATAGCTGTTGTTAAACTGAAAGGCATATGTGGTTTTCTTTCTTTCTTTTTCTTTTTTTTTTTTTTTTTGAGTTAATCCTCTAAAACAGTCTTGAAGTGTATCAAGAAAAGGTAAGACTAACCATTGAACATTGCCTTTCCTCTTGATATCGTTAAAAACAACAGTTACCAAATCCCTGTAAACAGAAGGTTTTGCTTTTTTAAATGTATTAATTACTACTTACAAGCAAACACTGATTTCACAAACATCTAGAGGGTCAAGTCAAGAATATAAATGGTGAAATTACTGTATTAGCATAATGTGCAGTAGATGATATTAGCCAGGAGAGTGTCCTATGATGAATCTATCTAAAGAACCAAGATCCTGTGAAGGTAATGGGCACAAAGATAAGAACTGGGAAAGTGGTACAGCTGGGCACACCAGCGAGAACCCTGCTGGAAGCAGAGACAGAAACAAAGAGGCTCATTATCTTCTCTAAATCTTTGTTCTTTTATTGTCAACACCTACAATTTGTTTCAAAGCACCTCCTTTTCTCACGCTGCTGCTTCAAAGGGAGATGCTAAACAGCTCCTGCTGTCACGTTTCCATAGTTCAAACAGTAGAAATCTCTAATACATCAGAATCAGGGAGAATATTAAGCTGTAAAATGAGTGCCTTGTACGGACCTAAACCCTGCAGCATCTAAATGTATAAACACAAAAAGAAGCAGAACCTTGAACNTGCTGTATTGGGAGACTAAAATGTTTGAAATCTCCCAAGACGAAGAATGCCAAGACCTGCCTATGTGGCTGCCAGGCTCCTTTATAAGCAGACAGCATTACTGTCTTTAACAACATTTTAACAACAAAGGTTTCAATGCTGCTTTTGCCCATCCAAGACCTNCAGTGGGCTCTCTTCACCACAGATACATGCTTTTGCTAGCCAGTAGTTTTGTAAATGATTCTCTTCGGGACATAGATGGTGAATGTATCTATGATAACTTCATGTTGAAGATATTCTGCTGTATTGGGAGACTAAAATGTTTGAAATCTCCCAAGNGCCTTCAGATGATAATGCGGAGGAACCTCAATAAACTGAGATGTTCCTTGCATTCCTGCTGCAGGCAGCAGTAAAAGCAGAAGTTCAGACAGACCCTATAGACTCCATATTAAGCTTTTTTTTTTTTTTTTGAACCCTGAGTCTAAATTCCTGTCTGAAGTATCCCTTGAGTTCCTTAGAGGTGCTGGCATGCCTTAGTCAATGCTAAACTAGATGCTTCACTTTTGCAAATTATTAGAATTAAACAGTTTGTATGTCAAAAAAGAGCTTCAAAAGGCAACCACAATGTTTCACTTCAGAAGGAAAAGCTACATAAAAATTAATAAAATAGTTAAATGACAGTTAGAAAGAAAGTCAGGGAGATAATGTTTAAATTATTTCAGCCAGTCACTATAGATAATTGGAAATCATGTGTGAGACAGGATGTCTGCAGAAGATCTATCTAAAAGATTAAAAAGAGCTTAAACAGCTGAGTACAGGGGACTGTTATAAGTTAAACAAAACAAAACAAAACTTTGTTCAAAAGATGAAGGTTGCATCCAAATGAAGAAAGTAGGAGAAGAGACGATATAGACTGGTGGGTTAAACACTGAAGATTTGAAAATGTGTTAAGTAGTGACTTGCTAGTAACGTTAAAACTTCTAACTGAGCTTTGTTTTAAATACTGTGAAGTCAGGATGACTGTCAAAGAATTGATGAGGGTCTGTCATGGTTTTCCACAGGTATTCCACATCATGACATCATGTAATAAGCTGACACAGGTGGGAGGCTTGCTAAGGGAGAACCACAGCCCCCAGAATGCTCCTGTCCTTTCCCACGTGGTTTTCAGGTTCCAGGAGCATCTCCCTTTTGCCTCCAATTGCCATTGTGGACATAAGTATCCTTTCTTCCATATAAACATGTTTTCCACTTTGTCAGATTTATTGCTTGCAATTCCTTTCATATTGTATTACCTTGCATTCCTTTGCAGTTTTAAGTAAACTAGATATCTTTTACCTCAGTTGCGCCTCCTCCATTCTCACTCCTCTAACCGGTCTCTGTAGTGGGGGGAGTCGGGGGGGCTAGGCCCTGTTGCAGAGCAATCTTTAATTAACAAAAGGGTCCAAAGGTGATGTAGATTCTAAAGAAACACTTAAGGAAGAAATGAGCATATTAACAGATAAAATGTATTGCATTTGTATTCTCCTAATGCAACAGTAATGGTTGCATTAGAAGCAGTCTGAGCAACTATCTTAAATTGAAGTGTCAGTAAATGGCTATTAAGATAAACCAATAAAATGATTAATAAGATTTTGCCATGAAGAGATTATATTCAGCTACGAACTGTAAAGGCAATCAAATAGAAATTTGCTAACTGCTAGCTAAATCAGAAGGATGGAAAGGTTCAAATAGGATATCAATTTTAAATATAGTCCAGGAGAGAGCTAGAAAATGAACTGGTAAATCTGATTTAACTTCAGGCTGGAAGTAAAGACTGGAGCTAGCAGGGAAAAAGAAAAGAGAGAGAGAGAGAGATGGGAAAGGAGGAAGAATCAATACAGATTCTATAGAAAATAGTCTTTCCATCCAAAATCAATACAGTACTGTAAAAAAGTAAGTTAGTACTTTGGGAATATTCCTAGGCAGTGGAACCTAATTCTATATACCAATAAATTGTAAGAATACTCTATTGTGGGCTTTTGACCCATGCCAACTATCAGTGTCCTGCTTATAATTTAGGAGCTAACACAACCCAGAGACAGTTCTCAAAATGCAGGCACCAGGTTGTGGAGAATATGAAACTCAGACTTGTTCCTGCTAGTGAGCTCAAGTGCCAGAGAACCGTTGTATTAAATTAATGTTAGTATTAATGCATCCTTAGAATGTGAGGATAATGAAGATCCAATTACTGTAATGTACAAATACTTAAGGGATTTTAATAAAGTCTCCCATCAAGGGTCCCTAAGGAAATGGAGCTGTCTTAGGGGAATCCAAAAATGATACATGTACATGTAGACAGTGGAAAAGATGAGAGAAGGGAACTTCTCCTAGCTGTATATACATGATTACAGATTTAATTTCACTATAATTAATGTAGGAAATATTTTGAAGGTACCGGGGACTGTTTAATGGGGAAAAAAAAAAAAAAAAAATCCTAAAAAGCAGCCAAGAAGGACAGAAAATTGTTTGATGTTACTGTAAATCAGAGCAAATAGAACAGCGTAATTATAGGTGCATAAGTCTTTCCTGAATCCTGGGAAACAGATGCTGTTGTTATCCAATCAACTCAAAAAATATAAAGTATAATAAGAAAAGGACAAAAGTTTTTGCTAGTGTTTTCAGCCTGAGGAAAAGTGGCAAAGGGGAGTAAGAGAAATGTCATAAAATGAATGTAACAGAGACCTAACCACAGAAGACAACTACTTACCACTTTTTAGAACACAAGAACTTAATAACATATGAGGGAAATGGTTTATTTTTGAAAAAGGAATTGCTTTCTCATAGCGCATAACTAAACTGGGGAATTCCTTCACACTGAAAAACACCTATGACAAATATATAAAAATCAAAAGAGGTGAGACAAACTAGGATCATCAGTGCATATTAGAAGTGTTTGGTCTAGATACAAGATCAAAGCCATACCTAAAGTGCTCAGTTATTCTCAGTTTTTCCTCATATTCAGACAGAACTTCCTATGCTTCAGTTTGTGCCTGTTGTCTTTTTTCTTGTCACTGGGCACCACCGAGACGAGTATGGCCCTGTCCTCTGGACAACCTCCCTTAAGATATTTGTATACATTGGTAAGATCCCAGAAAAGATTTAATTCCATATAGGCCTTAGCCTTCAGCTTTGCAAACCTGTTTACTCTAGCAACATTCTTATATTCCTCCTAAGTGGCCTGTCATTTTTTCCACATTCTGTACACTTCTTTCTTCTGTTTGAGTTTTGCTAGGAGCCCTTGCTCATCCATGCAGGTCACCTGCTCTCTTTACTTGACTTCTTGTTCTTCTTGATCTTGTGCTTGGAGGAAGTGATGCTTGAATATTAACAAGCCTTCTTGGATTCCCCTACCTTCTACGGTCCTAATGCATGGGATTCCTCCAAGTAGGCCCCAGAAAAGGCAAAGTTTACTCTCTTGAAGTCCAGGGTTTCAGTCCTACATATTGCCTTGCTTTCTCCATGCAGGATCCTGAACTCACCACTGCATGTTCACTGCAGCCAAGGCTGCCTCCAACTTTAATGTTTCCAACCAGTCCCTCTTTGTTAGTACAAGGTCCAGCAACACACCTCTCTTTGTAGGCTCCTCCACCGCTTGTGTAAAAAATTGTCATCAATGCTTTGCAGGAACCTCCTGGACTGTTTGTGACAGGTTATGTTGTCTTTCAAGCAGATATCAGGGTGGCTGAAGTCCCTCGTGAGAATCAGGGCATATGATCATGAGGCTACTCCCAACTGTCTGTAGAAGGCCTCATTAAATTCATTCTCCTATCAGGTGGCCTGTGATAAACACCCACAATAGTGTCACCTGTGTTAGCCTACCCTTTAATCCTTACCCATAAACTCTTGAATTGCTCTTCATCCACCGCTACGCAGATATTGATACATCCCAGTTGCTTCCTCACATAAAGGGCAACTCCAGTACACTGCATTCTGGGCTTATCTTTTCTAAAAAGCACATAGTTATCCATGGCAGCATTCCAGTCATGCAAGCTATCCCATCATGTCTCTGTAACTGGAATGAGATCATGACCCTGTGACAGCACACAGATGTCTAATTCTTCCTCTTTATTCCCCATGCTGTGTGCATTAGGATACAGGCGTACAGGCATTTCAGTGAGGTAATAGAGCCTGCAGGATTCCCAGGAGGGGTGAAAGAAGATCCTCCATAGCCATGTCCTGCATATAGTTCTTTAGCTGCATGCACATGCTGGAGGAATCCTGACTTGGGGTTGCTTTTTGCTGACTACCCTGTCTCTATAACTCTCCCCTTCCCCCATCTTTTCTAGTTTAAAGCCCTCCTTACCAAGCCAGTCAACCTATTGGCAAAAACATGTATGCCCTGCTTAGTGAGGTGGATCACATCTCTCTCAATTACTTGTCAGTCTTCAAACAGGGTTTGATGGTTGTGAAAACCAAAACCCTGCTGTCAACACCAGCGGCGCAGCCTGGTCAAAAGCGCAGTGTCAGAATTATTATCTTAGTATTCTACAATTAATTTCTAATAAATATATTGAAACATCAACAATTTTAAATAAATAACTTGCAAACTCAATATTTATCCAATACGTTCTTCACAGTGAAAACATCTCTATGTTTTGGTAGTTGTATTTTACAAGCTACCAGAAAGTATTTTAGAGATATGCCAGATAATTTAGTGATATTAATTTAGTGATGCCCTGAATATTCTTTAACACCATGATAGCAACAAGACAAATGTAGCAAGATTTCATGATCATTTTTTGTAACAGTACCAAGTCAGACAGAATATGCCTAGTTTCCTTCTGAAAGTTACAAACATCTTATACTGACTGAAATAAAATCATAAGTGCTAGATAATTGTTGACTATCATCCACTTTAAAATAAGAGATCTAGTGTCCAACCCTCGCAGCTAGTTACATTCCATTACTTTCTTGATCCATCAACCCCTTTTAATAGAGGTAGGTAGGGATGTTTTAATCTCTTTTATCATTTCTGTCTCCCTTCAGCTGGCTACTGAGGTGTCACAACCAGTCAATGTTGGAGGTTAATAACCCCAGGACAGAGAAAAACTTCACTTGCAACACTTACACAAGTTGTATTTTGTTTTTTTCTTTCCTTCTGTAACTTTTCTCTATCAAATGGCAATTTCTTTTTCTTCCTTCTTTCTGTTTTCACCTCACAACAGCAATAACTTTCTTGCTTCATTAATACATCTTCAACTGTCTGGTGCATTTTAAATCTGTATTCTAATTCAATAGAGTTGATCTCAGATTTAATTTGCAGTAGGTCTAGCATTATTTAGTGTTATTACATGAGAATCTTACATCATACAAGCTGCCTTCACTTCTGAAAGCAATTTCTGATTTCTTTTATCCATAGAATCATAGAACCATTGTGGGGAAGGGACTTGAGTTGGAAGGGACCTTAAAGATCACCTAGTTCCAGCCCCCTGCTGTGGGCAGGGTTGCTAGCCACTAGATCAGGTTGTCCAGGGCCCCAGCCAACCTGGCCTTGAACATCTCCAAGGGTGTGGCATATCCAGCACATCACTGAATTAAAGGAGGAGTTTTCTTTCCAAAAAATTATAGAAAAATAGAGACTAGATTAAATGGTGTCAGACAGGAAATACAATGTAAGATTTGTCAAAAAGGTGTATTTCGCTCATTTCACCATATCCATCTGTCATATTGCCTCAATAATTAAATTAAAACTTTCATACATAAAAATATCAACTTAATATTTATTTTTATTTTTATTTTTTAATTAAAAGTCTCACGAGAGTCTAAATAGGTGCTTTTCCTGCTATTTTTAGCATTGGTGTGGCCTCATCTTGAATATTGCATACAGCTCTAGGCTTCACAATATAAAAAGGATGTTCATATGCTTAAAAACATCCAGAGGGCAACAAAGCTGGTAAAAGGCATGTCCTATGAAGAGAGGCCAAAGACACCTGGATTGTCTAGTCTGAAGAAGAGGAGACTGAGAGGCAACCTCATGGCTCTCTACAACTTCCTGAGGAGGAGAAGTACAGAGGGAGGTGTTGATCTCTTTACCCTGGCAATCAGCAATATAACACATCGGAATGGCAAAAAAAGCTTCACCAGGGGAGGTTCAGACTGGACATTAGGAAAAATTTCTTTACTTCCAGGGTGGTCAAATACTGGAACAAGCTTCCTAGAGAGGTGGTTGATACCCTAAGCCTGTCAGTGTTCAAAAGGCGTTTGGATAATGCCCTCAATATATGCTTTAACTGAAGTGATCAGGCAGTTGGACTAGACGATCTTTGAAGGTCCCTTCCAACCAAAATATTGTATTCCAATAACATGTCATGAAAATGCCCCAAACTATTTCACAGCTAAGAAATTTTCCACCAATATAATCTCTACTAGTAACTTGTGCCTTCTGAGGACATTGCATCAAGAACATATTTGTCCCATTCTAGTTTTGTCTACTGGAGATTATGGTTATAATTTTATTAAAATTCAATGAATCAAGATTAGGCATCTACAAACTGCTTTGTAGCAACTTTATGATGAGAACAAGAGCATATTTTGCAGTGATAAAAAGTGACAGACCAATTACCATGAGCCTTAACTGTTGTAGGTAAATTAGAGACAACAGATTCTGTTTGTTCTAAACTAATGACTGTTATCACCTTGTCTTTTATTATTTCATGTCTTCTGAAGTAGCATTCCTCAGTAGATTAACACCTCTCAACTTTCGTGGAGAACTATAATATAAAATATAACAGCAGTAACAGCAACTGTACTACAAATGCAGATCTAATACTAATACAAGATGTTAAATTCAGTGCTTATACAATGTTTCAGTATTTGAAAGAATCAGAGACTCACTCCATAGTATAACAAACTATGAGAACATCCACAGTATCACAAATTACTACAAAAAATATTTTATGGCTGATGTAATAATAAATTAAGCTTAGAATGCATTTTGTAGGTCACAAAGTCCAGTCTGTCAGTGAAAGATTTCTCACTACAAGAAACTGTGTATTTTTCCTACCTAATTTAAATTACTTAAGTACTTGAAAGATTTCCTTAACTTCTACAGAAACAGATCCAAAACACAGTGTTAAGTGAGGAAAAGAGCAATGAGAGTACATCTACCTCCTCCAGCTGCTCCAGCCAGGACAGCTCTTGTCTGGCCACTGGAGCCCAGGGTCGCTTCCCAGGCTGAGAGATTCAGCTACCACTTCCTTTTTACAGATTGAACTGTTAACAAAGCTGAGCATGTAACCCAGAGACAGACAGACACACACAGGGAGAGACAGGACACTGGCACAACTGATCACGCAGGCTGCCCTGGCAAAGGGCTGCCTTCAACAACATCACATAAAACATAGACAGCTGAGACACCTTTCTCTTCTCCAGATGACAGAAATGGAGGTTCACTAGTGAAGGCACAAACACTCAGAAAACTTTAGGTTCACAAGCACACACACACATTCACGTATCCTCCGAATACCTGGCATGGCCCTTCTGTCAATACAGCACTCCCTCACATGTATTCTCCAGTACCAACACAGCCTCTCTGTCTGTTCAACACCTCTGCTTGTATCCCAGGCCCTCTCACTGACTTCACTGATTGCCTACTTGCCAGCTAGTCCAGCTTGAAGTTTGCTGCAAATGTATACACTCACTCACTTGTCCCTCACACACACCACATTTGGAAGTCCCTCTGGGTGTACCAGCACAGACCGCCTGCCCATCTGATGCCATAGCCCAGATCTAAGACCCTTGCTACTTGCTGATTAGTCCAGCTTAAAGTTTACTACCAAATACACATGCAGACCCACACATACAGTAGGTTGGGAAAGATACAGACATTTGACCCCCAACCAGCAGGTGGCACCAGGCACACAGGTTATGAACTGTGACCCTGATCCAGCCACTAATTCAGAGCCCTGCACTCATCTCACTCATGCCAGCAGCCACAGTAGCTGGTCTGGGAACAAACGCCACTCCCATTCTAGCTGCTTCAGGCATTCAATGAATCTCAGACTTAATGGTAGTTTAGCTGGTATTTTCTTGAACCAGTCTTGCAATAGGATCCTGAGCTCTGCCTAAGTGACTTATTGAGTATTCGCCTTGTATTTTGAAATGGAATACAATGCTCCTTAAGTTTCCTGTAAAACAGAGAAAGGTATTTAGGAATCTCAAAATAGTGGTTTTTGAAACACTTAAAGGAAGATAAACTTCAGAGAGGCAAAAGAGCTTTGATTTCTGATGTCTAAATGTCTTTAGTTAAGATGAAGCAGAAAGAAAATAGATGAGTTCTTTAGTTTTGAGTTATAGAGTCACACTCCCTTGTGTGATTTGTCTCTGACTCAGTGAATCCTGAATTGTTCTCCAGGGCCTCAGTCCAAAAGGAAACTGGTAAAATGGGTAGGTATTTAATCAGAATCAAATCTGAATCAGATTTGTTTATATGCTTGTACACAAGACTTTATTCCAGGAAGTTAAAGATATAAACTGACACCTCCTTATGGTAAGAAGGGCATTAAAACCAACCCTGTCTCACCTCCTGGATATGTGTTGTATGTAACTAGAAGTGCAAGTATTAGGGTTTTCTGAAGGAGAGTGAGAGAGCATTTCTCTAATTATTCCAGTGCTTTTGTAGAAATGGGTGCCTGTTTGTTGTGTATTTAAGACTATAAAACATTGTATGAAGAAAATAATAATTTACAACATATGTAACCGTTACCTACACCTTCATCTAATGCCCTTGTTGGAGCAGAAATTCAGCTTTTGAAATAATGTAGCCCACAAATGCATCCGAACCTCTCCAAATAATATAATTATGTTAGCACTGGCAGAGAAATGTTGAATCAAGTTAGGTGAGTCCTATGATACAAGCTTGGACACTGTTCATAAAGGAATACTTGCCCTTAGAGCAAATTATTGATTGTGAGAGGGAAACACACCATATTTCAAGACAAACGAGCCACAGTGCTCATTTTACTGGGTATATACTCTGTTCGTACAGAACTTGTTCTTACGGTACCTTACAGGCTGCATGATGTGGTCTGTCATATTTATTACACACCTCAGCAACAAAAATGTTTGTTATTAAAGTAAACCATAAAACAGATATATGAAGCCTAGGGAGAGTGCAAGCACATTTTATGGTATTACTTTGAACATGTTCTCTGCAAAATAAATTAAGATGGAAAAGCATTTGAATACTGTTCATACGAAGTCTCTAAAACAACACCAGGAAAATGCATCATATTTTCATTTCAGTTGTAATATCTTCAGTGTAATTCTGTTAACCTTGTTGTATTTCAGAGTAACCAAATTAGAAGATAATTTACATACATAATTTGTTTACATTTGAATACTGGTCCTGCCACATTATATATTAATGAAATAGTAGGTTAAGGAGTAGCTTAAGATCTTTGCCTATTGCATACATTTATTTCAGAGCCAAATATTCACCTTATTAATTATGTGTGAGTATTAGAGCCACGAATGTAATTTGGTTTGAATTTCCACCCTGGTAGTCAGCAAACCTTGAGAAGGAAACCATGTTGGAGTGGAGACTATAAGCAAAGAGTCCAGACAATTCCAAATGCAAGTGGAGCTGTAAATGCGTCTAGTTAAAATGTCCACAGCTGTAATATGTTTTTGCTTATGTGATCTGTATCTCCTAGCTACATTCCTTAACTGAATATTTTTGAGTTTTACTTGCAAGTGATCAATTGAAGAAATAAATTTCTGTCCTTGACTTCAAAGTGAATGGGATTTAAAATCTGAATATAGGAAGGACCAGTAGCATAAAACATTGGCAACAGAAGTCTTGCCTTAACCTCTCTGGATCATTTCAGATCTTTACATTCTTGCTAATATTTTGTTGAGGAGTACATGGTATTCTACCACAAGACTTAATCACACTGTTTATGGAGCAAGATAAATCTCACTTTTTGTAGGATTTTCTGTGGCTATTTTTGGCAAATATTGGACTTAGATTGCATAATGAAACAATCAACAGGAGTAATCCCTAAATCCTTCTTTGACTCATTCCTTTTCATTGCAAAACATGCAGCTGAGTAAATAAAGACTCTGTTATTCACTCCCACATACAGCCCAACAGGGCTCTTCTTAATAGGTAACTATTTCTACTGAACGTCATTATTTATTGTAACTCACAATTTATTGAACCTTCAACCTTTTATCTATATATTTTACCACAGTGATTTCAATATAATTGTCTAAATTCTTAATAAAATGAAAATTCTTGAATATAGTAGAGGACAATTAACTGGAAGTACTCATAAATATCTTACTTGTAACAACTATAGTTTTAGATTTTTCAATAAATAATTTTAAATATATTTATGCTCCTAATTCCATATAATGCAAGTATAAGACGTGCCATTTTATAATAGGTCAGATGCCCTAGATATGCTGGAATACTCTTAATCACAATAGTAGCCGTAATTAACCAGACCTGTATTTCTTAGAAAATGGGCAGGAAATATCTTGGATGATACTGAAACCTTCTAGACCTTGCACAATGAAAGGCAATTTTAATCTGTAAATAATTTTTGACAGAGTCTCAGATTAATCATACCATGAAATTCATTGGGTTTGATATCATTCTATCCCCACTTTTAATTAATATTGTTTTCAGGGATTTCTGAGTAATGGGAAACCTTTTTAGTGCTTCAATCCTTTTTCTTCACAGATTTTTCCTTTTCAAATTAGCTGTTGTCTTAAGTAGTATAACTACACAGACTACATTTCTAGCTCCATGTTTTCTTGTCTCAAAATCATGTGTATCTCGCCTGCTTTCCAGAGGCACTATAATCCTGTTGCTTTTCTCTTGGGCAAAAATATGCAGGGGATACAGGAAAAAAAGTGACTAAGGCACATTTCTTCAGGTTATAGTAACTTCATGTGTGAGTAAACAATCCAAACAAGTTACTAAACTTTAATGAACTGCATGAACTGCAGTAGTCATCCATGAATGCTCCTGTCTTATCCTTCTTGTGAAGTAAAAGGTATTGGTTTAGGCTACCTTCATCGTGTTTCAACAGTTATTAAAGTTTTAAGTTAACATGTTTGTTATAGTTTATCAGGACAAAAAAAAACGTGTGGTCAATGGATTGAGCAGAATTCTATCTTTATATCTTGTGATGATGCTTTGCAAAAAAATAACTTTTATAAGCAGTAGTGAAACATTTCACTACTTCAGATGTCTACAGATTTGCTGTGACTGGGATGGTGTTGTACGTTTGGCAGCCATTCTAGTTTTTGTCTGCAACCTAAATTCAGGCTGCCAGAAATCTCTTCTGCCCTCAGGGCAGCAAATATTTAGGGTCCTCTTAGGAAGGATCTAAGGGCACCCGCCAGGTGCTCCAGACTATTCTCTTTTTTCCCTACTTGATGTCACTGAAAGGGCAAATAGAATAGCTGGAGGCTATGTTGGTGCCTATGGATTGGGTACATCCCAAATTCCCATTATCATTCAGGAATACCAGTAGAATTGCCCCAGAAGTCGCCTTTGGGGTGATTTAATAACAAATGAGGTAGATTGGCAGCTCTGCAGACCTTGAGGCTATCCTGAGGGCTGCTCTACATAATAACCTAATCTAGGACTCTGAATGTGATCACTGAAGCAACCTATGCTTTCAGAGCTGATGCTCTGGGCTCTTGGCAAAACACTATGTTCTTGCTAAACAGTACTTTCAAAGTCGTAAGAATTTGTACACTGAAAAGCCTGTTCAGATGTGAGCTACAATGGAGATGTGAACATGTTGGGTGTCAAGAGGGTAGCACTGATGTGTTTTCAAAGAGGAAAAAAATAACAAATCCAGGGACAGCTTTTGGGAGACCTTGCCACAGAGTGTAAGGCTGAGTAAGATGTTCTGATCCTGTTGCCCTATACTGGTGGTATGTATGCCTCGTATTGTTTTTGATTTTGATTGGCATTTTTCTTGCAATTCCTTACTTCTGTTAGAAAAATGATCTCCAGTTAATTCAAGTCCTAACTAGAAAAATTAATGTCTCAGTATTATTCTCACATATCTTTAAGGGAATATGTAAGTGAAGAAAAAACTGTATAGTTTTGCCCCAGTAAATATCACTGTGTAACAGAATTCATTTGTTGAATAGTGCTGGAGAGCAAGTTCATCAGCTTATTGATATCCTGCTGAAATAAACTGCAGTTACTGAAAGAGAAGACATTGTGTTATATACCTCAGCATTCAGCTAAAGGTGTCTACACATTTGCATCAATTTTAAATACCACCTCACAGGAGTTTAACCAGTTCTTGGTGTTTTAGATAAGCTCAGGCTTGGATAGTATTTTGTACAAAGTTCTCATTCTATTTTTCTCATTAGAATTTTCATGGCACAAAGTTGCTGCTGGAAAGTGAGAAGCAGTGATAATGATATCAAGGGGCATGTGAGCAATCAGAGACAATACCCTCACACTTTAAATTTAAAAAGTCACCTGGCAAATCAATTAAGTATGTTTTTTTGAATAACGTTTTCCACTAAGGAAGAGCCTTACTAGTATGTTAGGCTAAATCAGTTCCCGTATAGTCATCCTATTTAAACAAGACTTTTATTTAAAATTCTTGGCAGATATATAATATTTTAAATAGAACCTCCCTTTAAATTCTGTGTTAGGTTTTACGAAATTCATGAATAAAGAAATTAATTTCTTAGGACTTATAATGTCATATGGAACCATGAAACATAAATGAAGGAATGACTGTAAAGAATCATACCACAGCTTTTAAATGTCTGCCTTAATAGGAATGAAGATTATCATTTTCCTCATTTTGCAGTACCAGATCCATACAATATGTCATATAGCTTTATTCCATTTGCTACTATTAATATCTGACTTCTTTCAGTCTAAGTGCTAGACTCTGTGTGCTTATGAATTCGAATCTTTCTTACACATAAAGACAGATGAGTGTACATAAGAACTTACATAAATTTAATCAGACATGAAGTTTTCTCTTCCAATGCAGATTTATAGGATTTTCCATTAAACACTGGATCTTGCTTCTAGTTACACTGAAGATCTAAACCAAGTGAATTGTTGGTTTTATGCTTGTTTTGGTTGTTTGGTTTGTTTGGTTGTTTTTGTTTTTGTTTTGTTTGTTTGTTTCTGATTGCTTTTTTACTGTATACCCAGTTAAAAATTTTCATTTGACTTATATTTAGCCACTCAATTACCATGTGTATTACAATGTGTACCCATGAGAAAATGGACAAATTTACAGGACACACATAACCTGTACTTAGAATAGAAATTATGCCATGGGCAAAAGAAAGATTTTTAACTATCAATATGCATGCATTATTCTCATGCAGGCTCAGCTATGTTTCAGCACACATATATTGGATTTTTTGGTTTTAGCACCTGGAGAACATGATGTTCCTTCATTTTTTATCTAAAATTGTGTGAATAGGTCAAGTGCACTTCCAGCAATGCTTATATATGTGAAACTGTAACCCACAAAATTTGATATTCTTTTGTGCCGCTAGTATGTTCTGAAAATAAATGCATTTACTTCCAATTTGACATGTTTCAGTTGATATTTTACTCAAATCAAATATTCAGAGAGGGAATGTTTCCAAGTTTAAATGAATTTGTTTAAGATGTGTTCTCATGTCCTTTTGTTCATTTTTTATAGATATTCTGGCAGCTGAATACATTACTAGAAGTGTTTGTTAAAACAAAATAGTATTTTCTGCAAATATGAAAGAAAATACATGGAAGAGAATTTAAAAATGAATAATGGCAAATATATGTACTGTAATTCGTGTTCATTAAGTCAGAAAGAAAAACATATCAAATACAGGGTTTTTGTCTAACTAAAGCTGTCTGAAATTTGGCTAAAATATACCTTCGGTAAATAACCCATGTATAAAGGATAGATAGCATTATGTTTAGGTCACTGATTTGTTTGTTAAAACTTACAGGCTTAATGCCAAGTTTACTATACATTCTCATTTTAACCTTGGTAAAATCATCTGGTTTCAATATCTTTCTTCAGCATCAATAAATCACATGTCTTCTTCTTGCCTCACATTACCACAAAATAAAACAGACAAATACTTACCCTCTTATTTAACTAAAAGTAAAGTTTAAATGACTTTGGACAGAATCTTACTTTGCTGCTGTCATGGAAGAGTAATGTTTGACTGATAGCTCTTTAAGTTGGGTTGACTTTCACTGTTTGCTTTTGTAGCTTCTTGCAGTCTAGTGCCCTAAATTTGTGAGCATGGAGAAAATGGAAAATTATATGCTTATTGTGTGATAAAATGAAAACCTACACTGGTATTTTTTTTCCTGGGAAGTTGGAAAAGTTGACTTACCTTTGGGAAACTGAACCACAATGTTACGTATTAACACTGTGATAACACATGGAGCAGATTACTCCTGCTTCTCACACAGGTAATCCTGATTTCCAATGAGAGATTCATTCCAACAAAATTGATATGTTTCCAGTAGAAGAGCTGGATATCTCATGGTGTGTGATTTCAAATATCAACAACATTCAAAGAGGATTAAAATCTTTGAGGAGATCATAGAAAGAAATATGTTGTCAGTTAGGTCTTATGTTTAAAAGTAATTAGTAAAACCTTCTCCTCAAGAAGAAAAAATCATTCAGTATCCTACAGAAAAATAAGCCCATATTTCTTTTTCCTAGGGGTATTTAATTCAGTTTAAGAACAGACTTACCTTTATAGTGCCACAATACCTAGAAAATTCCAATGTTATCAACTATTAAGTTGATGTTGCCCATAAGACCAGCCTTTAAACTGAAGGAAATGCCATGGTTTTAAGTTCAGATAAAACAGACAATTGTCTCTTTCTGTCTGCAATAAAGCTAGTATAAATTAACATATTTCCAACAGATTAACGTGTTTCACTTTTGAACATCTTTGACTCATGATGTCAAGATCTTTCTTCAAAAGACCGATATCTGTCTTTTTCTAACAACGTGAAAATCAATACGAGAAACAGATGGACAAGAAGAGGTGAAAGAACAGTTATATTTTTGAATTATCTTTAAACTATCAATGTTGTAAGTTCAGACAAAGATGGTGAGTGGGCAGAAGGGACTCACACGGGCATTTTGGTCTGGCTTGACAGGAAATGAAATACCTTTTTATCTACTCATCTATCATGAATTCACTTTTATCTCATGGCATGTCCTTAGTAAATGGCAACATTTGCAAACAGTTGAATTAAAATCACTGTGTTCTGGGTAATCGTGCAATCACAGAATCACAGAATCGTCTGAGTTGGAAGGGACATTTAAAGGCCATCTAGTCCAACTCCCCTGCAGTGAACAGGGACACCTACAGCTGGATCAGGTTGCTCAGAGCCCTGTCCAGCCTGACCTTGAAGGTCTCCAGGGACGGGGCATCCACCACCTCTCTGGGCAACCTGTTCCAGTGCTTCACCACCCTTAGTGTAAAAAACTTTTTCCTTATATCCAGGAGAAATCTCACCTCTCTCAATTTGAAACCATTTCCCCTAGTCCTATCACAACTGGCCCTGCTAAAGAGTCTGTCCCCTTCCTTCTTGTAGCCCCTCTTTAGATACTGAAGGGCTGCTATCAGGTCTCCCCGGAGCCTTCTCTTCTCCAGGCTGAACAGCCCCAACTCTCTCAGCCTGTCCTCACAGGGGAGGTGTTCCATCCCATGGATAATTTTTGTGGCCCTCCTCTGGATGTGCTCCATCGGGTCCATGCCTCTCCTGCATTGAGGACTCCACACAGCTTTACAGACAGTAGTCTGACTAAGGGAATATAATGGAAATTAAAGCATGAGTGACATCAAACTAAAAATCCAAGGAGACACAGATATGGAATTAACAGATCAAACTATTTTAGCATTCAGTTGTTTATAAAAGACTTGGAACGTTTTCCATGGGTGGGGACTGGAAGGAAAAGGAAAAGAAAAGAGGAGAAGGAGAAGGACTATGGAAAAAATAGAACTGTGGGTTGTTGGATAAAAAGTTGATATTACAGATTGCTATATATATGCTATAATGCATATATTGTCAATCTTTTGGCTATCTAGTCTTCCTAGAATTTGTTATAGACATGCTCAGTAACACTACAGACATGCCAACTGTCACATATTACATATAGGACTCATAACGGTGGTTCATGATGCACACTGACTTTCATAACAAAGGATATACCTTGTAAATTAATGCGGTCCTATACCTTCTCTCCTGCTGGTAACTTGACTCTGTTGGTAGTAAGTCACCTGGCTTGTATGAGTTGACAGCAGTCATAGGGGTGGGCATCTACCAGAGTACAACAACTGCCTAGATCCCAAAAGGTGCACTTATTGGCAGACATCTCAATATTTTTCTGTATGATATTTTTATACAGTTCTAGTATGAATTTCCTATTAAGCTCATTTTTCCATATTTTGTTACGATAAACAGCGAGCTTTTCCCCTGTATAGCACATTTCTTCTCTATTAAGTCTCTATATACATACCTCAGGTAGTTTTTCCAAGTGGATTGTTTCTGTGAAGATACATAAGTAGGGACTGATAGGCTGTTGCTTTGGACAATGACACAAAATGGCAACAAACAGCAATTTGGGGTGCTACAAAAACATGGATGAATATAATATAGAAGGTAGTTTTTTAACTTTCAGCCTAGAGGAAGGTATATGGAAAACAAACTACAAAAAATCTAAGCAGATTTCTTACATCCATAAACATTTTTTTTTTTTTGAATATAATATTAGTGTAACATTTTTCTTCCCTCACTCCTTCTCCCCTTATTCTGTTCTCATAACTTGCAGTGAGTTTAAAACTAGTCTATCTTTGAAGTCAGAGAAAGTGTCATTGCATTTGATCTACAAAGCATCCTGCATGCTTCAGAATACTGTATAAATAACATGGAGGTCTAATTCAGTGCTCATTCTCGCAAGAGGTGTCAGAAGGAAGAGCAGATGATTTTAAAGTTATTTTTATGCTGCTCAGATTTTGCTTTGACTTAGACCAGATGTCGTGTGTTAACTATTTCTTTTCTAATAAGTTGAAAGTCTGCAAGTTTGAAATTTTACAATAAATCTGCTTGTTATACTCCACATGAAGAAGTGCTATGGAAAGACCTGAGCAAGTATAGCATAGATTATGCGCTAAGTGAATCTTCTGCTAGGATGCTAAAACATCTGTACCCTGCTGGAATGATTTAGATGTGAAAGACTACAAGAGGCCACCTAGTTCTTCAAAGACCCAGAAGGGCAGCTGGCCCTGTTTACAAAGACAAATAGGTACCAGAGACAGGAAACCACATGAGGGCCTGTTTTCCAGCTGGCAGATTTAAAAGGCTTGCAGCTCAGAAACAGGATTCATGCAGCGAGTAGCTTATTAGCTAGAGGATGTTTCTCTTCTAAGGAGAACTGAAGGGACGAGCTGTTTGATTTGAAGAATGCTAGGAAGTGTTCTATTTTTCTCTTCTCTAGAGTGGATGGGATTGCTCTCCCAGTCTGATGGTTAATGAAAGTTATGTGTGAATTCTGTAGCTAAATGGGTCTGGTAGTCATATCAGGTTTTGACCTATGAAAAAATATTGCAATACAAAGTTTTGAATTGATATATTTAACTCAAAGGAGATTAGCCAGAGAGGACAGTTTTCTTGGTTTGCTACTCTGGCTGAGTTATCTTTACAGTCGACAGAGAAACAAATCCTCTTCCAGGCAGGGCTCTGAATATCAGACTGATGTGGCTAACCCCTCAAGGACTTTCTTTCTAAAGGAGGCCATTAGATGACTTGTCACCCTCAGCAGAAGTATGTCCTTTTGGATACATTTCTCTCTGTAGGCTGCTCTAACAGATGTAATGTTACATATTATATTAACATTAAAAGGCTTATTGAAGCAAAATTCAGTGTGCTAAGCTTAACACTTCCAAACTGCAGTCTGTAAAACTCATAGATTATCTTCAATTCTGTTTAATGCAAAAGAGAATTTAGACAAATCGATAGTACAAAGTGTAGGATTATGAATATAGGCAAGGCAAGAAGGGATATCTGCAGTCTATTTTAATATTCCATATAATCAACACTAGAACTGAATTTTTTATGTTTTATTTTTTTAGGAAAAATTGTACTAAAAGCAATGGTTTTACTGCAGTATGCCAGTGATAATAGAAAATACTAAAGCACTTCTGTTTTACAGGAAATATATTTTGTTAAATGAATTGTTTTTTCCTGTATTAAGTTGTTAAATCTGAAAATGAAAGACGGGGTATGTTTCTTTCAGCTTGCAAATAACTGTTATGGCCTTTTTTGTAGAAAACATTTCAAATGAGAAAATACATTATCCTCTCTTTTGTTTTATGTGGCAACCTGAATAAATCTGTTACTTTCCTTAGTAAAAAGATCCAACAAGACTTATACTAGAAATAGGGCTATTTGCTGTGCTGAATTGAATTTGTAGCTCATTACTCTACTGTGTTTCCTCCAACAGAAGACAACACTTAAAGGTTATAAGAAGTACAAAGAAAATAAAAGGACTTAACGGTCCATGGAAATCAGCAACAGATTCTACATTATTTTATTCAGTTTAACATCATTTCTTAATTTAGAACTCTTGTCATTTTGTCATCTATGAATCTCGAAGCCAGCTGCTATGATATTCGTCTCTCTCATCACTCACCCTTAAAAGTCAATTCATCGCAGTTGCAACTTCTTACATTTCTGTATTTGTATAATTGGTTTAAGTGAAATAAATTGGTCCAAACAACCAAGAATTTATGGTACAGACCTCTATACATAGTCCACTCTACTAAACTTCTCAATCAGAGAACTGTATGTGAATATATGAACATCACTATTTCCACCCATTTGTGATGGTGTGCTCACCCCTGCCTCCAGCCTCCTCCATTTCCTCTAGCTCTGCCACAGCAGACCCTGCTAAACAGTCTGTCCCCTTCTTTCTTGTAGCCCCCCTTTAGATAGTGAAAGGCTGCTATCAGGTCTCCCCAGAGCCTTCTCTTCTCCAGACTGAACAGCCCCAACTCTCTCAGTCTTTTGGGGAAGGAATTCTGGGGAAGATACCATTGCAGACAAGTTGGGAGGACACCGCTGGCTACTGGGATCAGTCGATAGGTTGAGTCTCCCTTTCCCTCTATAGGCAGAGTAAGATTTGCACACTCGTCTGTAACGAGTGCTTTCCTAGGAAACTTAGAAATTTCAGAAGAGTTATTTCATATTTTAATGCTTTTTGTTGTTGCCTGTATTATTCACATTTTTGGTATTCACACATACTCTGCAGACGGTGTATTTATCACTGGCAATTCAAAAGAATCTGTACTCTGTTCCTCCAATAAAAAACACTCTTCTATAAGATAGTGGTAAGAGTTCCGATTAAGTGGGGCTAAACAGGTGGTCGATGTGACTGGACCTATACAACCGAATTGGACTGAACAGTGTTTTACAGCCAAAGTGGTCTAAACAGGTGGTCAGGTGAGTACTTTTGGATGTGACAGGATGCAACACCATTTCAATAGGAATTTGCCAGGAACATTAGTTCTGATGTGAAGTTATGTCATTAGAATTGTCTTCAACTATTTGAACCAAAGATTTAACAGAGAAAATACTGTCTGAGAGCCATTTTGCTCTGACTGAACTGTTATCTCCTCTTATACTGTCTGACAGACAGGAAAACCCTTTTGTTCCTCAGATTTCCGTTGGCAATATGCCTTTTGATTTTCTTCTTTTGTAGTCACATATATCTGCTGCTTCCTATTGGTGTAGAAGTAAATTATCTCACATCTCTTTCTCATTCTCTCTGGAAATGATTCTGTCTTTAGATCTTTCTTCTCTATGATCTGATTGCTTATTGTCTCCATTAACTCTTTTCTCCACTAGGCTTTTTTTTTTTTTTTTTTAATTTTCTTTTAGTCTTATCACTTCAGACAAGGAAATATGCTCTTGAACTGTTAGTTTTGTGGTAGCTATCTCATCTTTGTCCACCATTCATGGTCAATATCTAGGTCCAAAAGTTCCTACGCTCTATATCCTGAAGTCTTACATCCTGTATATCTTTAAATGTCAACGAGTTCCACAATCTTTTTTAACTTCACCTTTACATCCTAAATCTTTACTTTGCTAAGCTTTGCTAGATTATGCTAAAAATACAAGAAGCTTATATGTTGTCTCTGAATAGGTACTTTCATATCATGCTGATTCTTTCCATCAGTTTCTCTCTGTTGCCTTTTTCCTCCTTAGGTCACTACCAGCATTGTCTGTGGACATCACCACCTTCCTTTTGTAACAGATATCTTTGAAGATGAAAGATACCAGTTTGAGAAACTACCCTCTGACACGCTAACTTAAGTAATCTTTTCACCACTTCACATATCTGTATAACTGCAGTGCTGTACTGACACAGAAATTTTCTTCCTGACTGAGCTTGTGGTCATTTGATGGTCCAAACTCTGAGTCCGAAATCTTTTTATCTGAAAAAAAAAAAAAAAAAAAAAAAGTTTATATCCATATTATTCATCAAGATTACTCATAACTTTATCCAGATGTATATCCAAACTTCCTCAAGAGAGTTGGTTAGGGAATAAGGAAGCATGTTGAGACTGAATTTGGAAATGAAAGGCATTCAACAGTTTGTTTACTCTTTGGGTTGAAATATTTATGAAATTTCAAAGTAACTTTTTAAAAAAATTGCTTTTAATCACTATTCAGCACCTAAAGAGTTCTTATCCAGTAATTTTTATATCTAATTTTGATATCTAACTTGAGAGTAATGGGGCACAGTAGTTGAAAGAGCTTTCACACACCATCCTTCAGGACTGCATTTTTATTTTTCTGTGTATCCTTAGTTAAAAACAAACAAAAAACGAGAAAACTTAGGTTAAATATATTAACAGAGGTTAATTTAACTTCAGCGCTTTAACCATAATTTTTCTTTTGTTTCTCCTTCAAATATTGCAGGTCTCTCTCAAAATACATAAAAGAGTCCACCAATCATTTTTTATCCATAATGTCAATACATAGTCTGGTGGTGGAAAAGCTGACATTCTCCAATGTCTTGTCTAAAACTTTAGGCAGGGCTGATTAATGAGTAAGTTTTTACAGCAATGTTGTGTTTGATCCCCAGCAGGCAGCTTAGCACCACACAGCTATTTGCTTACTTCCCCTACTGTGGGATGGGGGAGAAAATCAGAAAGGTAAAAGTGAGAAAACTCGTGGGCTGAGACAAAGACAGTTTACTAGATAAAGCAAAACCTGTATGTGAAGGCATAGCAAAGCAAGAAATCATGGCAACATAGAATCATTAAGGTTGGAAAAGACCTCTAAGATCATCTAGTCCAACAGTCAACTCGACACTACTATGCCCTCTAAACCATGTCCCTAAGTGCCATATCTACACGTTTCTTCAACACCTCTGGGGATGGAGATTCTACCACCTCCCTGGGCAGCCTGTTCCAATACCTGACCATTCTCTCAGAGAAGAAGCTTTTCCTAACATCCAACCTGAGCCTGCCCCGGTGCAGCTTGAGGCCATTACCTCTCATCTTATCACTAGTTACCTGGGAGAAGAGACCAGCCCCTGCCTTGCTACAACCTCTTTTCAGGTAGTTGCAGAGAGCAATTAGGCCTGCTCTGAGCCTCCTCTTTGCCAGACTGAACAGCCCCAGTTCCCCCAGTCATTCCTCTTAACACTTGTGCTCCCGGCCTTTCACCAGCTTCGTTGCCCTTCTTTGGCCACACTCCAGGGCTTCGATGTCCTTCTTGTAGTGAAGGGCCCAAAACTGAACACAGCACTTCAGGTGCGGCCTCACCAGTGCCGAGCACAGGGGGATGATCACCTCCCTGTTCCTGCTGGCTACACTATTTCTGATACACTCCAGGATGCTGTTGCCTTCTTGGCCACCTGGGCACACTGCTGACTCATGTTCAGACGGCTGTTGACTAACATCCCCAGGTCCTTTTCGTCCACACAGCTTTCCAGCCACTCTACCCCAAGCATTCTTGGGATTGTTGTGACAAATTCATTTGCTATTTTCCATTGGCAGGCAGATGTTCAGCCATTTACAGGAAAGCAGGCTTCATCATATGTAACGGTTTCTTGGGAAGACAAATGCCATCACTCCAAATATCTCCCCTACTTGTCTTAGCGTAAGCACTGCTCAGCAGTAACTAAAACATCCATGTGTTATCAAAACTATTTTCATCCTTAAATTTAGTAGAATTTAGTAGAATTTAGTCTTAGGTTGGAAGGGACCTTAAAGATCATCTAGTTCCAAAATCCTTGCCATGGGCAGGGTTAACACCAATGAAACCATTGTACACGTGTACATGTACACTTGTATCTACATATATATACCAAAGAGGCATCTCTTCCTCTGCGGCAGGTTTTGGTTAGCTAAATTTATTAGAGTTTAAGTAATGCTTGAGATTCATTAAAAAACGAATTCCCTTAACTTAAAACATAAAAGAGGGACAAAGTAAAATCACAGAGAACACTACACTTGCTGAGGATATCTGTACATCAGCTTTCTATATTCTTATTATCGTATTTTTCCTCCTTCAAGAAAGTATGTCTGAGATGTCGTCCTTTTCAAACAAGAGGAATAGACTAATTAGGTGATAAAACCAGCTATGTACAAAGGGTCAGATCACAAACCTGCCAAAATCAAAGAATACCTCTCCATTGATCTTCCACTTGCTGAAGTGTTACCAGGTGCCCACAGTGCAGAAAGTCAGATAGGAGAATAAGAAGAGAGAACATTTTATATTTTTTCGCTACTTAAGTGCAACACATAACAATTACTGGAATAAAGGTTTTCCTGCAGGGAGGAAGTTTGTGCTTAAGTTGTCAGGGGCACTTTAATCTCAGCTACTCCTCTCTCCAGTTATTTTAGTTCTACGGATATTAATGAAATCTGATTTTAAATGTCATGCATTAAAAAAAAAAAAAAAAAGAAAGAAAGAAAGAAAGAAAGTAGTTCTGAGAGAAGAACATTTTCAATAGGAATGTAGTTATAAGATGTTATACTTTGGAAAAACACTCAGACATATTAGAACCTAAACATGAATTAGTTCAGGTAAATTCTGTTTCTGAAAAACTAATTTGGAACCAAGTATCCTGTACATTACTAACACAACAAATTCAGGTATTAACAGTGAAACAGGACTACTTCATTTTGTAATTAATTAGTTTTTACCTTTTAATTCCTTCTTACTGTGATGCAAAGTAAACAGAAACAGAACTCAAACAGATTTTATATACACAACTATATTTGTCATTTGCTATAATACCTGTGCAGACCTGTTTATTTCAGAAGCATTGTACAAGGCTGTAATTCACCTCAGTGTTTCATTCATACTCTCTCTACCCGTCATTGTATGTCCTGCCTGCTAATTAGAAATAAGCTAAAAACGTTGGGAAATGAAGTCTTTTTTGGCAATTAGAAGACCTTGTTATCATTAAACATGCTTATCAGAATCAGTAAGAAGTTTTCAGTAAGATGTGTAGTTGGAAATGATTATTTCACACCAGAAGAATACATTAAGTGCATTAAAAATATTGTTTCAGACAGTTCTTTACCAATGACATTGAATTCACATGAAGAGATTCCTCCTGCCTTTTGGCATGAAAAACTGCAGTAGTTTTACCTCCCATCTACCTCCTCTCTTATCTCCTTTGCAATTAGAATGATCTTGGGATGTTTGTTCTGCAGTATGAGAATCTGTTAGCTCATGACGTAGAGAAAGAGCACAGATACCACATTAAAGATACAAATTTTGACATTTGAGAGAGACAAAGTAGTCTCTGACAGCATGCCAAAGATTAGTGTATACCAGTGTTGGTAGTCATTTGGCTGCTTAAATTGAGTTGTTGAAATGAGTTGTTAAATCTTCAAACCTTCTAATTAAAAAAAAAAAAAAAATCCTCAAATTAGTTCAAATTATGAGAAATAACAGAGCTTTGTACTAAGATCCAGCATGCTACTTTTCACAATGTTTAAGGCTTTTGTTTGTCTGTTGAACTTATCTGTCAGCATGTATTTTCTATCACTTTCATTGTTCTGTTAAAAATTTGTTCAGGTACAAATTAAGAGCAGATTCATAACAGCACAGAGCAAAGGTGAGGATAAAAAAGCATAGCATAACATCAATTTAAATGTCTTTACTACAACCAGGTGGTTTAGTACATGTAGTACTACATGTACTGAAAACAGAGCTTTAGGGCATGGAATAGAGCAAAGTACTGTATTTCTACTTTATAGGCATGCTGTCATGCAAAAAAAGATTTTAAGAATTCTTGTCTTTGTATCTGCTTCAGCTGGAAAGGCTCATCTAAATTTCATTAACTATCCTAGACAAAGTCATCCCCAAAAGTCAAAGCTCCAACTTTCTGCCTGATTTAGAGCTAAAAAACCACCCATATTTTCACATGGTATTTGCTTAACATTTTTTAAATGTTCTTTCTTCCACTGAGAGAGAAGGTCAGAACTGAAATGTTGAGATCGGTTTGTTAAAGCTTTCATGAAGGAAACCTTGGTCTTATGCAAGGTCAGAATCAGAATTCTTTTTGTAAAATCCTAGCAAAACTAGGCAAAACCATAGATTTAGAAAGGAGATCTATAAATAGCTTTGTTGTTGAGGTACAACAAAACTGGAGTCCTGCCTGATTTGTACAATGAACTCATTGACCTAATATTAACGTTATAAA
>VXAV01008347.1:159738-178292 GCA_013399715.1 Alectura lathami | reverse complement strand
AAGCTTATTCTTTTGTTTGTAATGAATGAGTAGCTTGTCCTCCATCAACTCCCTGTACAATACTCAGAGGAATGTACAGTCTGAGAAACAAGATTGTAATTTGGGTTGTGCTTGCAAACCAGACAATTGCAGTATAAATATCAATCTTGTTTTTTATTCTGCAATCTCAGTAGAAGTTAATTTAATATTATTAAATAAGTGGAAAATAAGTTACGCACAAATATCCTATGTTATTTTGAAATGTGCTGTGCAAGCACAGATGCAGACATAATTCCTGAACTTGAGAACTAGTTTCACTGAGAGATGACTTTTTTCCTATAACTCCATTATAGAAAAATAAAGGTTATTCCATCAATTGACAGTACATTTTCTGTGAAATACTGATTTGTCTTTTTGTTACTTCATATGCCAGATATTTTTGTATGTTTTGGTCAGCAGAAAATGAAAACGCATTTTCTTTGTACAAAAGAGGTTTCTTAACACCATACTTATTCTCAGCTGCTCTCTCTGGATCTTCTGAACACCCTGAATGAATAAATTCAGTATGTGCACAGAATTTGGATAAGAAATCATAAAGTGAAGTTCAGACTAGAAATTTTCTGGCAAAACACAAAATTTCAGATAATACCCACTAACTCTGAAATTGTTTAAATTAGTGAGCTTGGCATAGACCTGAAGGAACTAGTCCAGACTCTTTGCTCAACCTAAGGAATCTGTAAGCTGCAGTGAAGCCTCAGGCCATGAGTAAACCAGCTTGATAAAGGAAAGCGAAGAATTATCCAGAACAAGGAGAGTGGGACCAGGAATCCTGTGAGTTGTCAGCCCATGGGCTTGTTAGATTCTGCAGACATCAGTGGCATTCTGAAATTTACAACGATATAAAAACAGTTTGGTTTACAATCAACAATTGGAGGACATCATTTTTTAAATCTATTTTTTCTTATTTCAATATTATCTACACATCTACTTAGAAGTAAAGTTTTAACTTATACTAGAAATGTTTTAACACCTAGAAATACTAACAAAGAATTACTTCCCATTATACTGTTCTGCACACAGTGCACAGCTCACACTCTTCATAACAGATGTGTAGTTGTCAGGACAAAACAATTACACTCAGTCTAACAGACAGTTCCATGGAGTTGAACTGAACAAACAGGTTTACACACAAGTCAAATACCAACTGTCCACTGCTCTTATTGCATTATCATGTGCAACAGCATGTGCAAGAGACTGTTTCTTATACTTCTTGAGATATAGCATGACTGCACTGAATCTGTATCTGTGGATAATAATTACTAGCAAATATACTTGCAGAATTGTTGAGAACAGACAAGAATTTACAAGATGAGTGTATTCAATACAAATGTATTTTGAATCTGCAAGTTGCTTCACATCAACTTCTATCAAATATTTCTTGTTATACAATGGTTACAAAAGCAGCTGCCATACATAAGGTATGACGTGTGATTTTATTTAGGGAATATAGAATTATTACAAACATATCTGAAAAGCTGAACAGGTAATTTACATTGTCTTTTCCCACTTAGTGACTAATAATTCTAATAAAGAACAAAACCATGTCAAAGAATAGAAATCATGTTCCTCCCATGAAAATTATTCTAATTGGTGAAATTTTGACATCTGTTCCCTGATAGCCAACCTTACTTCTAGATTTTGAACAGGATTCTCTTTTTCATTGTCCTGTTTTTTACAATTTCTTATTCAGTCAGGAATTCAAAATAAGAGGAAATACGACATAAAGATTAAAAAGTAAATGGAAATAACTTTTTACTAGTGACGAGTATGTAATGAAATCTGACATCCAGTCTTTCAACTAAATTTTGTAGTTTTATTCATGTTGTTGTTTGTGTAAGACTAATAGCTTGTAGGATGTGATACAGGTGCACTAGTGAGACTATCCTGCAATACTCTATTTCCTCAAAACTACTCATTCAACAGCATGCATGGTTCTTATGAAAACATTACTAAAAGCTGATACCCAGGCAGTAAAAACTGTTGAGATCAAGTGAAAAGAAGTAGGCCATGCTAACGAGTCATCTGTCCACCATCAGAGTTTTTCATTCACTGTCAGTTCTGCTCAGTACAGAAGCAAACACAGAGGTCAACAGGAACATGTGAGAGAAACTCATGTTTGAGTTTGAAGTGCTTCCAAGGAAAGCACTGGAGTGCTCTCTGACTTGAAGACACCAATTTCTGATCTAAGAAGACTTCTATCCATGCTGTTCTCAGTTGCTTAGTTTTTCCTGCATGCTATATTAAAAAAATAGATATCTACTGTACATTGTGCATTCCCATTCAGATGACGGTCACCTAGAGTTAGGTGTTAAAATACTGAATTTTAATAAGCGCAAGTTCTGTAGTGGAGAAGATCACAAACAATTATTGACATTTTAATATCAAACTGAGACTACCAGCTTAGGACCCAACTCACCTCATGCATGAAATAATCTTCAAGATACATAGTGCAATAAAACTCTAGAAATTTTGGTATGTTTCCATTATTTGCGGGAGTTTTGGCCTTTTGGTAACTTAGGAACTTCATATCAAGAGAAAAATAGGGGTTCTTGTGGTGGTTTCACACTGACGGCTAGCTAGATTCTACCGCCCTGCTCATTCCCCCCCCTCAAGAACATGGAGAGAAAAGGGTTGAGATAAGGACAGAGTGATCGCTTACCAGTTGCCATCATGGGCAAAACAGAATCAGCATGGAAAGATTAGTATAATCTATCACATTTTACTAACAGACTAGAGCAGTGAGGACTAAAAGTCAACTACAAACATCTTCCTCTCCATCCACCCTCTTGCCCCTAGGTGGCACAGGGCAATGGGAGCTGTGGTCAGTCTCTGCTTTGTCTCTGCTGCTCCTCCATGGCCACTCTGTGCCCCTGCTCCACATGGGGTCCCTCCCATGGGTGCTGTCCTTCATGAACCGATCCCATGTGGGCTTCCCACAGGCTGCAGCTCTCCCAGCCCTGCCCCAGCACAGCTCCACACCACAGGGCCCACCCTTCAGGAGCTGCTCCAGCACGGGGCCCCACGGACAGCAGCTGCCCCAGGCTCCTGCCCCACCGCGGGCTCCTCTCCACAGCTGCAGCTCCAGCCCGGGGCCTGCTCCTGCGGGGCTCTCCGTGGGCTGCGGCCTCCTCCAGGCCACATCCCCCTGCTGCACCGTGGGTGCCTCCATGGCTGCACGTGGAGATCTGCTCCGTGTGGTGCCCATGGGCTGCAGGGGGACAGCCTGCTCCACCGTGGGCCTCTCCTGGGCTGCAAGGAGCTTCTGTTCCATGCCTGGAGCACCTCCTGCCCTGCTTCTGCACTGATCTCAGTGCCTGCAGGGCTGCTTCTCTCCTGCGTCTCACCCCTCTCTCACAGCTGCTGTTGCCCGGTGTTTTTCCCTTCCTTAACTCTGTTTTCACAGAGTCGCACCCATCACCCCTCATGGCTCAGCTCAGGGCCCTTCTGGAGCAGCTGGAGCTGGCTCTGATCTGACATGGGGCAGCTGTTGAGCTGTGCTCACAGAGGCCACCCCTGCAGCCTCCCTGCTACCAAAACCCTGCCATGTAAGCCCAATACACTCTCCAATAGTACGCAGTAGTTGTCCAGTGCAGGAGATCAAAACAGCAAGGCATTCATAGAAAGGTAGAAAGGCAGCAAAAGCAGTTTATTGCGCAGTTGTTTCGATTATATATCCTCCCGAAGTGACCACGCGGTCTACAAAGATTATGTGTTCAGCTACAATTGAGTGCTTTAAAAAGTACGCCCCCTAGCTACCACATTTGGTGGGTGCCTAACTGACCAACCCCGTTATTCTTCAGTAAGTCTGTTCCAGCATCTTGCAGTTGTTTTCCAAGATATGATTTCCTTATCTTGTTGTGCAGGAATGTTCTTGAGAAAGCTGGACTGTTCACAAGCTTGGGTTGTTCACATGCCCGTTGCTCTGTAAGAAATGCTCTGCAACAGTCAAGTGTGTAGCTGGCAGATATAAGCAGTTAATATGCAGCTGGGCTCCTAGTATGTATAGATCTGATTTTTCCTTAGGGATATTGTCTTAAATTGTTGCTGGAGGAGGTTTCCTAAATTCTGTAATAAACAAGCAAAAACTTAAGTAAGCTTCAAAAATAAAGAGCTTTCTTGTTGCTGAATCAAATCAATTACAATTGTTACAATTTTCGTTGTACAGGTCTGAAGTTCCATTGACTTTTCTTATGCTTGAAATCAAAAACATTTTAAGAACTAACATATAGTAATTATTTTGTTTCCATATGAACTTAAACAAACTATTTTTTGCATTATCTTTTTGTAATTATCAGAGCTGTTTAACTGGTTTAACTTCAAATAAGTAGACCAAAATATCACTACATAAAAAATCATGTAATATTAATAGTTGTATGCATAATTACATTTCAAATAACAACACAATTAGAAAAATCTTGAGTCTTAATTTAAATACACTTGCTTTTACTGAATGTTGTGTTTTCCTCCAAGTTAAAAGTTTTTAAAATTTACCCCAAATTACTTTCTAAATGATGACATTACTGTTTTCCCCCACCTCCATTTCTGTCAAAAATTCATTTTATTAAATCTAATTTTTTGCCTAACACTATAAAGAAAAAGTAGTGCAAGAAGCTTTTGCTTCTTTTTTTATTGTATTTGCTACCTACATGCCACTATCTACATATGAATCTTCCCATTTGTTGGTGAGTATTCTGATAATTCAGCAGACTGAATTCTGTGCAGTTTATTGCTTTATTCATGAGAAGCCTACAAATTAATTTGTTGTTCCAGTCACTGTTATAATAGATCATTTACTGTGATTGATGATTACTTTATTTTTTGGCTACAAAGTAAATCAGCCAACTTACAGAACTTAATATTGCATTGTGGATTTTATAGTAAAAATGAAGGTTCAATTTCATTTAAATATAAACTGAACTGACAGGAATGATTTCCTGGTCTCCCTTTCTAACTTAAAATATCTTTCCAGTTAGGATTTTTTTTTAACTCTTCTGTCAGCTTGTACTTTACCTGAAGCCAGTTGATCCCGTCAGATTTAATATTTTTATTTCAGCAACATTTGTTTGCTTTTTACAAGATGTCATTGTAATATCTCCCACTGTAATGTTACTCAAGATGTTGTAGTATAGGGCATACACCTCTTACTAAAGATTAGAATTTAAAAAATGAAATTATCTGGAAAGAAATGGAGATATAACATGGACTATACTTCCCATTTGTCATCTCCTTTGATTCTACTGCATAGGTTAATTGACAAGGTTCAGAGATGATCTCTGTGTTGCAGCCTAGACCGTGTCCTCATGTGTTAGAGCATAGTGGACCATCTTTTGTAATATACTCTGTTTGTATAGAAAAATTATCTGCCTCGTTTATGGCAGCAAATTCGATACCATGTTATTTCTTATGCCACAGTTTGACTTGAAGTGGGATGTTGCTCTTTTGCTTTAATAAATGTCATTGAAACCTGTAAAGAAGAAACTAAGTTATATCTTTGGACACAGAATGGGAATAAACATACAGCCTTCATCAGTTGTAGGAGTTGGACATCTTAACTGGGATATTACAGAACCCAAATTACCGCATGATATTCTAAGTTCCTATTTCTTTACTGTCTGCTATATAGTCCCAGCTGTGCGATAGACTTGCATTATATTTCTAAGTTGAACTCTTACACCAATAAAGCAGGTATGTCTTTTCTGAGTGAACCTGAGGACATCCAAGTATACCATTTCATAAACAACATTCTCCTTAATGTTAATTTGTGTTCAGAGAGAATCTGATTTAAACGAATGAAAGATATACGTGTACGAACATACATGTTTTTGCATCTAAGCTTATGCATGTTGGTGGGAGTATGAAGATGCAATAATAAGTTTCTGAGATACTGAGTGGGAGTGGAAAAGGAAAAATTATTAGTGAAATTTTGTCCCCTTTGCCCTCCCACTCAAATCTGTATTTCTATATCATCTATAGCTTCATGTTAGGAAATATATCTCTGTTCCTACTATAGATTTTAAAGGGTTCTTCTAAACGGAGAGTGCTAAACTGACTGAAGTTCTGAAGAATTACAATTTAAAAAACAATTCTCTCCGATAACTGCTTTTCTTCCTGCTTTGAGAAATGGTTCAAATTTCGGTTTAGACCAGAAAAAATACCTTGTGAAGTTGTATTTCCATGTAAATTTTAATTTATGCTATTTGCAAATAAGCCTTAATTTACCTGAACAGAAGATTTATACTGAAAAACATTACTTCCAACACCTAGCACTAAGATGGGCTGGGGTTAAAACAGTACTTTGGGATGATTATTTGAGAAGAATGGTCATTACAAAAACATTCTATAACCTTTCCAGGTTTCGTGCCCCAAGCACTACCCATTCAAAACCCTTTATACATTTTGCCTAACACTAGTGTCCACAAAGAGTCTGGCAAATAGAGGAAAATCTTTTTGAGAAATACTTTCACAACAAATCAAACAGTCGATCGGATACTGCATTTTGTAGGTCAGCAGTGAACTGCAATTCAGAAGTTTCTGGGCTGAAATGCAGTCCAGAAACACTCACAGCACTCTGCTGGTTTCAGTTGTATGCCACACTGCAGACATCTGCCTGGATGACAAAGTAATCATGTTCAAATAAACCAGAGGGAATGTCTGAAAACCTGGCATGCAATTTAAACCAAAACAGCTGTCTGTCCAAATTATTCCTAATTCACTTTTCATAATCACTCTTTTCTTTTTGTGTACTGAAACATCCTTTATAATACTGGTATAGTACCACATGGGACATACAATAATTATATATTGGGGAAAATTATATTTCCATATCTTGTCCTTCCCTTTCTTACCTATGTTCCTTGTAGGGAAACTAAAAATATTTTTCCACCTTACAATTTTCTTCTCTTTTACAGTAAAAACTAGATGTATGTCTAGAGAAAGAAAATTATAAAGTAAGTTTCATATTTTTTTAAAAAAGTCTAAGTCCTCCTAGTGAAAATGCTCTGCTATTCCAGAGGAAAGAAATTAATATGAAAGCATTATCATTCAGTTTTCTGATTACTCAGATATCAGAGATGATGCTATTGCCATCTATAGGCCTTATTTTGAAAGCACCATTTTGTGAGTTGGTTGAATACAAACAGATAAAATTGGCACCTGCCTGGTACATAAGGATGAAAGGTAAGCTTGGCTACCGCATGGCATGAGGGGTGCTGTACTGCACTCAGTTTAATGGCATATAGAGACCAGTGATAAATGCCTGAATCGAAGTAGCCTGTCTACAAAAGCCGTGTGTGGGATTGTATTTAGAGAAGATTAGATCTCCCATATGCTGATAACTGTTCTTCCTGCTGTTACTCTGTCTGTGTCTTCCTCATTTTGTTCACATAACTATTTAGGCTTGCCAACTAAACACCATGTCCTCCCTTTTCTGCTAGTCCACTAAATCCTCTACTCATGCCCCAGGCATAGATCCACCCTGCCTACCTGTGAGTAGTGAAGTGCAGAAGATGGTTGTTTTTCAGTTGTCTTCTTTCCAGACTGTTTTGACCAACTGGCAATGCAATTCTTCATTACATGGGTACAAAAAGATCCCGTTCCCTGATGTTTTGAGAATTTCTGACTTACAAAAGTTACTGAAGAAAGACATCAGTTGGAAATTGGGGTATAGCTTATATTCTCTATGGCTACTAGAACTTTTGCAGCCGTAAGTATCTGTATAGCTCTGATTTGCCCTATAGGACTGAATGGACTTCCAGCCTGTACAAGGATGAAGGGAGCACAAATGTAGCCTTTGAACTTACCATCTTGGTATCATTACCTCTTAGCCACTGGACCTATGCAAAGTAAGACAATTGGAAGACCTCCGTCACTTGGGATATTATTCACAGAAAGCGGAATAGGACACAAGAAAAAAATATATTCCAAACCAAACAATGCTTCTTTCTTCTTTCTTCTGTAAGGATTCATAGGTAGGCATACTATTGGGATGTACCATTTTTGAAAAAAAGAATAAAATAAAATAAACCAGTCTTTCTTAGAAATAAGGATAGAATTATAGAAGGAACTAATACATTACTGGTGATGCTATTTCCAAATTATTAAAAAAATAAGCATGTTCATGATATCACCTCTGTTCAGAATCTGTGTGTGCCTACATGCTTCCCCTGAAAGAACTGTGGTGGTTTTGTTTAACCATTCATCATTCATCTGTGGTTTTTTTTTTTTTTTCTAGTTAAGGATGAATCACTGAAATGGAGTTTCAGAGACAACAGTATGAAAGAGGATAATTATCTGGAGAAAAAGAAAAATCACAGAACTCTAAAGAGAGAAACTATTCAAAAATCTCATTGTAATGTCTATTCAGATCATTACTGGGAAAATTCCTTGCATGAGCCAAGACTCAATTTGTCATGACAAGAAATAAACTCTATATAATATTTGAGCTCTAACCTTCTGTTAAAGCCCCTCTCTAATTACCTAGATATGTCAGGTGGTAAGTCTTGCCACTCTGAATGAATCTGGCATCAATAGATTTCTCTTCTTAATTTTTGTTTTAATAAGTAAGCCATACAGCAGCTGTGAAGTTGCTGATAATGAATGTTAAGAAAAGGGATTACTTGGGTGAGTTAAATCCTTCTGCCTTTTCATTATACAACATATAACACTCAAAACTCTTGTCCTGAATAGAGAGAGAACAAGGAACTGGAACTTACATGTTTGATCCCTGGGTCTCTAGCTGATAGTTCTCGGACAGCATGTACTTTCCACGGGCCATGTTCATGTGAAAAGCTGAGACAACAACAATACATAAATGTGCTTATACTGCATTGCTGCATTCAGAAATGCTTGAGCAGCTTGTGGATGCTTTTGTGTGTATGATTATTGAGATCAGACTGATCTAGTTTTGCTTTGATGATGTAGTCTCATTTTAACATCCAGTTAACAATATTTTGGCACCTAAAAATCAATAAGATTTCTTTGTCTATAGCCCTGCAGAGCCCTGGAGTTTGCATAGGGCCACTTCATACACTTTCTGAACTGGTAGGTTGGCTTCACTGTCAGCCTGGCATGCTTTCTCCTGTTAGAGGTATGCTGCTGGTGGACCTTTCTTCACAAGGCTGCTTCATAACAGCACTGGACTGGATCCGCTAAGAATGTTGCTTGAAGTTTGGTTACATAGAGAAATGAATTTACAGGATATTGGGGAGTCTCATTCCAATAAAACCAGTGATTTCTTTTACCTGTTAGATTCTGATGGATTAAGTTTTATTTTTATCAACAAAGAAATCAGAGAAATACAGTGGAAAGTTTGCAGTCCTTTTATTAGCTAAAAATAAGCAAACATAAATGAAGTATGAGTTTTATAAAAAGTATCAGTTTCATAACAATTCCTTATTTGTTTATTATCAAGAATGCAGTTGTTTGGTGAAAAGCTCTACCTTGATAAAGTTATCTTTGTTTCAGTATCATACCATGTTTTAATTAAAAACTTGTAAAGAATTCACATTGCAAGTAATAAATGACTCAAAACTCACTTATTGACTGACCATGCATGGTATTTTTTAGTGGAGCATGTTCAGTATGTGGGGCTGTTTCTACTGAAGTTACACACAGAACATTTTTATTAAGTGTCTATATTAGACAACGTTATGAACCCATACTAGATATATTTAGGGGTAATATCATAACTAATGAGGAGGACAAGTAGTCATTTGAGCTCTCTGAGCCACTCTGAAACAAATAGTCACCACCTAAAAAAATATATTTTGATACAGTTCAGTAAGGGTAATTCCAAAGGGAACAAAGAACTAAGATCTATCCCTACAACAAAGGAGCCTGCTTCAGAAAGCAGTGATTCAGAAAATGACTTGTAATCATCACAGAACCTCCTTAACATGACCTTTCAGTTTCATACTGGAGCAAAAGGTCTGATACTGTCCATGAATGCATAAAAGAAGACTGTCAAGTTAAAGCAGGGAAATGGTTCTGACTCAGTAGGTGTAAAATAGAAAGACTTCTGTAAGGATTTGTCTACTTCCAGTGTCCACTTCCAGACAAATATGGAAATACTGAATATAGTTCAAAAAAGGGACATAAAAATGCTCTGACAGTCAGAAAACCAGTCTTATCATTTGAGGCTAAAAGAGCTCAATCAACTCAGCATATCCGCAGACAAGGTTAAAAGGTGATTTAATCAGAATACAGGTGCCCATTCAAGTAAAAGAGATGTGATAGTGGGGTTGCTATGTCTTGCAGACAAAGGCATAAAATGCTCCAACACCTGGAAGCTGAGCTTGGATGAACTGATGTTTGGAAAAGAGAAGAATTTTAGAGCAGTAAGAGTAATTAGTACAAAAATAGATGTGAGCTAAAGGCACACCTGCACATGGACTCTTTGAGGTACAGATTAAAGATTGTGCTTAAATCCATTCAGCTTCTAGGAAAACTGAGCAAGAGACAGACTCACCATGGTATTTGTCCTTTCTGTGTTCCAAGTCTAAGATACTGTGTTACTACTTATCTGAAAGGAAAGAAGTCTGTATTTTGAAAGCAGCAGAGGCCAAAAATGCAGCACTTATGAAAATGATTTCTTTATAGATAAAATATACATAAAATAAAATAAAATCCTTCTTCCCTATATTAGTAAATATATTCTTCCCAATACTGACAGTTAGTCAAGGGAAAATATATGTTGCTTGAAGAAATATTCTCCTTCAGGTCTCAGGGGAGAATAGGAAGTGGTTATCCACCTTCTTCAGTGCATTTTATCAGTATTGAGAAATGTCAAGCTTACATTTAAGAATCTAGTTCACTACTTCTTTCAATGTCATGTTCCAGCCCTGGGGACTGGGAAGGCAACATCCTAAACATGAAGTGAGTGTGAACTGATGTGGTGTTTGGTGTTGAAAGAAACCAGGCAGCAGTAAGAGATGTAAGATCATGCTGTGGTGCTGACTCTTGAAAGATTTGCATGAGAAGACAAACTAAATGTCACTACTTTGCTCCAGAGGATGGTTTATATATCATTGTTACTGGTCTGGCTGGGTCTGGCTGGGATGGAGTTAGGTTTTCCCATAGCAGCTACATAGTGATGTGCTTTGCATTTGTAGCTAGAATAGTGTTGACATCGCACAAATGTTTTAGTTACTGCTGAGCAGTGCTCACACAGTGTCAAGACCATCTCTCCAAACTTCCCCAAAAAAGGCCTGTACGCTGGGGGTAGGCTTCTGTGTACAGCCATTTTTCATCTTAATTTCTTCCTCTGTCCTGCTGAGAAGGGGAAGTGAGAGAGCAGCTTGTTGGACCAGTAAAGTTTAATCCACTGCAGTTATGAGCAGAGTGTTTTCTATGTAGAGTTTTACATGGGAGAAGCAGATAGATAGCCTTCAGTCTGACATGGTATTTGCAAATTTCTTTTATATTCACCTATATTAGAAATCTTTGTGCTGCTTCAATTTATTTTAATCTCTGTTTAACTCAGAAGGACTTAGGTGTGCATGCCTGCTTTGTTCGTAGTCTTAGTTCACTCCAGATGTGGATGAATCTCACCAAAAAAAAAAAAAAGTAGTGATGTAATTGAGGGAAATATGGATTAGCAGAATTTATGCAATTTGAATGTTCACTCATTTCCCATATGTACAAAACAGATTAATTTAGATATTGAATTTTATTTGCATTACAGTTTTTTATTATATGAGACAAAACATTTTGTTTTGCAAATCAAATATGGCGGCAGGTCATTAAACTACATGTTCCCTCAGTACAAACAAGTAATATCCAGAAATGAATAATGACTGGACAAAAGAAAGGGAAGTAAACTCTGGAATAAAACAAGGTTGACTTTGGTGAATAAAAGGACCGTCAGGAGAAAAAGTAGATCCTAAGACTGCTGGAGTTCCCTGCAACCCTTAATAGTAGATCGTTCTTATATTCATATATAGCCCTGTTGGAGAAGATGGACCTACTCTACTGTCTCCAGTTGCTCAAGCAGGTGCTCAATTTGACAAAAGTAATTGTTCTGCTTCTCTGACATCCTATCACTGCTAAATCCTGAAGAAATTTAGATATAAGTTGTTTCTTGGCGAGTTTATCACTCTGAGTGTGAAATACCATGTCCTTAGCTGTGTATCTAATTATTATCTAATGATTCACTACTACTACCACAGTAAAGCCATATAGCACTACAGTTGTCAGACTGGTAAAATAAGCTTCAAGACATCCTACCTAGCTGTGCTGACTATCATCAATCTCTGGATGACCTGTTTCAGTGAAGCATATTTGGAAGCTCTGACTGCTTTTCCTGATTCTCTGGATCTTTATTTCATGTACGTCTTTCCATGGGAAAAGTGCTTGTTTGTTTGTTTTTAATAAGCTTAGGATATAAAACAGAGACAAGGTAATGAAAGTCAAAAGTCAAAGATGACCACTACAGATGATGAAAATGCCCCACTAACTCAAGGAAAGTGTGAAAACGTTAATCAAAACAGCACATGATAAAACTTAAAAAATACAATAGAAAAGTGATCTTCTGATCTCCAGAGAAGTTTGATTTGCAATACAGGTGTGTCTTATGATTGACTGGCACAGACTAGTATCTAAGAAGGTAGGTACTCTTCCTATTCTTGAAGAATTTATCCTCTTTATGGGTTTTGTCATGCTGAAGGGTATGAAATCTGCCTGTGACCTTTCTGTCAGTCAGTGCTGCTGTCCTCTACCCCTCCACTTACTTTGACTGAAATTTGCAAAATGTCAAGAGTTATTGTTGAATGTTAGGACACAGAAAAAGCAATGGTAGGAGGAAGAACAGAACACAAAGATATTTTCATGTTTCTAAATGACAATGTTGACAGAAATCTAGGAAAGCTTTCTCTCCTTTTTTTTTTTTTTTTTTTTCCTTAATGAACAATATTAGAAACCCTGTGCAATTTACTAGAAATTTTGAAGTTGATTTAATTTGTGAAATGTGAGAGTGATGTAAAGCTGCATACAAGGCTAGGAATCATCACATTTCTTTCTTTTTATAGACTAAAACGACAAAATAAATTTCCTGTACCAGAAATTTCTATTTTCCCCAAACATACTTACCAAAGTCTTTGTTGTAATTTGTATTTATGAGTGATTTGCTCATGTAGCAAAAGGACAGATTTGGAGCTTACAATAAAATTGTCCTCAGTTTTATTGCTGTTCTGTGTATTTTAGCTATGTTAACTCCAGTTGTTTGAATAACTATTTAATAACTACTTAACTTCTTTATTTATGATAAACATAGGTATTTGTTGAATTTCTAGCAAGAAGAGTAAATTTTCAGATATATCATTATTGCAAGTGACCATTATTCATCTGAAAATGAGTAGCCTTTTTCAGCAACTGATGATTATCCAAATAATCTTGCTGTTAATATTTATTGATTCAAATTTAACCCAATACTAACAGTAAAGTTGGCTTCTCTGTGCAACAGAAAAGTTCTCATGTATTGTATGCTTAAAGCATTGCAATAGTGATTTTGGAATTCTTCCAAAAGAGAGTTAATTAGCATAACTTCAATTTGCATAATATTGTTTTCTGTTATAATTGCTTGCTTACAGTACTCCGCTCTAACTGCAGAAGTCTACTCTAACAACACATCCAGTCTCTATCTTTTAGCGTAGGAGTTTTTGCTAACCATTTTCTTCAGCCATATACTGCCTTTTTTTTTTTTTTTTTTTTTTTTTTTTAAGGCATAGCTAGTCACATGAGTCACATGATATTGTTTCTGCCTGGCAACACCACGAGTTTTTCGGAACAGTGAATGATTGATTATTAGAGCAGGAGTTAACAAGAAAATCTACCATACTTTCACAATTAATTAATATTTTCAGAACTACCTGGTTAGGTATCCAAGGAATTATAGACAAAGCCTAATAATTCCAGGAATCTAATACATTGCTTAGTTTGTTTAAATTCACAGATACATATGTATACTGTGATTAGCTTGTTCATACATATTAAAGCTAGGAAATTCGACAATCTATTTGTCAGTAAAAGGTTACCCAGGAAATCGTTCTAAAGATAGTGTTAATCAAAATCCTTTACATTTTACCTAGAAGCAAGAGTCAAGAAACAAACTGCTGAGATCCTCTTACTTTTCTTTGCAGGTGCAATAAGATGTTAAAGACTGCAGTCATTCTTCTTTTTGTACTATAGTTGCAGCTCATTTATTTTCTCTTAATAATGAATAACAGTTATGAGTTCCAAGGCTTAAAACTGTGCAGATCTGAAGTACTCACTGTCAGTGGGTCTAGGCTCTTTAGAAAGATCAGTGTCAATATGTAATTTTCTGATTTAAAAAAAATTATTCCTGTTTCCAATGAAAATAAACATTGTGCTAGTGCCAACTGTATACTGAAATAATTATTTGTAAAGGAAGAATTTTAAAGCAGATCAGCATCATGAAGAAAACCAGTATTTTTCCTGAAAATTCAAAGCCAGTCATATACAAAGGACTTAGAAAGAAAGCTTTTAGCTTCATGGTTGGATTTTTTTTTCACCTTGACATTGTGTGTCCTAAAAATGATAGTGTGTTATGGGCATTATTTTCCCCTTAAAAACATTATTTTTGCTACAATATACCTTCAAACAAACCATTGGAAATTGAGATTGGTCCATTATATCCAAATCTTTCAAAAATAATTATAAAGTAAACCTGTTTCAAAATCTGTTAACGTTATAGACTGCTGTTTTCAAACATTTAACAGATTGATGCAAACAATTGTTTTAAGACATTTAAATATAGATAATAGAATGTCTTGGGTTGGAAGGGACCTTAAAAATCATCTAGCTCCAACCTCCCTGCCATGGGCAGGGTTGCCACTCAGTGACCCCATCCAGCCTGGCCTCGAACATCTCCAGGGATGGGGCATCCATAGCTTTTTCAACAAAGATAAATCAAGAAGAAATTGCAACTCCATGCATAACTACATAATTGTGCAAAATAAGAGCAAAGTTGGTGATCAATGCTAAGTTTCTCATTTGCTGGCATTTTGCACCTGTTTCATACAGGGCCAAAAGTTTATATTATAGTCAATGAATAGGGGTGCAATGCCAAATTTTCTTGGTACTATAAGTTTTTGATGCAGGTAATCTGAAAGAATTAAGTCTATCCATAAATAAACTGGATGCTGAACAGCTAAATGTAACCTCTAGAGAAGTGGAGAAATATAAGTTTCCTTAGCAATACGAGCCATTCCAACTTAGATGAAGATTTTAAAAGGTTTATCTCTTTTTTATTTCACTTTTTTTTTTTTTAATATGAAGTTTGTAATGATTAGTTTTAAGCTCCAAAATATAAACTTAAGTAGCCATAACTGTTATATATCTGAATATACAGATGTGATGCTATCTGTTTGCTCCCTTACTTTCCCCCCTTTCTGATTTTGGAATGCTACTGAGCATGTACAATCAGATTTCTCAGAGAAGCACATTCAAAAAATATTGTATTTCCTTGGAAAACCTGGACAGGGCCAGTCATCAGTCTGACATACCATCAGCTGAGAAATGAAAAGTTTTGTAGAGTTTCCACAGAGTTCAGTCAGGCAATCAGCACTGCAAATCAACCATCAAATTAGCATGAGTACAACTGGCAATCCCGGAAAAGAGTACAGAAAAGAGATGAGTGTAGGAAACTTGACACAGTAAAATAAAACATTGCAGTTCAGTTATGAATTACACAATCAAATGAAGGCATACTTCATTATTTCTTCTATTTAAAAAGTTTATTGTTCAGTGTGTAAGGCCTTTTATTTTCTGAAATACATACAAGTTATTCTTGAGAAGCTTTTCTGTCAACTATTAGTAAGTGCATTTAGAAAAAGAGACGTTTTCTCTATGTATAACATTGGTTATTCCTAAAACAGCAATAACCTCTTAAAGTGTTGTTTGGGAATTAATATTTGGAAAAGGAATATTTATATGAGACTTGTTTAAAGTGCAATTTTATTTATGCAAGGCAATAGAGGAGTATGAGGCAGCTAATGCACAGATACCTTAATTAAAAAGAGTTTAGATATGATAGATATTACTCTCCTGAACCGCATTTCATGTGATAACCATGAATGACTTCCTTACTTCCTCCTTCCCTTTCCCTTTATGCCCTTGTTAAAACTGATGGTGTAGACATTTTCTGTCTCTGTGGCAGAAAATGTTGTATTCATATGAAAACTAAAATAGATCAGAATCACAGAATCACAAAATCACAGAATCACAGAACCAGAATCACAGAATGATCTTTAAGATGAGAAAGAATACTTGGAGTTGGATAGACCTAGTGTGGCATACCTAGTCTGAGTACATAGATGCACCTAGTATCTGTACTTAAGCGTAATATAGTTCTTCATCTTCCTCTGGCACATCCTACCAGAGGAATTCAGCAGGTAAATATGGATTTTCGTTTGAAGAATATGAATGCAACTTCCATAGGTTCTTGCCAATGCTGAAATACTTTTCCAAAACAGCCAAAGAATCCTACTCGGAACTGCTCAGTAGTCCAATGAGTTAATTGGAAGGAATCAGGTTTGAGAGAAAGGATAATACGTTGATATAAGAATGTTCAATGAGACTAGCTATGCCTTAAGGAAGATTTCATGGTGATTAATCACTATAAATTGTACTTAGTGTGGTATAATCAGAAGAATACTCTGTAGAGGTGGAGGTGCAGCTATCAGATCAATATGCTGTTTGTAAAGTCATTTTATAATTAAGAAATTACTTGCCCCCTAAGTTTGAAGAAAACATTACACGTAGATTTAAAAAAAAAAATAAATAAATAAAATAAAATAAATCTTTATTTCAAAAGGTTCTCATTTGTAGATATTAAGAACTCTTTTCCGCTAGATCAGTTGCTGGAGTGTCAAACAGCTGCTTCTTGAGTATTATTTTATGAAAGCAACCCGATTTGTAATCCCTTTCAGGTAAAAGAGAAGTTAACACTATGAATCTGAAAAAGGAGTTGACCTTTGTCCAGGAGAGATCTTTATCTGCCACTGTCTATTCTTCTGAATAAACTTTGGCTCCAAAATTATGGGTGGTTTTATATGATTTAATATCAGTGAATAAATCCTGTGATAAAACACATTCTGGACTTTAAGAAAAATAGTCTCAATCTAACTGAAATCCAAGACAAAACAACTCTGACATCAAGGAGTGGGAATCAGTTCCTATGGGTGACACGAAATTGAGTAGTTTATGTGAGAATATTTACACATGCAGAGTAGTCAATCTCTCTTTACAATAGCTGGAGACCTAGGAACTTATTTGCCTAATCATTGTCATCTAAGGACATGTCAAATGCCCTGGAGTATCTAGACTGGCAGAAGAAAGATGGTATCTACAGCACAACGCATTCTTTATGGAAAGGTCCGAGCAGACTTATGTGGAGGCAACTGAAGTGACTGTACAACTCCATTGATTGCAGTGGAATCTTAAGCATATAGCCCTGTAGGGTAACCCAAATGTCGGTGATTTAGTCTGGGCCTGAATTCCACTCTGTATGTTTGCAACAGAACAAGACGCTCTGCCTCCAAAAAGATATCTAAGTATTCCTGAGCCAATGTTCTCCTGAGTTAACAAACAACTAAACACATACAGAACAGGTAAACACCAAGATAATGGTAAACTGAGTGCAGTTTAATTGATTGTTCTGATTTCAATGTGACAAAGCCAGCACTGGATTTTCATCAAAATTTACTAAAGAATCACAAAGGCTACAAACAGTTCAAAGCAATAATACACTCTCATTACCTAATTGCTTTTGTACGTTTAACCATATTCATTTAGCATTCAGTTAAAAAGAACAGCAGGCTTCTCTTGAACCTGTCACTTGTGATTTATTAAGTTCATTTTCTATTCATATGTTTATAGATCAAAAATGGGAAGAAAGACTCAACAGTATTGAACACACTTAACAACAACAAAACAATGAGGACTGGGTATTTAACTCTGCACTATGCTAGGTTAGATGTTTTTAGGGGGAAGACAATAATTAAATTTAAACAACTGGTTTGATCAAGAATAAATGCTCTCTGCCTCTGAAATGCCTCTGAAATCAATATGCCTATTTAGGGCGAGATAATAACCCCTGAAAAAATATAGCATCATCTTGCTGGTGGACTGAGGTTTCTGTGTGTGTGTGTGGTTTGCAATAGTTAAAAGTTGAAATGAGTGTGTGCACTGAATTCGTCCCTTGGCTAAAGAAGCATAAATCAGTGTATAAGTATGTTGAGTCTCACAGCTACCAACAAGGAACTTCTGTCTCTTACCAGAATCTTTAGTAACTTCAGAGCGGTAGCTGGAAAGACTGCTAAACTAACATTTAAATATCAACATAGTAATTTAAGAAAATGCATGAAAAGCTGTTCTTAATTTTATGAGGATTTACATGTTAGTGAAAAATACATTTCTGGAATATTTTAAATTTTTCACTATTCCTGCAGCTGCAAGGAATAAACCCCTTCAGCAGGATAAGCTGACTATGTAGACGCTGT